>OY755240.1:21627359-21962359 GCA_963576725.1 Azorinus chamasolen
GGAACGTTTGTCCATGGCAGAAAGTGTAGAATAAGACCTATATTGTAGCAAAAGCAAACAGTGCAGACCCCTGACCAGACGGACCCTTACTCTGTCCGCAACGGCATAGAGATGTGTATTTAACAGTGCAGACCCTGACCAGACGGACCCTTACTCTGTCCGCAACGGCATAGAGATGTGTATTTAACAGTGCAGACCCTGACCAGACGGACCCTTACTCTGTCCGCAACGGCATAGAGATGTGTATTTAACAGTGCAGACCCTGACCAGACGGACCCTTACTCTGTCCGCAACGGCGTAGAGATGTGTATTTAACAGTGCAGACCCTGACCAGACAGACCCTTACTCTGTCCGCAACGGCGTAGAGATGTGTATTTAACAGTGCAGACCCTGACCAGACAGACCCTTACTCTGTCCGCAACGGCGTAGAGTTGTGTATTTAACAGTGCAGACCCTGACCAGACAGACCCTTACTCTGTCCGCAACGGCGTAGAGATGTGTATTTAACAGTGCAGACCCTGACCAGACAGACCCTTACGCTGCAAAGGCTGCAAAAGCGTAGAGAAGTGTATTTAGGGAGCAAATGATTAACTCAAGATTTCGCAGCCAAATATTGCAGTCAGCAAAGTTTGTAAATACAGTTGAACTTCGATATCTCGAACTTCAAGAGACCATACAAATTACTTCGAGTTATCATAGTTCCAATCTGGATAATTTCTCAAGTTCACATCTTAATGCAGGTCTAAACTAATGCTGAAAGCTACCACATGAGCTTTCAGCATTACTTTAGATCGGCATTTAGCCGTCACGTGTTTTTTTCTAAATATGCGTCGTGATACATTGTTTTTAAATATTCTGTATTGTAAATTTTGGAAGGACCGACTATTTACTTCGCTAAGTTCTAGTTATCAAAGCTCTAGATATCGCAGTTCAACTGTTTTTAAAAACTAATTGTCCTACTTAAACAAATATTTCTTTCATTTCAATTAAAAATGCCACCAGAGGGGCAATTAGGCTGGGTTCTGATCCGACCCCGTGTCACTCACTTGTCTGGGTCTATACTGTTTGCAAAGGCCACGGCGACATTTTAAATACAACAGTTTTGCCATAAACCCTCGAAATGTAACTCTTTGGTCACTGGCACAAGATCGAAAAAGACTATATAGTTAATTTATAACACCTAGTATATTATAATATTAATACACCTTATTAATGTACTAGGTGCTATAAACAAACTACAGTTGAACTTCTATAACTCGAACCCGGATAACTCGAACTTCGGGATAACTCGAACTAAAAGTTCGGTCCCTCCAAAATTTACAATATAGAATTGTTCTAAAATGCATCACTACACATATCTAGAAACAAATGTGACAGCTTAATGCAGGTCTAAAGTAATGCTGAACGCTCCTAGAGGAGCGTTCAGCATTATATTAGACCTGCATTAAGCTGTGAACCTGATATATTGGTCAGATTGTAAATCGGATGACTCGAACCTCTGTTATCTCGAACTAATGTGTATGGTCCCTTGAAGTTCGAGATATCGAAGTTTAACTGTATAGTCTTTTTCGAACTAGTGCCAGTGGCTAATGAAGCTACAATGATCTTTAATTTGCGGGAACCGCATATACAAGATCTTTTCAAACAGTGTACACCCATATCAAATCATTCTTGAAGTAGATATTTGATCAAGGTCTGGACTGATTGTTATAAAAATAATTTTCGTCAATGGTTGATACTATTTTTGTTGAATTGATATTCCGATGGGGTTGGGCATTTTTAATTATTCAACAGATTAAGTGTTAACAATATTTATTGAGTATATCATCAAACAACGTCAATAGTCAGTAAAACCTCGCTAATTCGAAACCATAAATCAAAAAGAACGTTTAACCAGTTTTATAACCATGCAAGAAATAATGACATCTTGAATATTTAGTAGCTGAATTTGTATACAGTAAAACCTCTCTATAACGACCACTAAATTACATAAAATATTTTGTGTTAAAGGCAGGTGGATGCTTAAAGCAAGGTGAAAGTAAAACAGAACGCTCCTATAGGAGCGTTCTGTTTTACTTTCACCTTGCTTTAAGCAACCACCTGCCAAAAATACCAACTAATTAACACGATTTAGTGGTCGTTATAGAGAGGTTTTACTATACTAGCAAGTGTGCACATGATGTTTTTGGTATCAAGACAGATCTATTATAATTTCATAAACAAGCAAACAGAGCTGACCCTGATCAGACGGCCCTTACAGGAAACGTATGATCTGGGTATACACTTTTTTTGAAACGTGTGAAAAAGGAAAGTGTTAAACAGGAGGCTTCTTAATGCGGGGCAAAAGCCATGCGGAAAACTCCCATGCGTATTCGAATGTTCTGATTAGCTAAGTTTTACTTCACAAATACAAAATAAAATATAATATAGGACAGGCATTATACCACGTGATGTACTATCAGAAATATACCACCTCAGTTTATTAGAGATAAAACGGTGCATTTATTCTTTCGCCGCCATAGCAAAATTCTCCATTATTTTTTCCAACAGTATGGATCTCAATGAAACACTGAGTAACTCAGCATCAAGATCCAAACTGATTGATATTCAGATTGTGATTTTCTAAAGAAGCTTTATAAAATTCAATTTTGAAACCTGAAGCAGACATTAATATTAATAATAAATTTAATTTGGCGGGCGAAAGGGAAATAAACAGCACAGTTGGATTTGCCCCAGTCATTGGCTTCACTTTGACGCGAGTTTTCAGCCTTTGAATGCTGAATATTTAAGGTGAAATCATTGCATAATGAAAAGGCCTATACAGCACACGAAACGCTTCAATTTGCGAGAAGAGTTCAAATGATAACTAATTAGAGGAGTTGGCATGAAAACAGTACAGACCCTGACCGGAGGGCTCTTTTAGGATCCATCTAATCTGGCTTTACCAAAGGCTCAAATCTGACCAATCAAAATTTGAGAACGAACTCAGACTCAACTAAAACGTTTTTATAAGCATGGAACTTGAAACACCAGCTTTGGCACGATCTGATGGGATATTTTTATGCAAATAGAATATTAATGGCAATTAACTGTGAATTTTACAGCAGATGACAGTAACCTCAGGTCACCACAAACCAATTAAAATACCTTGGACATTAAGTGATAAAGCGTTGCTTTTATTCAGCACAATTCTCAGCACACTGGGTCTGCGTTATAACATTTAACCATTTACTTGATCAGAGATTTGCAAAAAGATAAGACCAATATCAGTCTGCCAATATAGGAGGTGTCTGACCAGGGTCTGTTCTGTTTGCTTAAGAATTAATATAGACCCCATTATGCTATTTTAAGAATTTATTCATATTGTGTCATATTATTAATCCTTTACTCCATAAATTTGCCTTTATACGCCTTTGCAAACCGAGTAGACCAGATCAGACGGCTCCTACAGAAGCCTTCTGGTCAGAATCTGCTTTGTTTGTTTAAGATATAACACAGGTATGATGATAAATAAAGTATCTACCGAGACCAAACATGTCTGTCTCCATTTACTATTATAATATTCATGATGTAATTATATGTATTTCTTATATGAATAATCATGAAGTAAAGAGTTAACATGGATATCCACCAAGTAAATGATTAATTATACGTTTGATTTTATAATTGTTTACGTGAAACACGGTTCACAAGAGCCCGGATGACATTTCGGGAATGGCGTCGAGCTTGTACCATCCTATCTACGGTTTCAGCTACCCCTCTCTTGTCCTCATTCACAAATAAGTCATAAATAATGTTCACAAACTGAGCTAATCGTGACGCCATGAACTGAAGAGATCTGTTTAATTCTTTATTGTCGCTACTTTGTGAGTCAAGAAGCACCGCAACATTCTCTACAAGACGGCTGACCTCACTGTATAATTCAATCATGGAATTGAGGAAATCGGTCGTTTTGTCGGATTCTCTCACGTAAACTTTTCCTTCTATATTAAAGTCTAGGGTAATGGTTACGCCCTTTTGAGACGACCGTATTAAATACTCCTTGATTTTCTTTGACAGCAATCTGGATGCAGACTTCATCTTTTTACATTTCAACGGATGTTGTCCGACCCGGTGAACTAAAGCTAACTTGTACCACCGTCGCCTTTTGAGTTTGGCCAGTTTATCCTCTGGGTCAATGTTTCTTTCAGTTGTACCGTGCCTGTCGTTGTAGCCATACCTGTGACAATTTGAGTGTATATTTGTATCATAAGACTTTCCACAACCCCAACAGAAACTTTTCCCGCATACACATGACATGTAAGGACAGCCGCCATTTTTCTCCACAAATTTGTTGCAATGAGGGCAGTGTTTTCCATTTACGATGACACCCACTGCTGCCTCTACAGGTACAATTCCAGTGTCTCCCCTAGCAACCATCATCTCCTGGAATCGTTTCACACTGACACAATCTGCGGGCCAGTGAGGCTTCCCTAAGCAGTTCACACAGCATTCTATACCGCATTGACACTTAGCTATTCTTACGTTGACGGAATTCACATGCAGCACCCTTCCACATCGTTCATTTGGACACCATCTTGTTTCCGCTAGTCGCTCCACCTCTGTGTCATGGCGATATTTTGCGTGTTTCATGATGCGTGACATTGAGACGAAAGAAAGAGCAGTGCCTGAGTCAACTTTCTTCTCACAGTCGTATTCGGGACATGGGAGTGTCATCGAACCATTCGAAATCTTCGTTTCGAGATGTTCTCTCCAGCATTGGTTGCAGAACCAGTGACCGCATGAAATGAGAGACGTGGCAGTGTTTTTGTCCTCAATCAGTTCGTAACAGATACCACAGAACATGTCCTCTTGCGAAGTGGCACGCTGTCTTTTGTCATTTGTGACTGAATCAAAGTATGAAATAACTTCGTATCCCATTTCGGTTGCCTCATTGCAATGTCCATCAAAGGATGTGAAATATTTAAATAGAAATTCGTCATCAACTTGGTATGAAACTGTTGACCAACGTGAAAATTCTTCCACGTTGCTTCGATTGCATTTGAAATGATGGTATAACGGTTCTGTAGCATTCAATTTGATGACATTGTCTGGAAGTGTTTCCATAAAGAACACTGTTCTTTGAATAACTTCGTCCAAGTGTGTTTCCATGTAATCAAAAATTGTTTCAATTTTGACACTTCTCATTTGATCGTTAAAGTTTGTGTTAAGAACCACATTGCATACGCTGTCTTTCAGTGTGTTCATAACATTGTCCTCGTCTATAGCTATTACTAGACAAGCGTTAACGGTTCTCACATTTTTCTTGTAACCTTTAAATGTTTCCAAGCTTGATACCTGTTCCGAGATATCGAGCACAAACTTGCGTGGAAAGCAGTCACATTCAACATAAAACGGCCCGAATCTTTCTCTCAATGCATTTGGTGTAATTTGTTCAAAGGGCAATACTACAATCACATGTTCCATAGCTGTTGTCTTTGGTGGACTTGCAGCTTTTGTTGTAGCATCTTCAGTTGACTTTTCTTCTGGCAAAGATTTCGTTTCTTTTTCCACGTGGAAAACGCGACTTTTTGTGTCTATCTGCGTATTCGGATGCCGTGTTTCACCACTCGTCCTTCTCACCTTTGTTTGAATGCCGACCAGTTTATGAAGTGTTTTAGAGTGCTCCAGGATATCGTCTAAAGTTACTGGTCTCCTTTCCGAAAAGGCTTCATCAGCACTGGCAATGGCGATCTCCTCCTCTGAGTCATCGATCTCGTCGCCTATTATGCTGAAAGCGTCTCGGAGGAGCTGTTTGGAAGATCTCTTCCTATGTCTATGCCCTTTTCGCCTGGTACCGTAATAGACCCGACCATTATCGTCACTTATTTCATATTTGATTATTTTCGGGTTGTGTGTTAAGGCACTTAAGGGTGGAGATGGATACAGAACGTCGTACCTTACTTGTGTGGGTTCCTGTTCTTGTTCTTCCTCTTCCACATCAACTGGTAGACCTCTGCGTAATCGGTCTTGTCTCTCACGCCGGGAATAGCGGGTCTTTCGTCTCAGCACACTGCTTGCGTTTAAATATCCATGTCGTTTTGTTTTTAATCTTTGACTGCCTTGAGCTTGTGTCTTTGTAGAGCATACGGATATACTATTAGCTGCTTTAGCAATCTTGTGGCGTTCTACCAACTGGATACCAAAGTCATCATCAGCGTGATCTCCGTTGAGTATTTCATCTTTGATAAGCTCTGGCAAGGACCATCTGCCTTTTTTATTGAGAGAGAAGCAAACCCCGTCGCATTTCAGGTCGCACTCCCCCAGACCAGTCTCAAACTTGCGTCTGTTGTCGCCCATGCGCGGTATGGCCTTTCGTATAATACACGAGTCCGCACTGTGAATAGATAAAAATCCTCAGGTTAACCATGTCAACCCTGAATTATCAGATTGGAATAGCCCACCAATGTTTAACTATAGAGTCCATTCAGTAACGTGTAAAGACTATTTTTAATGACAAACGATGTAGATCCTGACTCCTCTAGGAGCCCTATGATCTAGGTATACACTGTTTGCAAACGGCAGTGCATGTGTTTCCCGGGTTGAAAGGGTTAATATTAAAAACACATCATAACATTTGTTTTTATAATGAAATTTGGCATATTTGTTACGAACTTTGCAATTTGTCTGTATCCATGATTAATGTCGCTTAAGTATTTCCACAAATTTTTTTTCCATGAATACTGTATTCTTGTTAGAAGTAAATACTACATGTGTATGAATATCAATTAGCCCTTCGCTTGCTATTCACGTCAATATACCTACCTGTAAATAGTGAAGACCCAGATGAGACAGCTCCTGCAGGAGCTGTCTCATCAGGGTCTGCACTATTTACAAATTGATTGTGCAACCAGTGCACTCCACAGCAGTGACTGCACAGCGAAATACTTGTGCACAGTGAAGATATATGTAATTATACAGCAGGGCATGGGTAAAGAAGGATATATGCATTTTAAAATTCAGCAAGCGAAGGGTTCAGCTGGCATAATCATCAGAGGTACAGATAAGATGCATACATTGTACAATTCTCAAAGAAAAACTTCTTTACTTCTTCACCAAACCGTATGCTGTGACCCCTCTTCAGAATCATCTCTTCGAGTCGATTCTAACGAGTGGTAATAACATAGGGTTTGGTGGAGAAGAGAAAGGACGATTTTAGTATTTGAGTACGAACCTTTACCTGTCTGGCATATGAACACAGGATATTTTGGCCATGAAAGGACATTTTTTGAAATGTTGATTCAGATCTTTATAAACACGATAAGACCATCCCCAGATCAGACGATCCGTAAAGGGACCGTCTAATCTGGGTCTTCTCTGTTTGAAAAGGCATGAGAAAGCGTATACAGTAAAACCTCACTATAACGGCCACTATCTTGTGTTAATTAGTTGGTATATTAGGACATGTGGTTGCTTAAAGCAATGTGAAAGTAAAACAGAACGCTCCTATAGGAGCGTTCTGTTTTACTTTTACCTACCTGTAAGCAACCACCTGCCTTTAACACAGAATACTTTATGCAATTAAGTGACCGTTATAGAGGGGTGTTACTGTATGTGGAGTAGATGGCAAGCAATGCAACAAGGGTGCAATCAGCGAAGGATTGTATAGATGTTTAACGGTCCTAGTATCTGGAGAGGTCATAGTAAGAAACCCTCATAATGAACCATTAATCTTAACAAGGAAAAACAAACAAACAAACAAACGAAACCTCGAGTTGTAAAAACGATGCCTGCTATAAATCTTACCCGTTCATTTTTTTCTCGTTTAAACGTATGAGAACATATTAACCCCTTCCCTCATACAAACGTGATTTCACGCATCTGCAAACAGGATAGACCCATATCAAACGGCTCCTAAAGATCTGTTTCTTTAGTTTCTAACTTGGCTACGTTTAACCTTCTATATTTCATTGTAACTATTTTGTCTATGAATATTCAGTGGGTGTTGAAATTTGGAATACAAATAGAATGGGGAAAGGATTTAGGGATTTTTTTCTAAAGAAAGGCGTAATATTACAAAGAGTGCAGACCCTGGTGAGAGGGTTCCTCTAGGAACCCTTTCATCTGGATCTACACTGTTTGCAAAGGACATTAATTAGTGGCCCGTGGTCCGCATTGTAAGGGTTAAATAATTGCCGTCTACATGCTTCAATTTGACCCAAAAATCGTCTTCCTTTTTAAAATTTAACGCATTGCATGCAATTTTGTCGTCTGTTGAATTGCTATTAATTCTATGATTATTTTTGTTTGCAGAAGTTGAACGTGAGTGGCACACAGTGTGCATCTCAGATCAGGTCCAACGTTTAGTGTGTCTGATCAGGATCCTAACTGTTTGCAATGGCAGGAGAATCCGCTGCTAGCATGCAGAGTTAATAAGGACACCAATCAGTTTGGAGTAAACGTAATTTGAAAGCCTTAACTCTTTGCACGCTACGTATTTTTTTGTCTGCAACAATTGCCGTCTGCTTCAATTATTAAAATAAACTTTCTCTAAAAAAAATTTGCAAAAATATGGTCAAGATGACAAAAGTTTGGATCCTGATGAGACGCCACATCACGCGGCGTCTCATCTGGATCCAAACTGTCTGCATAGTTCATCACAGTTCGCAGCTAGCGTGCGAAGAGCTATTTCATATACATGTAGGCCCTATATGCCAAGACATTGTGGCTACGTATCGTTGCAAAATACATGTAGTTTGGATCCAGATGTGATGCCGAGCAATATAAGCCTCTAATCAGGATCCAAGCTGGTTGATACTCTAATAGCGTGTATTTTTGACAGAAATAAAAGAAACAATATTTTTTAGGATCAAAGCAGACGACATTTCACACTTAATAAGCGCAGTTTTACGCCTTTAACAAGCAACATATTTATTAAACGTTTTAAACTGTCCAGAGAGAGAGAGAGAGAGAGAGAGAGAGAGAGAGAGAGAGAGAGTTCTAGTTTGTTTACTTACCCGTACTGTTTCAGATATCGTGCATTTGTCACCCTGAATGTATTGCCGGAATTGACTCCGTATTTTCCTATTTTTCGCACCATTTTGAAGACTTTTTCGCCTTCGAAAAGCAAGAACCGACTAGAAATGATACCTGATTGCTAAGCAGTGGCGTATATATATGTCCAATATTTACCATCAGTTGTGCAATGTAGGTCTTAAAATAGAGAATAACATTTACGTCATTCTAAATTTAGGTTAAAGCGGATATGCCCGAATCAACATGGTCGAATCCGTTACTCTCGGATAATCCCGTCAGCCAATCATGATTGTCCCGAACAATATACGGAATCGATCAATTTAATCCGAATGTCCCGTATTTACTATGCCGTCGTCTGCTAAACTGTCCTTAACCCTGTCCCTCATAATGACGCCTTTTGACGCCTCTGCAAAAGTCACCTGTTGAAACCATTGTAATAAATAGAGCATTTGCTCCTATAGGAGCAAATGCTCTATTTATCACCATGGTTTCAAACTACAAAATTCTAAAATTGTCCTTTTATCTAGTTAATGCTCCTTCTTGGTAGGTTTATTCAAAGTGGTTTAATCTATAAATAGCATATGAGGTAATGGGTTAAATAATAACAAACATATATGTTTTCAAATACCTAGGATTCAGATGGGATGCCTTGTAACTCGACGTCTCACCAGTCACCCGGAACCGGCTGTTTGGCACTCGCTCAATATTTTTTCTACAAAGCTTCATATCGAATCGGAAATAAAACTTGCAGCAGACATGCACTTTTTACACCAAGATAAAAACGTGACGTGTGCTAGTAATGTGCTGCTTTGGCTGTTATCTGCTTGGTTTTACCCTTTACTTGATATGAACGCAAGTTTTTACGCATTTGCAAACAGGGTAGACCCAGATCAGACAGCTCCTGTAAAAGCTGTAGGATCAGTGTCTGATCTGTTTGCTTATGAATAGATCTAAAGATGAGTATACAGTTTATGATAAGAAGTTCCCGTGTTCATTATGCAATCATAAAAATCACTTAGATCTAATTAACCCTTTCCCTGTTCTATGTTTATTCTGAATTTCAGTACCTACTGAATATTCATGAGCAAAATAGTTATAATGAAATACGGAAGGTGGAACATTGTAGCCATTTTAGAAAGTGAAGAAACAGATCTATCAAATTCCAATAGCAAACAGAGCAGACCCTGATCAGACGGCTCCTCTAGGAGCCGTCTGATCTGGGTCTCCTCTGTTTGCAAATGCGTGAAAACACGTTTATATGAGGGAAAGGGTTAATAGTAATTGTAATTATTTCTTAATACATGCATATTCAACATGCTTATAAATACAGGGTTAAACCAACATATGTACGATTCGCGCCCCAAGCGTAGTTCGTACATTCAATGGTATCGTTTAATTTACATTCAGTTCAATACAATAAAGTGAAAAACGTGACTTTATAAATAGACTACAAAAGTTTGCAGTGGGCGTGGGTGGGAGCTTTTGGATTAAATGTACAATCTAATTACTTTGGAATAAAATAAAAAAAAATATGAAATTAAATAATTTATAGATTTCATGTCTATTAACCTTTTCCCCGTTGCATTATACATGTAAGAAATAGTCAATATTTATTCGCTGAATTTCTATAACAACATATGAACACAGGCCCGGGCTGGTTGGTATTGGTAGTAACTGTACATACATATCTATAAGACTACAGTAAAACCTCTCTATAACGACCACTAAATTACATCAAGTATTTTCTGGTTTTGGGCAGGTGGATGCTTTAAGCAAGGTGAAAGTAAAACAGAACGCTCCTATAGGAGCGTTCTGTTTTACTTTCACCTAGCTTTAAGCAGCCACCTGCCCTAAATACCAACTAATCAACACAATTTAGTGGTCGCTAGAGAGAGGTTTTACTTATTATGATTTCACAAACAAACAGATCATGCCCTGATGAGTACTCCCACAGAACCCGTCTGGTCTGGGTCTACTCTGTTTGCAAGGGCATGAAAAGGCATTTATATGAAGGAAAGGGTAAAATGCTAACATCGAGCGAATAACACTTGACACAAGAGGATCATGTTGACCGAATTTAGCTCACATATAGTATCCATTTCTAAGACAATGCCAACCCTTTGTCTAATCCTGAAGAATTTATTTGAAAAAAAAACGTTATTATCCATTCTGAATTCGATAAATAAACTTTCGTACATTTTTTCTTAATTGTACCATTTAGTTGTCATGGCAACCTAAATTTTGCATGGGCGATCAATTGGCGAAGGCACCTGACAAAGAAAAAACACTGTGAAGTTTAACTGAAAATGGACTAATTGTTTAGCAGGAGACAGTCTCTAAAGAAGTTATTCATACAAGAAAGCATACACCTTTCCCTCGGCTGATTTTGAAGTTTTTGCAGGCAAGACAGACACTAAAATAATAACACATGCATACACTCTTAGAACGTTGGATGCTACAAATGTAAACAAATTTAATCACATGAAAATCTTAGAAATATAGCAACTGTCCATGATCGAATCCATGTTTGACTCTACGTAGTTAACCCAATTCCTTACTAGACTATTTTCAGACCCAGCGTCTTTGAATAAATCTACCAAAAATGAACATTTGCTAGAGAAAAGGAAACATTAAGAATTGTTTGGTTTTGAAACCATTGTAATAAATAGAATATATACTCTTGTGGAAAATGACTTCTAGAGGCGTCAAACTGTGTCAGTATAGGAGGGAATGGGTTAATGTTTGTTACCGTCTCTTCAGTTGACACGCTGTAACTGTATGACACCCAAATTAAGGTTTTGTGCTTTGAGACCAACAGGAATACATGTTTACTATTTACTCCATCAATACACATTTCTATGCCTTTGCAAACAGAGTAGACCCAGATCAGACGGCTCCTGTAGGAGCCGTCTGATCAGGGTCTGCTCCGTTTGCTTACAAAATAATATGGATACAGTTTTACAGGTTCTGTCATGGCCAAAAAGTCCCGTGGCTATATGCTTTTGTAAAAAAATATAATATAATATATTTCTTAGATGAATAATGAATATTCATGGAGTAAAGGGCTAAATAACCCTTTATCACATGACTACTGGTGTAAGACACATCAGACATATAAATTAGCTGATTATAATAGCATTTCGTACAGGTCATTTTTTTTTATCATGGCGCAAACTGTAGAATAAGATCTACTGTTCATAAGCAACCTGAGCAGACCCAGACCAGTCAGCTCACACAGGGGTCATATGAACTGGGTCTAAAGTTTGCAATGGTGTCTCTTATCAGCTAAAAAGGTTACGACTGGTTGTGGCATTACCTCATTACTCCAAGAATATTCATGTAACAGGATCCATGTGCGGCGCCAACGCTCACCTGATTTGGTGCTTGTCCAGCTAAATTAAAACTTTAAAAATAAATAAAGGGTCATAACTCCAAGTTTAAAATCAAGAGTTATGGTTCATATGTAGGGGCCTTCTCCTCAATGAAATCTACCCACCTATGAAGTTTCATATTGATACCTCCTATACTTTTCGAGTAATGAGCTACATTAAAGTATTTTTGCACGCCGACGACGACGACCACTACGACTACAGCTACGACAACGCCTACGATCCAATGATCACGATAGCTTGACGTTTCTTCAAAACAGACAAGCTAAAAATGATGACATCATGAATGTCAATTAAGTTATTCTTTATAAAATGTCGTATTTATACATGTACATGAAATTTTTGCCGAAGCAGAGACTGTAGAATCAGATCTATCCAATTCCAGAAGCAAACAGACCCATACTATAGGAGCCGTCTGATCTGGGTCTACTCTGCAAAGGCGTAGAAAGGCACATGTATGAAGTAAATATTTAAAAGACTTTCCTATGCGGGTTAAAACAATTAGCAGACTGGCATTTTTTGGAAGATGACAACTGATTACATTAAGTTTACTGTAGATGACAAATGATTACAATTACTGTTCTGCAGATGGACAGTGTACCATAGCTAAAATTTGATTACCGTTAGTTTACTGAAGATGACTAGAAACTGCCTCAGTTAGAGAGGGCCCTATAATCAAGAGCAGATAACTCTAGACATAGTGATATGATTCAGCCCAAAAACTGTAGGCGTCTTCCTTTGATGATACTAAGCATATGCCCTTAATATGAGACCAATATGTGAAGTACTGGGTGAGTTATTGATTCACATCAAAAGTGTTGACGGACGGTAGGACAGAAAATGTGAATACTATAGGGCTCCTGCATTTTCAATGATGGCAAAACTGCAGATGACAACTGAATACAATTACAGTGCCACAGTCTGACTCTGTGTCAAGGTGAACAACAGATATGACCATGGTAACGGGAAAAGAAATATGGTAGAACCTGTCTTAACCCATTTGCGCCCTGTGGATTCTTCCATGTTTATACATTTGATTAGTCCATTTTTATCTAAGGGATGCCTGGTCTAAATTTTCATTTTCGTTGTTTTATGTTGAAATCCCTATCAGCAAACAGTGTAGACTCTGATCAGACGCCGCATGGGATCGTGGGAACAAATGGGTTAGGCTGCCATCAAAAAGAGGTCTGATTATGGGTCTGTGAGGCAGGTGGTAGCTTAATACGAGTCAAAAGTAATGCAAAAAGCTCCTGTAAGAGATTTCGGCATTATTTTCCCCCTTAATTAAGCATACATATGCTTTTCATGACTCCTATGTTCAATAAATGAATGGTCGCCTAAGGACAGGTTCTACTGCACTCAGATACTGGTATTAAGCATTGAATCTATATTAATTATTAATCCTTGGAATTCAGGAAACAACAGAACTGGCATTTGGAAAGTGTGTTGACCCAGATCAGTGTGCTCCTTGATGAGCCTTCTGATCTGGGTCTGCACTGTTTGCCATTTAAATCCTTTCTGAAAAGAATTCTCCATACAGTGATAAATAAACTTATACAGTTGAACTTCGATATCTCGAACTCTGATAACTCGAACTTTGGGATAACTCGAACAGAAAGTCCAGTTCTTCCAAAACTTACAATACAAAATTGCTCTAAAATGTATCGCTACAGATATCAATAAACACACGTGACAGATCAATACAGGTTTACAGTAATGCTGAAAGCTCCTACAGGAGCTTTCAGCATTACTTTAGACCTGTATTAAGCTGTGACCTTGAGAAATCGTTCAGATTAGAAATCTGGTGATTAGAACTCGTTATCTCGAACTAATTTGTACGGTCCCTTGGAGTTCGAGTTATCGAAGTTTAAGTGTATATACTTTCCTTCATTTAAACATATTTGCATGCATTTGCAAATAGAGTAGACGCAGATCAGATGGATCCTATAGGAGTCATCTGATCAGGGTCTGCTCTGTTCGCTAGTGGAATTGAAAGATATTTCTTTAGTTTCTAAAATGGCTACAATGTTCCACCTTCCATTTTGCATTCTAACTATTTTGTCTATGGATATTCAGAAGGTACTGAAATTTGTAATAAACATAGAACAGGGAAAGGGTTAATAAACTAGTGAAGAAGGAAGACTGATGCGTCCAAATATTAAGCAAAAACGTGTTAATTAAACGACAGAATTAAAGGGCATATTCAAAACGCACAAAATGAAGCAATTTTTTTTATCTAAAACAGCATTTATTCATTTATAAAGAATGTGAACAAAACACTGATCTCGGTTTGGCGCCAATTCAAAAACCACACATTGATCAGCAATCATCGTCTCCACTCTGTCTTACTCTCAAAAGGTCATAACCCTTCGAATGCTGAATTTTCATAGTGAGATGGTCCATCATTGTTTAACCCATTCCCTCATATAAACGTGTTTTCACGCATTTGCAAACAGGGTAGACCCAGATCAGGGTCTGCTGTTTGCTTATAGAATTTGATAGATCGGTTTCCTTGCTTTCTAAAATGTCTACAATGTTCCACCTTCCATATTTTTTAAAAATATTTTGTTAATGAATATTCAGTAGGTATTGAAAATTGGCCTAAATACAGAACAGGGAAAGGGTTAAATGAAAAGTCCAGATGCTAGATGATTTTGAATGACAAACAGTGCAGACCCTGGTCAGAGGGTTTCTCTAGCAGCCATCTGATCTGGATCTGACCGCAAATGCCAGTGCACTTGTTTCCAACATTCAAACAGTTGTATGACTGGAATTATTGTAATTTCTAACATATGACGAGTGCGAATTGCAGCAAAAGTTGTAATCATCGTTTGTTATGTAATGCACTTACAATAATTTCTGTAATAGGAAGATTATCTTAACCCTTTCCTTCATATAAACGTGTTTTCAAGCATTTACAAAGTCAAGACCCAGATCCGACAGCTCCTATACGAGCCGTCTGATCAGGGTTTGTTCTGTTTGCTAATGAAATTTG
Organism: Azorinus chamasolen; assembly: GCA_963576725.1. Lineage (NCBI taxonomy): Eukaryota > Metazoa > Mollusca > Bivalvia > Cardiida > Solecurtidae > Azorinus > Azorinus chamasolen. The sequence continues at coordinate 21,642,759 of OY755240.1, forward strand.
ATTGTTCTGTTTCTTTAGTTTGTAAAATGGCTACAATGTTCTACCTTCTATATTTCACTGGAACTACTTTTTCCATGAATATTCAGAAGGTATAGAAATTTGGAATAAACATAGAACAAGGAAAGGGTTAAAACTGCTGCATGATCTTTTACATAAGTAAGATGGTCACTTGACTTGATTATCTATTTCGCCATGTATTTATGTTTACTATTCTTGACTCTTTGCCCATGCAATGATGTCTTAGTAAACTGGTCTCAAACGATCCATAATCCTCAATCATTCTGGGATCATAATTCCTTTTCCATAAATCTAACTCCATCTGCCTATAAATAATTCGGTAATCTGGAAATATTTATACGACAACAGCCTTCAGAAGCAAACTATCCAAGTTTTTCACGGCATTACTACAGTTTCCTACTCGACCGTCAATGATATTTCTGGTAAGCTTCAAGGATTCCTTCTATCGTACCCAACCATTTTATGTGAGTGTTGCAAAATAAAACTTCTCTTAAGCAACCATTAACTGGTAGTCCCTAAACTGACGGTTTAGGTCTTTAAGAAAGTGACAGCTTAATGCAGGACACAAGTGATGCAGAAAGCTCCTCTTGGAGCTTTCTGCATTACTTTTGTCCTGCATTAAGTAGTCACTTGATTTATACAGGAAGTGGATGCTTAAAAAGGGTTTTACTGCAGATCTTGATTTCAGGTTGCATTGCCCTCTAAGGCCTGACACTGGAGTTGCACCTGGGCGATATCATGCTGCGCCTCCTGGATCTGCTGCAGGAGGTTCTCCCCACGCTTCACTACCTCCTCCAGCCTGTCTGCAGCATCCTGGTTCTCCACCTCCAACTGTTGCAAGCTCTTCAACTGAAGATTAAAACAAGATGTGTCTTTGAAACACTATGTCCCCCATTATCCCAATATAAATTTGACCCACAATTTGACCTATGACCTTGATATATGGCCCTGACCTTAACCCTTTCCCTGTTCTCTGTTTGTTACAAATTTCAATACTTACTGAATATTAATTAACAAAATAGCTATAATGAAATATGGAAGGTGGAATATTGTTGCCATTTTAGAAACTAAAGAAACAGATCTATCTAATTCTATTAGCAAACAGAGCAGACCCTGATCAGATGGCTCCTCTAGGAGCCGTCTGATCTGGGTCTACTCTGTTTGCAATGAGGGAAATATGAGGGAAAGGGTTAATAAATCACCCCATAAAATGTCCCCCTCCAAAAGTTGCACATGCATGTCAAGTTTGAAGTATGTATGTGCAACCAACAAACAAACTGACAGAGCAAAAACAATATCCCCCCCCCCCCCCCGCATAAAAAGACCCATATCTTCTGATACCATATCTGGGATGTAGTCAAACAGTGTAGATAAGAGGTTTCCTGAATGAGCATTCCAATCAGGGTCTACACTGTTTGCTATACAAATCAATGTCTTCACAAGTATATACTTATTTTACAAGAACCTCGGTCCTCTCAAAGAGGCCCAGATAAGATGCTTTAATTAAAACAGATTTCAAAAATAGCTCCTTTATTTTTCCAGCAAATAATATGTTTTGACCGCTCTTTAAAACTTCACTCCACAATTACGCCTTTCTGTGCCTTTGCAAACAGAGTAGATCCAGATAAGATAGCCGTCTGATGAGGATCTGCTTTGTTTGCTTTTGGAATAGTAAAGATCTCACTCTAGTTTCTGCTTTGGAAAAAAACTTATGTGTTACTTTGAAACTTTTGCCAGTTTAGAAATTAATCTAATTAACCCATGTGCTCCCAGTGGATTCTTCCATGTTTATATATTGGATCAGTCCAATTTTTATCTAAGGGGCACCTGGCCTAAATTTTCAATTTCGTTTTGTTTTATATTGAAATTCCTATCAGCGAACAGTGTAGACTCTGATCAGACATTATGCGGCGTCTGATCAGAATCTACACTGTTTGCCTACTTCCCATATATGGGATCGTGGGAGCAAATCGAGGGCTTGGTGCAAAACTATTCTAACTCCTTCACTAAAGTGAAGGAGTTAGAATAGTTTTCCACCAAGCCCTCGAAATGGGTTAATATTCACAATGTCATCATGTCTTACATGACTATTCATGGAGTAAAGGGTAAAGAATTTTACTGTTTGAAACAATTCTAGAGAGTGGTCACAACATAGGGTTTGGTGGAGAAATGATGACTTTAGTATTTGAGAACAGTTTATTAACCATAAACCATTAACTCTCCTACATGTATGAGTTAAAAGGTTAGGGATGAAAGATATCATAGGAAAGAAACAGTTCCCACATAAAGGCTCAGATCAGTAATTACCTTGGAAAAGAGTTAACTGATGAAGGTCGACACTATTTTCCGCTTGTCAGAGTCAACAGTTTTTTAAATTTTGTCAAGTTTATATGATGCAACTCAAAAAAGTAGAACCAGCAACCAGATGTGAAGTATAGCATTGTTGATTCAAATGTTTAAGACTACTCAAGAATAAATTTAAGTATACCAGTATTAAGAACGTATTTTAATTTTTGGAACTTTTTTCACTGGTTGCTGCCAATATGTCTTCACCGTTTTTCCTTTATTGGATAATCCTACATATTACATTTTTGCAAACAGAGCAGACCAAGATCAGACAGCTCCAGAGTCTTGCATGTATATACAACAAGTAATGAGTTAACCCATTACCTCATAGATACAAACTCTTTGAATAAATCTACCAAAAAGGAGCATAAACTAGAGAAAAGTAAAATGTTTAGAATTTTGTAGTTTGAACCCATTGTGATAAATAGAACATTTGCTCCTATAGGAGCAAATGCTCTATTTATCACAATGATTTCACAAAATTGTAAGTTGTCAATATGCGGGAATGGGTTAAGGACTTAACCACTCAACAAATTACCCTAATTATTTTTTGGACAGACAACTTTACTTAATAGGCAAATTGCACAGATCCAGATCAAACTGCTGAGTTTCATCATGGTCTTCACTCTTTGCTACTTTGTCAGTCTATATTCATTAGATTAATGGTTATAAATAATAGCACATGGACACAGAAAGTCTTGGCCATGGCAGAAACTGTAGAATCATATCGAGGGCTTGGTGCAAAACTATTCTAACTCCTTGACTTTGTGAAGGAGTTAGAATAGTTCTGCACCAAGCCCTCAATATAGATATCTATATCATACTATAAGCAAACGGAGGAGACCCAGATCAGACAACTTCTATCAGGAGCTGTCTGATCTGGGTCTACTCTGTTGGCAAAGGTGTAGAAATGTATATTTATGAAGTAAAGGGTTAACCCTTTCCTCCATAAATATGCCTCTGTAAAAATCACCTGTTGAAACCATTGTGATAAATAGAGCATTTGCTCCTATAGGAGCAAATGCTCTATTTATCACAATGGTTTCAAACTACAAAATTCTAAACAATTACCTTTTCTCTAGTTAATGCTCCTTTTTTGTAGATTCATTCAAAGAGGTTGGGTCTAAAAATAGCCTATGGAGGAAAGGGTTAAAATGGAGTCCAATTCAGTTATTCATATTTACAAATTGATGGGGGAGGATAGATTGGGGGTCAATATGTGTCTCTACCAGAGAAAGGGTTACTGTACTGATCCCTTTCCCTGTTCAGTGTTTACTCCAAAGTTTGAAACCTACTGAATATTCATGGACAAATTAGTTATAATGAAATAATTATAAAAGGTGGACAATTGTAGCCATTTTAGAAAGTAAAGAAACAGATCTATCAAATCCCATTAGCAAACAGAGCAGACTCTGATCAGACGGCTCCCACAGGAGCCGTCTGATCTGGGTCTGTTCTGTTTGCAGATGCGTGAAAACATGTTTATATTAGGGGTGAAACGATTAAAAAAATTTCGATTCGATTCGATTTCGATTTTTTACAACACGATTCGATTATTTTCGATTCGATTCGATTCAAGATTGTAATAAAAAGAATGCACTATGTAGAATAAATACTGTGTATTAACAGCTCTGAAAACAGAATGCTTGGACATATACAGGTTGAAAAATCATAATAGCCTAGTCACAGATATATCTGACTTTAACAGTCAAACCTTTCTGCAGTTTGTTTTTAGAAGTTCTTTTTTATAACTGATCACTAAAACCCAGTAAAATGGTAACACTAACATAATCAGTCTTTGCTAATTGTCTAATTGACTAAACAGCCTAACTCTGTAGAACATGTAGGTTTTTCTGAAAAAAGAATTTGAGCACTTGGAGGAGATGTCATGTCTCTCTTCAACTGATACAGTTAGCTATCAGTTGAAGAGAGATATGACATCTCCCTGTCTCTGAGCAAAAAGCACTAGACATTGCTGCGAGTATAGTTTTAGCCAGTTATCAATGCACAGCTTCATAAATTTCAAGCATACACAAATTTGCAACCAAGTTTACTGGAAGAAGACGAAACGTAAATGCAATACTGTGTTTCTGTTCATACGATATGACAGATTCGTCGTATTTCCTGTGTTGCAGAGAATATTTGTAAAATAATCTTACATGTTGGTTTATTTGTGTTGTTGCTCTCGCGAAATCTGAAATCTCCACATTTGGAGCGATAGTTTTCGGGGTAGCACGTAGATTGACAGCTTCAGCATCCGACATTTTGAGAGAACACAAAGACGCTTGAATAAAGGGCCCAGACGATCAGATTAAGTGCAACGATTGCAACGTGTTATTTGATTGGCTAAAATCGTTGGCCTTCATCCAATCGATTTGAGTCTATCAGAATTCGATGAGTATGTTTGTTTTGACAGCTCTAATGCGGGAAAACAAGTATTTTGACTTTTCACAGCGAATTTTCATAGGTTAGTTTCATTTCGCTACCAATCATTAAGAAGCTAGCCTTTTATAATAAAAATCGAACCGAAAATGAGATCTGCTGAACCAAATTGAACCGAACCGAATCGAGGGCAAAAGATCGCGGTTCAATTCACATCGCGATTAATCGTTTCACCCTTAGTTTATATGAAGGAAAGGGTTATATATTACCTGCAACTCCAGTGAGGACTCTTCACTAGGAAGGGACTCTATCAGAACATCTATGTCCTTGGCCGTTCTTGCTATCAGCTTCGAGAACATCGCAGCATAATCTGAATAAATATGAGGGAAAGGGTTAAGTACTGTAGGTGCACTATTTTTTGCTGATGAAAAATCATTTGCGAAATATTAAAAGCATATTGGAAAATGGACTGTTAACATTACATGTATTTTTATAATATTATATAAATATGTGTTACAGCGTACAACTTTTGGTGTTGATTTATACGAAAAATGGACAGAATATAACTTTAATCGAATTCTTATCATAAATGGACAGAATATAACTTTAATCTAATTCTTCATTAAAAAAAAAAAAATTATCATATAAAATGTTCAAGGAATTTTTTAGCTTCAACAAAAACTATCAAAATCAATCATATACTGTATTGATTCCATAAGCAAACAGATCAGACATTGATCAGACAGTTCTAACAGAAGCTTCTGATCTGTCTCTGCTCTGTTTGCAAAGGCCTGAAAGGGTGCCTCTATGAAAGAAATGGTTACGCCTATCCCTGTTCTATGTTTATTCCAAATTTCAATACCTACTGAGTACTGAATATGCATGGACAAAAAAGTTAGAATGAAATATGGAAAATAGAATATTGTGGCCATTTTAGAAAGAAAAGACACCAATATTTTTAATTCCATTTGCAAACACGCTAAACAGTGCAGACCCTGGTCAAACGACTCCTCTAGGACTAAGAAGCACGCAAAACAGTGCAGACCCTGGTCAGACGACTCCTCTAGGACTAAGAAGCATGCTAAACAGTGCAGACCCTGGTCAAACGACTCCTCTAGGACTAAGAAGCACGCTAAACAGTGCAGACCCTGGTCAGACGACTAGTCTAGGACTAAGAAGCCGTCTGATATGGGTTTACTATGTTTGCAAAGGCGTGAAAGCTTTTATATGAGAGAAAGGGTTAATGGATCCAACTATTAACAGTAGCAGATTAGTATGCCTCAATATGGTAAGAATAAAAAATATGGACTGACTTAACCCATTCCCGCATATTGACGCCTCTGTAAAAGTCACTTTGTGAAACCATTGTGATAAATAGAGCATTTGCTCCTACAGGAGCAAATGCTCTATTTATCACAATGGTTTCAAACTACAAAATTCTAAAAAAAAAATTTTTCTCTAGTTAATGCTCCTTTTCGGTAGATTTATTTAAAGAGATATGGTCTTAAAATAGCCTAAGTGGGAATGGGTTAAAATCAGAGCTACAGATAAAGGTGCATATTCAAATACTAAAACCGTCATCTATACACCAAACCCTATACTGTGACCACTCTTTAGATTCATCTCATCGAGACGATTCTAAAGAGTGGTCATAATATGGGGTTTGGTGGAGAAATAAAATCCCGAGCTATTCTTGAAAACGTTTAAATTGACGTATCTTAGCTGATCTCTGTTAAAATGACACATTTTCAAATAGATACATGTATAGGTCAGAACATGTGTATACATCTAATGCATAGCATGCCAGAAAGAGGACCGTATATGCTGGTATCAATGAACAAACTAACCTTCTGATGGAGGGGGGACAGGGGACTTGCTTCCCTGTTTGTCAAAGTTTGGGAAGGGTGATGGTGGCGCACACTGCTGGAGAATTCCCACACTGTTACAGAAATGTTCAGACATCTGGAATAGAGGACATTATACTCTAGTTTCCCTAAGTACATGTATTCTGATACCTAATTTACCCTCCCTTCAAATTTGTTCTGCTCATTAAGTCAGTTTGGGACCATTTTTGTCACTTTAATCCTTTCCATCTTGATTATTCATGTTAGAAATGACATCATGAGTTTCTATTAGCTGAAGTTTTATACTGCATACGTACACTCGGATCTATTATAATTCCATAAGCAAACAGAGCAGACCTCAATCAGATGGATCCTAGAGGAGTTGTCTCATCAGTGTCTACTCTGTTTGCAAAGACATGAAACAGTAGGATTATGAACAAGGGAATATCTGACCATGGCAGAAACTATAAATATAATGGCATAAAATAAATACACGAATTTTAGCAATGGCAGAAACTGTAAAATCAGATTTATACTATTACATACTCAAAGATCACATGCCCTGAAGGAGCCATATGATCTGGGTCTACTTTCTTTGCCAAGATGTTAAAAGGCATATCCATGGAGTTTTAATGAAATATGTTGTACAGGTTAGGAGATGAAAAATTATATTCATACTGATTAGTCTTTTAGTTTTACTTCAAATCAATTATAGCTTGTCTGTTTTTACTTATAAGCATTTGAACTTGTCATTACTCAATCATGGGTATTTTTGTTGTGGAAAACTATCAGTTAAACCCTTTCCAAACAGAAAATCAAAACCAGATGGCTGTTGTAACAGCCATCTAATCAGGGTCTGCTTTGTTTGCTTATAGATATGAAATTAAAAACTGATCTGATTCTGCACTTTTCATCAATACCAAAATTCCTGTGTACATGATATACCATTGAAAAACAGTTTGATGTCTTGCATGCCTATTCACATTTATCTGAAAGAATATAATCCTGCCTATGAAACTTGACCCAGCCAATCTCCATCACAACAGCTATAATCTGGTAAAGGGGGATAACTCTGGCAGTTTGGTTCTGCTTATAATTTTGCCATTTTTTGAATAACACATTAATAAAAACTATAATAAAGATGAGCGGTTTTGGTTGCATGTGTGAAACTTGAGTGTAGTTCTGTGGGATTGAACAGAATATTTTATCACCACACTTATTGGGAGTTAATTGTTTGTAGAAATACACGGAAACTTCTTTCGGACAATCAGTTTAGAAAGAAACGGGCGCTAACATTAATACGTATTAATGAATGATTCATATTCTACAATATTTATTCCATTTTTTCCACTTCGCTCAACAAATACTGAATATATTTGAACCTGATTCACAGCATCTTGTAACTGCGTGAGTCTGTCAGCCATCTTGACAAATTTTCAATTCGCACCAAAACATGTTCGTACCATCCAAGTGTGCAGATATAGCCGCTTAATTTCCATTTATTTTCCATATTTCTCGCATTATTTTAATTGGAATCCACTCATATATTTTTGTCTCCCGCTTGGTTTATTAATGCATATATTGTCTAAAATATTTATATAATGTAAAATGATTGGAATAGTTTGTATGGGTGGTACTAAACAGAGACAACAAGTGTCAACTAGAGACAACTAGAGACAACTAACTTAAAAATGCGTTTTAGGGTATTATTTATATATTCACAGCCAGATAAAGTAGTATTATACCGTAACATATTGAAAATTATCAGTTTGGATCCAAAATAATGTCTTAGATTGCATTTTGAACCCCTGTTGCACCCCAATGACACCAACTATATTCCGCCGAGTATAGCCGACTCAGAGTCAACTGGAGTCAACAAGGGATATACCTCTTATTAACTGTTAATGTGGAGAATTATATTATAATGATAAAAGATGTTATTATTTTTATTTGAATGTGTTGCGTTTAAAAAAATAGTAGTCAAATAAACATAGACACATATAGGCCTACAGACCGATATGATTTAATGTCGGATACATGTAACAATACAAAATAAGCACTGTACATAGGGCTTTTGTTACGACAAAACAAAGGGCTATCAACACAAAATGAAATAAAAACAAGAGGGCCATATGTCATGTATCGATCACCTGGTTTGCTATGTTTTCTATATCAAAGCGCGACCAGATTAATTTCAGAGAAGATGTTTGAAGATTTCACTACATAACTCTATGTAAACTGACAACCCAAAGGGCAGGGTAACGTTTACCATGGGGCAAAATTTGATTTTTTTAGGAGGTCTACCAGATAATAAAACAAGTAAAGTCAAGTCACGTACAGGTAAAATTAGATCTTATGGCACACCTTTTGTTCTCAGTGTTTACAAACACTACAGGTAAATACACTGTATAATGCCCAGATGGCCGCTATAATAGTTTGGTTCAAATCTGCTTTGCTTTTATTATTTTATATTTGGAATGGGTAGTTTTGTTTTTTCATATGTTTTGATGGGAGTATACATTTTTTATTTTTATTTTTCTCGAGACCACCGTTACAGGTATACGTTTTGTTTACAATTTAAGTAGGTTATGTTGGTGTGCCATAAGATCTAATTTTACCTGTACGTAATATTTATTTATAAAGTCGGGTTAACAAACAATTAGCACAAATTTAAAGTGCATAATGAAATTTAACAAGCTCTGAAGAGCTTTTAAAACCGACTTAAAACAAAACAAAACAAATATCACTGATCTAATTTTAAGCCTTTGGGTCTTACAGCAATGTTAACAAACTTGGTAGAGGTCTATTATATAGGTGATGCTTCATACCAAATATATCTAAGCTCTATGGTATGTGGTTTCAGAGATCTCGAAGAATATTTTTAAAGGTTTCCTATATCTATAAGTCTATGTAAAACTCATAAGCCTGTGGGCGGGCAAGTTTTGGCCGGGTCATAATTTTAACAAACTTGGTAGAGGACCATTAGATGATGCTACATAACAAATATCAAAGCTCTAGGGTTTATGGTTTCAGAGAAGAATTTTTTTAAGATTTTAACAAAAACAACTGATAAGCCATGGGACGGGGCAAGTTTTTGGCACATGCGTCATGATTTGAACAAACTTGATAGAGGACCACCCAAGGTATACATTTCTGTGAAATTTAGCAGAAGTCCTAGCTCCCAGTGGTTTAAGAGGAGAAACTATTTGAGGGAAAATGTGGACGACGGACGATGATCACAGGGCGATCACAATAGCTCACCTTGGCACTTCGTGCCAGGTGAGCTAAAATAAAAACAAGTTAGATCTATATGCTACAAACATACGTAAAATAATGTTACTGCTAGATGTGCGAATTTTAAGCGGCTATTACCATTACCCTTTCCCTGTTCTATATTTCAATACCTATTGAATATTCATTAACAAAATAGTTATAAAGAAATATGGAAAGTGGAACATTGTAGACATTTTAGAAAGCAAAGAAACAGATCTTTCAAATTTTATTAGCAAACAGAGCTGACCCTGATTAGACGGCTCCTCTAGGAGCCGTCTGATCTGGGTCTACTCTGTTTGCAAATGCGTGAAAACACGTTTATATGAGGGAAAGGGTTAGTTAACCCATTAATTCCCTCATGCTGACGTCTTTTGACCAATTCCCTCTGCTCATGTTAAACTGAAACCTTATGACGCCTCTGTAGAATTCACTTTTTAAACCATTGTGATAAATAGAGCATTCCAGAAAATCAACATTGAGGGCATTACCGACACCCTCAATATGATATGGTTTCTTAAGCTATATAAGTATATAAGAATTAAATCTAAACATGGCAGGAATAACGACCAGTGCTTATTTTTTTCACTTAGTTGAAATTTTGAACTGATAAATGCATGCATGACTCCATAGTAGCCATTTTATACTTTGTTTATGGACTTCTGTGAAGAAGATTGATTTTTTTTCGAAGTTGGTGAAGATGAAATTTACAGATATTGAAATTGAGTTTGGTTTTTGAAATACATGCTGATTTTCTGGAGGTGTTTAACGTTTTCGACACACCATTATTTCAGCCATTTGCTCATATATTAAAGCAGCAGTTCTTAATCTCTCTTAACAGATGCATTTTTGCGCCTCTATAAAATTCATATTGTACGTGAAACCATATTGTGATAAAGAGAGCATTTGCTCCTATAGGAGCAATTATAAATGCTCTATTTATCACAATGGTTTCAAACTACAAAATTCTAAAGAAAACATTCATTTTCTCTAGTTAATGCTCCTTTGATAGATTGATTAATAAAGGTTGGGTCTAAAAACAGTTAAATTATTTGATATAATATCGTCATAACTTAGTAGCAAAAAAAAATAGGAAAAAAATAACAATGATAATTTTTTTTAAATCACCCTGATCCAGTTGCCCTTACAGCCGAAGATATCTCGAGCAAAACTCAGACATGAACATTTTTTTGTACCAAAACATTTCTTGCGTACGTAGCAACAAGATCATTAATTTCGGTAACTAAGGATGGCTTTAGGTGATATAAAATTAATGTGTGGCAAACACAATGCACTTATTATTGGTTTTAAGAAAATTTAGACGGTGTCGTAATTAAATGCCTCCGTCGATAAACCCCTCCATTACTATATGTTGTCTATCCGTCCGTTCACCCGTCCGTCTGTCTGTCCGACTCATCATATGCATGTGGTTATATACATTCAGGAGTGTAGCTATAGCGATACGCACTTACATGCACGCCTTTTGACGCCTCTGTAAAAGTCATCTAAATAACCATTGTAAAATGGAGCATTTGCTCGTATTCTTAGGACCAAATGCTCTATATTTATCAAAATGATTTTTTTTAAAAACTAGATCTACACAAATTTTTTCAAATTTTCCCGTGCAGCATGCCTCGGACCCCTATAGCCGCGGTGCGTACATTGCATTTGGGTTCAGCTACGCGACACTTATAAATTCTTTCACCAACCGATGTAACTGCGGTTCTGAGGTGTGGTGTGTGTAACTTGTGTGTATATCGATGACTCCGCAGCGCGTTTGTGAGTCTTTAGACACATCCCAAATTTCAGTACGAAATAACGCAAGTCCGAATAAATTAAGTCGTAATTTTTTTATTAATGTTTAAATGAAACAGTAAATTACGTAATTTCTCAATTCAGAGCAAACATCAGGTTTCAAAACAATATCGATCAAACAATAAAATAGTAAAAAAAGAAAAAATGAAACGTTAATCTCGCATCGACCTTTACGAACGAGATTTCAACACACGTGTTTTCCTCTTTCGCCATTTGTACTCAAAGTGGTGTGACTACGTTTCGTGTCTAACTCAAAAGACTTAAAAGTAAGCTCCTTTAATTGATGAATTTCTTTGCAGTTGAAACATTTTTAAATGTAAATGAACACAGATTTGTTTAAAACTATAATTTTGAAAATATAATGTGTGGCAAACCTTCTAGATCTACTTAAAAAAAACTTTTAACTGGACACAGTTCACACTGTGCTTCACAGGCAACTGGTAGTGGTAATGTGTAATGTGAGGGGTCACTTCGGAGAGACACAGATAAAATGCGAGAATAATCCTTTATTTCTCTATCAAAGCCTCTAGATGATCTTAACTTTAGTGGAGGAAGGGTGCTACTAAACAGAGTCTGGTAGAGTCCGGTAGAGTCTGGAGGCCTTTTTAGAAGTTTAAGTGCAATTTAAAGATTATAATGCTGTTATATAGCACTATTTTGTATGTTTGCAGCAGTAGTAATTAACATCCGTTAATAAATGAGCATATAATAGGTTGAAAACTCCCTGTAAATATTACCGGGGTCACACGGTAATGGCCGACCTACGTCGGATAGAGTCTCTTCTAGTTTTAGAAGTCTATATATGATGTTAAATTTCCCCCTTTTTATCAGAAAACAGTTTACATACATTAATAAGTGATTTTAAGTGAAATATGGTTGCATATACATTTAAACATTGTTATTAATACATTAATTCGCTATATCTTGCAACTGTTGGCCTAAAACTTCCTTTTTCATCTACCGATTCTTCATTTCCCACCGATTTTTCTCCAGTCTGAAAAAGGGCAAACTATAATGTATTACACCAGGCATATCAAGTTTATACTGACTTTGAAATTGTAATAAAACCACTTATGAATGTATATAGATTGTTTTTGGATACGAAATATGGAAGTTTAATACCAATAGGGCTTCTAAAACAACACCAGACTCTATCCGACGTAGGGCGGCCATTACCGCATGACCCGGTAATATTTACCGGGTGTTTTCAAGCTAATATACGATCATTTTTTAATGGATATTAACTACTATAGCTTCAAACATACAAAATAATGTTATATAACAGCATTATAATCTTTAAATTGCACTTAAACTTCTAAAAAAGGCCTCCAGACTCTACCAGACTCTACCGGACTTTACCAGACTCTGTTTAGTAGCACCGGTGGAGGAATGGTGACTTGTGTAGTTGTGGTTGAAGAGTGAATACACACCTTGGTACATGCATATTGGTCCGTGTCCATCATAATTTTTCAGACATCTACAGACAGTTGACTGTGAAATCACGAGGCCCTGTGCCATTTTGCACATTGAAAATGTCACATGGTTGTTGGCCATGGTCCATTGTGTCCTGAAATGAATTTCACTGAGTGACTATTTGGTACCGACTGTATTTTACATAGAATGCAGATTAATGAGATTATGTCATTTATTTTATGAAATTGTCTTTTTGGGTCACTAGCTGAATTTCTGTTGGTCACTGGTTGACATTTGTGTTCCTATGAACACTGAATAAGAATGTTGATAGAACTTATAGATCTATAATTATTGATGCACCTAAATTTGAAACGGCCTTATTCGACTGGCTCTGTATCAATAAATGGTCAACGGAAATAATTCCCAGTCGAATACAATAAGTGTTGAGTAACAAAAAAATTTGAATATTGAAGACTGTTGAGAATATTCAATGAGTAATGCAACGTTCAGTTAATTCTTAAACTATAATTTGATTGGCTGAATTGAATATGTGGGAAAAGTTAATATGACAGAATAGCAGGATAAAGCCTAGTCGAATACAGCAATTGTCTAAACAAATTACATAGTACATACATTATAAATATGCATTTATAGGAAATTGAACCTTGTATACCTAATGTGTTGCAGATTTTTAGCTTGTCTATTGTTATGAAGGGGAAAAATGCAAGCTTCTATTATGATGCTGGTGGCCGCATTGTCATCATTGTTGTCCGGAAACTTTGACATGTATTGGCAATTCTTTACTATTGATACAAATCTTGTGAATCTTAACACTTATTCACCATCACCATTACAAGGATTAAAATCTGACCAGCAGCCATAACTAAGATTTTTTTTAAATAAAAGCTATACCTCTTAATGGACTTAGGAATTAAAACTTAAAATGTCTTGACAGGCGAGTATTGGCACCCACATGCGGTGCTCTTGTCGATTATGTATTATTTTGAAAGCGTCTCGGCTGCAATGAAATCTACACCATAAAATCTACGAGAACTAGTTGCCCAGATAATTGCCTAGTTGAGTACTTTGACACATGTGCATGGTACACTACATAGTTTCCCACCACTTTCGACAGATCTATAAGGTCTCATTTCATTCCTGACATTACTTTTAAGGACTTTATTAAATTAATCAAATTTGTATCAGAATCGCACTGGAAGATTTTGTAGTTTGTCCAAGTGCATAAAATACTCAATGTCACACTAGTTGATTTTTATGAAGTGAAACAACATACATGTACAACAGTTTAACAAGACATAAACCATGAAAAGGGTTGGCAGCTCTGAAATTAGGCCTGGGCATATAATTTATAAAGCAGGATGCCGTATAAAATTCACTGCTTGAAACGTTCACCAGGCTTCCATTACAATAGTGAACTTCTAGTTGAAACGATGTTGCTCAATTTGTTTCGGCTTTTCATTCGTCCTCAGTTATCGATTTTCAAATAAAACTATCCAACCTTTTTCTGGCAATTTTAGGGAAAATTTAATTTTTTCCACGTTTAAAACTTGATGACTTATTTTTATTTTCATTTTATTTAAAGCTTTTTAATTAAAAAAATTTGAATGTGTCCTTTTAACCGACCCGTGTGGACCCCAAATAAAGGACTGGTTTTATTATATTCATTATATTCCCATGATTATGATTATCATCTCAAAAATAGTCATATTCTTCTGATCTGTCTGATGATGCTGAAATCTTTCGCACATTTAACCCTTTCCTTCGTATACAGGGCTTTTCACGTATTTGCAAACAGAAGACCCAGATCAGACGACTCCTATAGGAATCATCTGATGAAGGTCTTCTCTGTTTGCTGATGGATTTTGATTGATCTGTTTCATTGGTTTCTAAGATGGCTACAATGTTCCACTTTCCATATTTGATTATAACTACATGTTTTTTGGCCATAAATATTCAGTAGGTATTCACTATTGAAATCTGGAAAAATACAGAACAGGGAAAGGGCTAAGTAGATAACTAGATATAATGCTACATAGACTGACCTCCCAAAGATTTACAAGAGGTGATTGAGGTGTGAATATCAATGTTCCTTTGAACACTCTTGGGTAAGGTGTTAAATACACTCAATCCGAAGAAAGAAATGGATACACTACTAGTAGAACTATTGTTACATATTGAAATAGTTTGGTCTTGCTGCAACACCCTTAATGGACAATGTGTTTTCAATTTTTCAGAATGCGTTACGTGGCCGCCTACATGTTAGCTTCCCTTGGAGGGAACAGCTCACCCTCAGCAGCAGATATTGAAAAAATCCTTGGTAGTGTGGGTATTGAAGCAGAAAAGGACAAGATCAGCAAAGTTGTCTCTGAATTGAAGGGAAAAGACTTGGAAGAAGTCATAGCTGAAGGTAATTAACAGAAAGAACATTGATTTCTTTGTAGTAGAACCTGTCTACATGATCAGGGTCTAGTCGACTGTATTTCCTGCTCCGTCCGATTCATTTAAACCTTTTCTCCATAAATATGCCGTTCTCCGCTTTTGCCAACAAAGTTGACTTGGATCAGACAGCTCCTGTAGGAGCAATCTCGTCAGGGTCTGCTCTGTTTGCTTAACCTATTCCCTCATATTGACGCCTCTGTATAATTGACTTTTGAAACCAATGTGATAAATAGAGCATTTGCTCCATAGGAAGAAATGCTCTATTTATCACTGGTTTCAGAACTACACAATTCTACAGCTTTTCTTTTTTCTAGTAAATGCTCTTTTTTGGTAGATTTATTCAAAGAGGTTGGATCTAAAAATAGCGCATGAGGTAATGGGATAAATATAAGAATATAGATGCAATTTGAGTTTCGAATATAATATGGCCAAACATTTGTGTGTTCATGTACCATTGTGAAACATAATATATTTAGTATTGATGATGCCATTATTTCTAACATGAGTATTCATGGAGTAAAGTGTTTAAATTTGTACCCTGCCCATTTTTAGCTCACCAGAGCACAAAGTGCTCAGGGTGAGCTTTTGTGATCACCAGTTGTCCGTCGTCCGTCGTCGTGCGTCGTGCGTCGTTCGTCGTTTGTCGTTCGTCGTTCGTCGTCCGTCGTCAACAATTTGAACCTTTAAAAATCTTCTCCTCTGAATCTACAGGGTTCTCAACTTTCATCTTTGGCACATAGCATCATATTCAGGTCCTCTACAAAAGTTATATAAATTATGCCCCTGGGGTCAAAATTGGCCCCGCCCCAGGGGTGCTTTGTTTTCAATAGAATTATATAGTAAAACTTTGAAAATCTTCTCCTCTGAAACTGGAAGGTTCTGAGCTTTCATATTTGGCACATAGCATCATATTCAGGTCCTCTACAAAAGTTATATAAATAATGCCCCTGGGGTCAAAATTGGCCCTGCCCCAGGGGCGGCTAGTTTTCAATAGAATTATATAGGGAAAACTTTGAAAATCTTCTCCTCTGAAACTGGAAGGTTCTCAGCTTTCATTTTTGGCACATAGCACCATATTCAGGTCCTCTACAAAAGTTATATAAATAATGCCTCTGGGGTCAAAAATGGCCCCGCCCCAGGGGTGGCAAGTTTCAATAGAAACATATAGGGAAAACTTAGAAATTCTTCTCCTCTGAAACTGGAAGGTTCTCAGCATTCATATTTGGCACATAGCATCATATTCAGGTCGTCTACAAAAGTTATATAAATAATGCCCCTGGGGTCAAATTTGGCCCCGCCCCAGGGGTAGCCAGTTTTCAATAGAAACATAAGGTGAAAACTTTGAAAATCTTCTCCTCTAAAACTGGAAGGTTCTCAGCTTTCATATTTGGCACGTAGCATCATATTCAGGTCCTCTACAAAAGTTATATAAATAATGCCATTGTGGTCAAAATTGGCCCCGCCCCAGGGGTGGCAAGTTTCAATAGAAACACATAGGGAAAACTTTGAAATTCTTCTCCTCTGAAACTGGAAGGTTCTCAGCTTTCATCTTTGGCACATAGCATCATATTCAGGTCCTCTACAAAAGTTATATAAATAATGCCCCTGGGGTCAAAATTGGCCCGCCCCAGGGGTGGCTAGATTTCAGTAGAAACATATAGGGAAAACTTTGAAAATCTTCTCCCCTGAAACTGGAAGGTTCTCAGCTTTCATATTTGGCACATAGCATCATATTCAGGTCCTCTACTAAAGTTATATAAATTATGTCCCTGGGGTCAAAATTGGCCCCGCCCCAGGGGTAGCCAATTTTCAATAGAAACATATAGTGAAAACTTTGAAAATCTTCTCCTCTGAAACTGGAAGGTTCAAAGCTTTCATATTTGGCACATAGCATCATGTTCAGGTCCTCTACAAAAGGTACATAAATTATGTCCCTGGGGTCAAAATTGGCCCCGCCCCAGGGGTAGCCAGTTTTCAATAGAAACATCTTGTGAAACCTTTGAAAATCTTCTCCTCTGAAACTGGAAGGATATCAGCTTTCATTATTGGCACATAACATCACATTCAAGTCCTCTACAAGAGTTATTTAGATTGTGCCCTTTGAATCAAAATTGGCCCCACCCCAGGGCTGGCTAGATTTCTATAGAAACATATAGTTAAAACTCTGAAAATCTTCTCCTCTGATTGTCTGGTGAGCGCTTCAGGGCCATTCTGGCCCTCTTGTTTGTGTAAATCCATCAACACCAAAACAGTGCTGACAGTTGATTTTCCCACAATATTGTATGTTCAGCTGAATGTTTACAAAGGGTCATTCAATAACTGACTTTCTGTGCAGAATATTTTGTCGAGTTTTAGTAAATTACAGAAATCCATGTTCAGCCAAGCTCCAAAGGACTCCTAATAGATTTCTGCACACACTGAATATTAATCAGGTGTTCATAACATGAAAAGGAATAGTTGTCATGCATGTACATCCAAAGGAGTATATGCATGATTTTTACTACAAATCCTGCTGAATAGAAGATGAAAGAAGATAAAAATAACAACTTCCTTAGCACAAAGTTAATTTCAAGCTTGGATGTTGAAATACTTCGGGTAAATACCATAGTGTACAGTTTGTTTCTATTGTGTATGGCTGAATGCAAGACATAAATGAGTCCTTTATCTGGTACAATATACAGTATTTACAATTATTCTATGCAACTATTATGAAACTAACTGGATTAAGTCATGTCGATTTTGTTTTAAGGCACCAAGAAGCTTGCCTCAGTTCCAGCAGGTGGCGGCAGTGCCCCAGCTGCAGGCGGTTCAGCTCCCGCTGGTGATGCCAAGCCTGAAGCAGCTGCAGGTAAATAGTTGCTTTTGTAGCAAAATATATTTACAGATAATCATGATATTAGAAATTGAATGCATACAACAAATAATGACATTTTACAAAGTGCAGACCAAGATCAGAGAGCTAATAGAGAAGCCCTCTGATCAGGGTCTGGACTGGATCAAAATCCTCTAAGAAATTATACTGAATTGTAGTGTTGGGAAGTTGACCAATTTTTATACGCCCGTTTGAAAAAACGGGACGTATTATGGAATGGCGCTGTCTGTCCGTCTGGCTGTCTGTAACATCTCTAACTCAAGTTCCCCTTGGTGGATCCTTCTCAAATTTTAACACAATGTTTATCTAGACATGCTACAGTAGCCTGCCAAGTCCCGGTTTGTTTAGTCAAGGTCACACAATTGGACTTAGAATTTGCGTTTAGCAAAAATGTTAACCGGTCTGTCTGTAACATCTCTAACTCAAGTTCCGCTTGGTGGATCCTTCCCAAACTTAACCACAATGTTTATCTAGACATACTACAGGCTCGTTTATTCAAGGTCAATGTCGCTTAATTGGACTTAGAATTTGCATTTAGCATTTGCGTTAAGCAAAAATGTTAACCTCAATTTATGTGGAACAAGTCCACTTTATTTACATCATTCCCCTTTTTAGCTCACCAGAGCACAAAGTGCTCAGGGTGAGCTTTTGTGATCGCCTGATGTCCGTCGTCCGTCGGTGTGCGTCGTCCGTCGTTCGTCGTCTACAATTTGAACCTTTAAAGTTCTTCTCTGAATCTACAGGGGTCTCGGCTTTCATCTTTGGCACATAGCATCATATGTAGGTCCTCTACAAAAGTTATATAAATTATACCCCTGGGGTCAAAATTGGCCCTGCCCCAGGGGTTTTCAGTTTTCAATAGAAACATATAGTGAAAACTTTGAACATCATCTCCTCTAAAACTAGAAGGTCCTCAGCTTTCATATTTGGCACATAACTTCAACTTCAGGACTTCTACAAAAGTTATATAAATTATGCCCCTAGGGTCAAAATTGGCCCCACCCCGGGGATTTCCAATTTTTTGAAGCTGACTACTTAAACAGCCCATGGGATCACCAGTTATGCATAGGAAAAACTTTAAAAATATTCTTGTCAGAAACTACATGTCCAAGAGCTTAGATATTTGGTGTATAGATTTACTTAGCATAACTTTATGAGTTTTATAAGTATCATAGTTCTGGGGTTAAAAGTGGCCCTGCCCTGTGTGTATATACTTCTTTACACCAGAAATTACATTCTAAAGGTTTCTCCTTAATATCACTCTTTGCTGAGACCAGTCAGTGGGTCAGTTCTTATATAATCACCCTTAGCCTGATCAGTAGAGTAGAAATTGTGTTTAGACAAATAACACACACTCATTTAAGATTGAGAAAACTGGATAATTCTCAAAATGCAGAATTTTCATACCTATGCCCTGCATTAAGCTACCAGCTATCAATATAGAGCATATCTGTTGTGAATTTCAGCTTAACTCTTTGCATGCTGGGTAATTTTGTCATCTGCTAAATTGTTGTCTGCAGCATATTCACAAGTTATCCTAACTACACACTTTCTTTCTGAGTTTTTCAGAAGTTCAGTCTCATTGACAAACAGTTCGGATATCAGATCAGGCACCACAATATGTTGGCCCTGATCTGGATCCAAACTGTTTGCATAGGTCATTAGTGGTTGGAGAATCCCACTACACACTTTCTTTCTAAGTTTTTCAGAAGTTCAGTCTCATTGACAATCAGTTTGGATATCAGATCAGGCACCACATTATGTTGGCCCTGATCTGGATCCAAACTGTTTGCATAGGTCATTAGTGGCGGGAGAATCCCACTACACACAGAAGTTCAGTCTCATTTACAAACAATTTGGATATCAGATCAGGCCCCACATTATGTGGGGCCTGATCTGGATCCAAACTGTTTGCATAGGTCATTAGTGGTGGGAGAATCCACCTCTAGCATCCAAAGAATACAAGTTCCAGTGGTCTAATGCTCTATCCATTCTTTCACTACATTCTTTTAGCATCATATTCAGGTCCTCTATAAAAGTTATATAAATTGTGTCCCTGGGGTCAAAATTGGCACCGCCCCTGGGGTGTTCAATAGAAACATATAGTGAAAACTTTGAAAATATTCTCCTCTTATTGTCTGGTGAGCGATGTCAGGGCCATTCTGGCCCTCTTGTTTGGTTAAGGCTTTGTTAAAGTCCATTTATTTACATAACCCTTTGAGATAAAGCTTTTAACCTTGGAACACTTGTTCACCATCACAAGCTTTACCTGTAGGCAAGAGTACATAACTCTGTCCAACATTTTGACAGAATTATGCCCCCTTTTAACTTGGAAATTTTGGTTAAGGTTTTGGTTAAAGTCCACTTATTTACATAACCCTTTTAGATTAAGCTTTTAAACTTGGAACACTTATTCACCATCACAAGCTTCACCTGTAGGCAAGAGTACATAACTCTGTCTAACATTTTGACATAATTGTGACGCTTTTTAGCTTGGAATTTTTGGTTAAGGTTTTGGTTTAAGTCCACTTATTTACATAATCCTTTAAGATAAAGCTTTTAAACTTGAAACATTTGTTCACCATCACAAGCTTCACCTGTAGGCAAGAGTACATAACTCTGTCTAACATTTTGACATAATTATGACGCTTTTTAGCTTGGAATTTTTGGTAAAGGTTTTGGTTAAAGTCCACTTATTTACATAATCCTTTCAGATAAAGCTTTTAAACTTGAAACATTTGTTCACCATCAGAAGCTTCATCTTCATCTCAAGCATTTAGACACAATTATGGCACATTTTAATTTAGAATTTTTGGTTACGGTTTTTTAGCCAACCTTGAAACTTGGTCGCAAAATTGGACTTGGAATTTGAATTTAGCAAATACGTTAACCCCAGTTTATGTTGAACAAAACCTCGGCGGGCGTATATTGTGCCCACTGGCACTCTTGTTGAAATTATGATTTAATGCAATCGATTGATGATGGATTAATAATCGATTTTTGTAAACGGAGCTGAAGATTTTGGTCAAGTTTTGAATTTCAAATGGTCAAGATTTTTTGTCAAGCAAACCTTATGTTGTGACCACCCATCTGTTTGAATTGCCTGTGTCGAAGGCAATATTAAAGAATACCAGCAAGATCAAGCTTGGCATAGAAATGAAAAACATTCTGTCTAGGCTTCCTACATACTCCCCTACCTACAGCTATTGGCTCTTCATTAACCTTTTCAATGCTGGGAGGTTTTGGATGATATACAGTGCAGACCCATTGTGTGGGTGTCCTGCATTATATATATACATAGTCCATGAAATAAGTGTTTGGAATGAATTTTTAGTCACAAGCTGTATGAAAAGAAAGATAGAAAAGACCTTCAGCACAATTTTGGCTGTACAGGCACTTCTGTCCACCATTGTGCTTTAACCCTTTTCTCCATACATACGCCTTTCTACACCTTTGCAAACAGAGTAGACCCAGATCAGATGGCTCCAATAGGATCTACCTGATCAGGGTCTGTTCTGTTTGCTTCTGGAATATTTCGGCAAAACATTCATATATATATGCTAATATGCAATTTTATCGTACGATTGTATTCGATCATGCATTACAACCTTTTGGATAAATTTTCTGTATTGCACGAGCATCAATCAATGCGCTATTCATGAATGGACTACTGTATGTTTTCTGTTTCTAAATAAAAAGTAATTTGATGTTCTTTTGTGTTCTTTTATTAAAACAGGTATATAATAAATGGAATATTACATGAAGGGTCGTGAGAATATTACGGCCAAACAACCACTCTTGTGATACAACCCTTCATATTGTCACTTAGTGTAATATTCCCATTATATTATGATGTCATTAATACTTTAATGAATATTCATGGAGTAAAGGGTTAACCCTTCCCTCATGAATATTCGTGCAGGAAAAAATGACATAACAGTAGATAGATTTTTATAAGTGCATATATGAACACGTTGCATATTAGCTTTAATAGGCTCAATAGAGACTTAACCCTTCGCTTGCTGAATTTGAAATACATTTCTTCTTCTTTACCCATGCCCTGTTGTATAATTACATATATCTTCACTGTGTACACAATCAACTTGTAAATAGTGCAGACCCTGATGAGACAGCTCCTGCAGGAGCTGTCTCATTGCAGGAGCTGTCTCATCTGGGTCTTCACTATTTACAGGTAGGTATATTGACGTGAATAGCAAGCGAAGGGTTAAAAAACTTTCATTCGAGGCTAGAGGGTAAATTTGTCTACAGTATTGATTGTAATAATTTTTCTTTCTCTTTTTCAATAGAGAAGAAAGAAGAGAAGAAGGAAGAAAGCGAGGAATCGGATGATGACATGGGCTTTGGTCTGTTTGACTAAAACACCACTGGCAGTCCTGTCCAACAGCTGTTAATGATTTGTTACTTAGCTAACTGGCAGCCACTTGTAATAAAGAAAAAAATATTTGAAAATTGTTTTTGATTTTTCAAACAGCTCCTGTTGGTCTACTCAGTTTGCATATAAATATAATTAGATCCGATTGTATACCAGAGCTACAGATAAAGGTGCATACCTAAATACTAAAATAATAATTTCTCCAACAACCACTATACTGTGACCATTCTTTAGAATCGTCTCGTGAGACGATTTTAAAGAGTGGTCACAGTTAAAGGGTTTGGTGGAGAAATAAAGGAGCTTTTCTTTAACCCATTCCTCCATAGGCTATTTTAAGACCCAACCTTTTTGAATAAATCCACCGAAAAGGAGCATTTACTAGAGAAAATGAACATTTCAGAATTGTGTAGTTTAGAAACCATTGTGACTAATAGAGCATTTGTTCCATCTATCACAATGGTTTCAAAAAGTGACTTTTACAGAGGCATAGACAGGCTTATTTATGGAGGAACACATCTTATCTGGATCTCTGATATACTATTTGTGATAGCAATGTTGATACTTGTTTGAACTCTTTCCTTGAATATTCGTTTGAACTCTTTCCTTGAATATTCATGAATGCAAGAAATACGGACATCATGATTATTAGCTGAATTTGCACACATGCTTTTTAGGAGTCGTCTGATCGTGCTGTTTGCTAATGGTATAATATAGACCTGATTCTGCAGTTTCTGCCTGAGTCAAAATGGCATATGTTCACATGCCATTTATAAAACCAATTATGTCTCCCCCATTTATAATTTATAATTTATAATTGTTTTTGGTCATTGTCCGTCTGTCTGTCCGTGGAAGGATTTCAAAATGGTTTGACTCTGGACGATGTGCAGAGCGTTCGATTCAGGCACGTGGGTCAAGGTCAAATGTTTTTAGCCATACCCTTTATGTCCGCGCCATGTCTCTTAAACCCTTGGAAGGATTTCAAAATGCTGTGGCACAAATGTTCTCCATAACAAGGCGATGTGCAGACAGCAGGATTCAGGCACATTCGTCAAAGGTCAAGGTCACAATTCAAGGTCATGTTTACTATTCGAGGTCAATTATTCACTTTTTCTTGTCCGGACAATAACTCCTACATGGCTAATGCCAATTGATTGAAACTTCATACATTGACAGAGCATGATGAGAGGAAGTGTCCTGTATAAGGGCCATAACTCTAGCTTCAATACTTTTGGAGTTATTTCCCGTTGTTACATTTTTTGTGCAATCAATATCTCTTGCTCTACTGATGCTATTGGAATGACATTTGTATGGAAAGAGCATGATGGAAGGTAGTGTTATGCACAAGTATCATAACTCTGGCTTCAATAATATTGGAGTTATTCCCTCCCATTTTCTGCAGAGTTATGGGACTTGGAAATTTTTACATGGAAATTTTGTTTGCAGGGTTTCTCCAAAACCTTTATTGGATATCCATTAAATTTCATAGAATTGATTAGCATCATGCCTAGTTGTGCATATCTTATTCCTTTTCCGGTTTGATGTCTTCTGCAGAGTTATAAGACTTTGAAATTTTTACATGGAAAAGTTTGTCCACGGGGTTTCCCGAAAAATCTTTTATTGAATTTTCATGAAACTTCATAGGATTGATCAACATCATGCCAAGTTGTGCATAGTTTATTCCTTTTCCAGTTCTGTGATTTTCTGCAGAGTTATGGGACTTTGGAATTTTTTTGTCCACACGCTGTGGGAGACGTCGTTTTTGTATCAAAAACAATTCTAGTTTTCATGATGTCACCATATCTTCATGAATATTGAACAGTAATAATTTAATGAATGAGTGGTGTGATCAGGGTCTACACTTTTTGCTATGATGGTAAAATGCCTCTAAATGGACATTTTTGTTTAACCCTATACTCCATGAATATGCTCTGTACGCCTCTGCAAACAGGGTAGACCCAGATCGGTGTTTGCTCGTGATATAGTAGATATAATTCTATAGTTTCTGTCATTGCTAAATATGCCTGTGTCCATGTGCTATTATAACAAATCAAATTAATAATATCCATGACATCATGGCAGAAAGGATTAGATACATGTAGTATAAATGCCAGTCATTCATCGGCGCTATTATGACCTATTCAGTGTCGTAAAACCCAACTAGCTCACCATAAATCACCTTCCTATCAGTATGTATTTGCAAACAATATAGGAGCCGTCTAATCCGGGTCTGCTCCGTTTGCTTATGAAATAATATAGATATGTCTACAGTTTCTGCCATTACCAAATTTCCTGTGTTCATCTACCATTACAGAAATGAATCTAACTCAATCTCACCTACGGACACCTTTTTGCGCCTCAGTACATTGTAATAAATAGAGCATTTGTTCCACAGGAGCAAATGCTCTATTTATGACAATGGTTTAAAAACTATACAATTCTAAAATTTCCCTTTACTATAGTTAATGCTCATTTTCGGTAGATTAATTCAAAGAGGTTGGGTCTAAAAATAGTCAGGAGATGAGTTAATATTCGTAACATCATGGAGCAAAGGGTAAACAAACTGATACAAACAGGAGATTGGGTGATGAGAAATAATTATGGGTGATATTGCTAAACCTTGGTATACTCCTAAAGTAGATACACCCTCCATCACCTTTGCAAACAGAGTAGACCCAGATCAGACGTCTGGTGATTAATTACATGGACATTCAACAGGGTAGTGGCAAAGTTACGTATACAAACAATCCTGATAAAACGCCCGACTTATGAGCTACTCAGGATCTTGCTCATTTGATGCTGGACATGGTTTTTGAAAAAAAATCGCCTTTAGTTATCAGAATTTGTAGCAGACATAGTTTGCTTTTAATTATTTAGCATATAGAGCTCTTGCGCTGCCATGGTAGAACTACTGATCACCTATGAAAATGGACTGGGTCCAAATGTGACGCCAAGTAGTTCCGCATTCTGCCGTGTTCCAAACTGCGATCATCCTTTTTGAAACGCAACAAAACTTGCAGATGACATTATACATAGCAGCAAAAAGGCTAAACTGATTCTCTCCTATAGACTATTTCAGACCCAACCTCTATAAATCTACCAAAAAGGTGCATTTATTCTATTTATCACAATGGTTTCAAAATGATTTTTAAAAGCGTCAGTAGGAGGGAATGAGTTACACGACTAAAGAATGTACAGAAATATGTGTGTCTGAAGGGGTGCAGTGAGTTTGAAGTTATGTATGTTAACCCATTCCCTCATATTGACTTTTGACGACTGTAAAAGTCACTTTGTTTCTCTAGTTAATGCTCCTTTTCGGTAGATTTATTCAAAGAGGTTGTATCTAAAAATAGCCTATGAGGTAATGGGTTAACATGCTGAATATTCTGGACAATTTCAATGAAAATTTAAACACAGCAGGCAATTGCGGCCAACATGCAGGAGATCTTCCCAACAACCATGCCCAGAAAAGACCAAACCTGTATACATGTACAGTAAAGCCCCTCTAAACTGGAATTCTAGTAGAGGAGAATTAGATACGTTTAGGCCGGTGGTTGCTTAACGCCCGTCTCCAAGACTGATGTTTATTATAGATTTAATGTCCGGAGTTTTTGAAGACTTTACAACCTTTGAATGAAAGTGCGAGTTTCAGTTAAAATTCTATAGGATTCGGATGCATACATGTATACAATACAAAGTATTGGTCATAAATGGCAACAAGAGCACCCCATGTATGTGCCAATGTTCATAGGTTCAACTGTAGCCCTTGTATTGGTCAACAAGTTTGTGAAGTTCCATAAGATTTGCATGAATAGAAAAGACATAATAGCCAATGTTAAAGTTTCTGATCAACAAGGACGCAGTTGCCCCAGTTATAATAGCTCGTATTTGTTTCTTCGAAAAACGGACAAACTAAAATGCAAATAATAATGTTAAAAATAAATGTAGATGTATATCAGGTAAGGAACTATTTACAGACATGTTTCTCCAGATAAATGCAGTCTAACGTGTCCAAGTCAAATTAAACTTTGGCATCTTTAAAAGCATATTGCTATGTGCAATATTCATGTAAGAAATAATGACCTTATGAATACATCTGAGCTGAATTTTTATAATACAAGTCTTTCAACAATTTTTTTTCTTTGACACAAACTATAGAATTAGATATATATCATGTCAAAAGCAAACAGAGCAGACCCTGATCAGACGGCTTAGGAGCCTTCTGATCTGGGTCTACACCGTTTGCCAATGCATGAAAAGGCATTTATATGAATGAATGAATGAATGGTGTTTTATATGAAGAAAAGGGTTAACCCTTTACCGTATAGGTTATTTTTAGATACAACCTCTGAATAAATCTACCGAAAAGGATCATTAACAAAAGAAAAGGAAAATTTTAGAATTTTGTAGATGGAAACAAGTGATAAATAAAGCATTTGCTCCTATAGGAGCAAATGCTATTTATCACAATGGTTTCATAAAGTGACTTCTACAGAGTCGTCAATATGCGGGAAAGGGTTGAACACAAAAATGTTCAAAGTGGAAAGGCATTTCATCGTTTTAAAACAGTGTTAATTCAGTATGCACCGATATAATTTATAGCAAGAAGATTTTGATTAACATTCAGGACAGACGCTAGTCAGAGGGTTCTTAGAATCTAGGTCTACACTGTTTGCAAATGACAGAAAAGTTGTTTCCCTTATTCAAAGGCTTAACCCTTTCCTCCATATTATAAAGCTATTGTTAGACCAAAAGGAGCATTTACTAGAGGAAATGATTTTTTTTAGAATTTTGTGGTTTGAAACCATTGTGATAAATAGAGCATTTGCTCTTATAGGAGCAAATGCTCTATTTATCACAATGGTTTCGAGAAGTGGTTATTACAGAGACGTAGAAAGGCGTATTTATGGAGGAAAGGGTTAAAGTGATAGCCTGTACTTGCAAAGTATTTTGAAAATGACAAAACAATATTTAAAGTGTTTATATGCTGAAAAATACATCCCAAGAAAACCCACCGGAATAAACACTGAAGACAAAACGTTTCTGTATTTGATATCAAAGAAATTATATATGATATTTGTTGATGTATTTCTTCAGGTTGTATAGTAGTTTAATAAATGTTCTCAAAATAGGCCGATATTATGTGGCGCAACAAACAGTTTTAAGTACATGTACATTATTTCGACAAAAAACGGTTTGTTTTGTAACACAAGCCACACGGGCATTTTTCGATTTTCGCTCAAATTGACAATCTTCATAAGAATAACTGAACGAAACCAACACCCATGTTTTATAATTTTATTGAAGACCTGCGTTTATTGTAGACAATATAATTTTAACACTTTACTTCATACAAATGCCTTTTCACACACATGTACTTGCAAACAAAGTAGACCCAGATCAGATGGCTCCTATAGGAGGCGTCTGCTCCGTTTAAAGATCTGATTGTGCTGTTTCCACAACAGTGAAAAAATACCCTTTGCACGTTCCATTTTATCGATTCTGTACACGAGGTGAAAAAATCTTGTATCAATCTTAAACTGGTACCGGTTAAGCAAATTACAATAACGTAACGAGTCTAACGACAACACTAATGCGTAGACACCAACTAAGCTTTTTACCATTCCCTCATAGACTATTTTTTAGATCAAACCTCTTGGAATAGATCTACTGAAAAGGAGCATTTACTAGAGACAAGAGTGTTCGGAGGAACACGTGTCACCTGCTCGCAGCCGACACAAAAACTTACTGTTAATATGAAGAAGGGGAATAACTCAAAAAATATTGATGCTAGAGTTGTGGCCCGTGTGCATGACACTTCCTCTCATCATGCTTGTTCTATGTGTGAAATTTGAAAGCTCTATAATGATTAGTTTAGAAATGACAGCAAAAAAAGAAAGTGTGAAGGACAGACAGACGGACAGACAGACGACGGAAAAGTGATCCATAAGTGACACACTGCCTCTCGGCGGGTGACACAAAAAGGGAAATTTTAGAATTGTGTAGTTTTGAAACCATTGTCATAAATAGAGCATTTGCTCCATAGGGGCAAATTCTGTATTTTTCACAATCGTTTCAAAAGGTGACTTTTACAGAGTTATCAAAAGGCGTCAGTATGAGGGAATGGGATCACAACAACTGGTTTTACAATTCTACCAATAACACAATATGCACAATATATATAATTCATAACATTTCAGCTAATAACTATTCATGATGTCATTATTTCATGCATGTATATTCATCAGGTTTATATTAACTCATTCCCTCCTAGACTATTTTTAGACCCAACCTCTGCGAATTAATCTACCAAAAAAGGCATAACTATAGAAAAAGAGAATTTTAGAATTGTGTAGTTTTAAAAGCATTTTGATAAATAGAGCAGTTGCTCCTGTGGAGCAAATGCTCTATTTATCACAATGGTTTCAAACAATGAGTATTACAGAGGCACAAAAAAGCGTCAGTAGGAGAATATGAGAATTATTAAAGCATATGAAAGGCCAATTATTGTCCAACACACTGCTTTACTACTAAATATACATAATCTATTTGCAAACATTTGGCTAACAGTTTAGTTTTAAACCTTTGAATGTGTGAGACATGAGCTGTCATATGCAAACAATGAAGACCCAGATCAGAGGGCTCCTCAAAGAGCCATCTGATCAGTGTATATGCACTGTTTTTGTCATTCAAAATCAACCAGCAAGTATTAGCCTTTCATACTGATCAGGTCCTATAGTTGACCCTTTCCCTCATATAAACATGTTTTCACACATTTGCAAACAGAGTAGACCCAGATCAGAAGGCTCCTATAGGAGCCGTCTGATCAGGGTCTGCTCCGTTTGCTAATGGAATTTGATAAATACGTTTCTTTCCTTTCTAAAATGACTACAATGTTCCACCTTCCATATTTCATTATTACTATTTTGTCCATGCATATTCAGTAGGTATTGAAATTTGTAATAAACATAGAACAGGGAAAGGGTGATACAACTACGAAGGTTGATCTCTTGTCCTGGAAGTATTGTTAGGTTGGATTAATTCCATAACTCAGAACAATTCACTTACAATTTAGGAATTTTCGGTTGTATTTCACGATCTCACTGACCCAGCACAACAGCTGAGGAAGATCGTGAGATACTATCGAACATTCCTAAATTGTAAGTGAATTGTTCTGAGTTATGGAATTACACTTGACTGTCGGTCCGGAGGTCCGGGGTTCAAATCCCGGTTCCTCTCGAAAATTTCAGAGCCGCTTTCAGCGTCTCCCACCTGCACCTCCTCTCCACCCAGGGCTTAAAATGGGCACCTGTGAGGGACACTAGCCGGTACTGCGGCTGCATGATTTTGCCAAATGTTAGCAGTGCTCAATATTGTAGGCGAATGACTCCATGACCAGGGGAGTAAATGTACAGTCGGCCGAGTGGTCCTTCGGACTGAAAGAAGACTATAACTAGAACTGTAAGCCAAAGGCTAACGAATACCCCCCACCTGTCTGCTTGTCAGAACACCTATCATCAATCTGAACATAAATTATGTACATACAGAAACGTGAAGAGATTTAAAAACAATACATGCCCCAACCCAATTTATGTAATAAAAATGAAGAATAATTCTTAGAAATAAGACCCTTTCATGAGGTTTTTGTCAAATCCAAAGTTCTAAAGCTAGGTACCTTTTCAGAAAAACATTAAGTTCAAGGACCATAACTCTGACAAAAATTATTCAACCAGACCGATATTTGAACTTAAGCTGTACCTCATCTAGATTTATTTTTATGTCAAATATGAAGTTAATATCTGCAACCACTTCCAAAGAAAGACCGGAAAACTGAAAATTTGACAAAAAATTAAAGTTCAAGGGCCATAACTCTGACAAAAATTATTCAACCAGACTGAGATTGGGAATTAAGCTGTAAATCATGTAGAGTTAGCTTTATGCCAAATATAAAGTTAATATCTGCAACCACTTCCAAGAAAAGTCCGGAAAACTGAAAATTTGACAAAAAATTAAAGTTCAAGGGCCATAACTCTGGCAAAAATTATTCAACCAGACTGAGATTGGGAATTAAGCTGTAAATCATGTAGAGTTAGCTTTATGCCAAATATACAGTTAATATCTGCAACCACTTCCAAGAAAAGTCCGGAAAATCCCAAATTTGAAGAAAAAAATTAAAGTACAAGGGCAATAACTCTGGAAATAATTATTCAACCGGACTGAGATTGTAACATAAGCTGTAACTTATACAGATTTAGCTTTGTACTAAATATAGAGTTGATATCTGGAGTCACTTCCATAAAAAGTCCAGAAAACCGGAAAACATTGGTACGGGACTAAAAAGGGGAGATAACTCCTGAAGTAGTGGTCCGATCATAACGGAAATATGCGGTGCACAGGTTTATATGGTCATATGGCTATATATGAACTTTCAACAAAATTGAAGCAAAACTGTAGAAGAAGAAGGCCGGACAAAATTGTGTCCACGGACGGACAGACGGACAGACGGACGGACAGACGGACAGACGGACAAGCTGATTCCAGTATACCCCCCCCAAACTTCGTTGTGGGGGGTATAACTAGGCAACACTGATGGGCTATTCCACTCTGAAAACTGAGTGTTACCTTTTCCCCGTTACATATTAACCCTTTCCCTCATACAAACGTGTTTTCACGCATTTGCAAACAGAGTAGACCCAGATCAGACGGCTCCTAGAGGAGCCGTCTGATCAGGGTCTGCTCTGTTTGCTAAAAGAATTTGACAGATCTGTTTTTTTTGCTTTCTAAAAGGTCTACAATGTTCCACATTCCATATATCTTTATAACTATTTTGTTAATGAATATTCAGTAGGTATTGAAATTTGGCCTAAATACAGAACAGGGAAAGGGTTAACATAAGAAATAATGACATCTGAGCCATCTGATCAGTGTGTACTCGCTAGATGAAAAGGCGCTTAAATGAAGGGTTAATGAGAAGAGTTATACTGAGTTTCATCTGAATCCAAATACATGTATGTTGATACTCCAGACCCCAAATGCTAAAAACCTTTACCCCACGGAGACACCTTTTGATACCTTAGCAAACAGAGTACACACAAATCAGACAGTCAGGGTCTACTCCATCTGCTAATACTGTAAAATCCCTCTAAACTGGATGTTCAATTTAGTATACATATTGGTCTATGAGACAGGTGGCAGCTTAATGCAGGGAGAAAGTCATGCAGAAAGCTCCACTAGGGCTTTCAACCTGCATTAAGCAGCCATCTGCCTAAATGTATCTAAATTCTTCTCTACTGTTTAGAGAGGTTTTACTGTACTCCCTAAAATATGTCTTTTAATGCCTTTACAAACAGAGTTGATCTAGATCAGATGGCTCCTGTCTGAGTCAACACATTTTGCAATGCTGTAAGACCCCATTTCCAAGAGTGTAATTCAAACAGTGAGTGAATGAGCTGGGTTTTACAGCACCACAACATTTTATAAATTATATGGCGCAACACTTTATAAATTATATAGCACCGAGACAGGAGAAAAGTTGCTGGATTCACATCTCATTAGCATCCAGATAAAATACGGGACTGTGAATTAAAATACGGGACTGTGAATGCAGAAAATTAACACCTGCTTGAGATTCAGAAATGCAAACACTCCAGTTCAGGTTAAACCCTTAACCCTTTCCCTCATACAAACGTGTTTTCACACATTTTCAAACAGAGTAGATGCAGATCTGATGGCTCCTATAGGAAAGGGTTATTAGTCGTCTTGTACAATCAAGCAATAGGTGAGCAATGGGACCCATTCTTGACTTATAGGACATCTCATCAAGGTCAATCATTTTCACCAAAATAAATGTTTTAACTCTTTCGGCGCCAATGTCGCCTGTTGGCACCATTGAAAACAGTGCAGTTCCAGGTCAGATGCCGCCTTGAAAAGGCGGCATCTGACCTGGGACTTCACTGTTTTCTGTATTATTTTAGCCCGAGCATACAGGTTTTTAAAAACAAATGTTTTACTAATATATCTTTATTCTTTAGTTAAGAATTATATTTATTATGAAATTATTATTGCAGATGACACTTTTGAATTTGGCGTCAAATGAGAAGACCCAGATCAAATGGCCCCTCTATGGACTGTCATATAAATATGTTTGCTTTTGAAATCATAATATATCTGACTATATTTTCTACAAAAACAAACAAAAATCATGTATACACATGCCATATTATACAAATTCAGCTAATAAATATTCAAGATATCATTATTTCTCACATGAATATTCAACACAGAAAAGGTGAAGAGAAATGGAATAAATATTAACAGAGTAATTTTGAAGATAACGTTTATGGCACATAATAATTACTTAAAACCTTTCCTCCATGATTATTTATGTATTAAGAAATGATGTCATGAATATTAATTAGATTAATTTGTCATTATAGCACACAGACACAAGAATTAATGGCAATGGCAGAAAATGCAGAATCATATTTATACAAGTAAAACATTTTAAGCAAACATATCAGACCCTGATCAGACACCTCCAATAGGAGCCGTCTGATCTGGGTCTACTCTGTTTGAAAAGGCGTAAAAAGAGTAAAGGGCTAATCTTAACCCTTTACTTCACAGAGATATATACCTCTTAACACCTGTACAAACAGAGTAGACCCAGATCAGACAGCTCAAGTAAGATACGTCTAATCAGGGTTTGCTCTGCTTGCTTGTAAATGAAATATACATCTGATATTCTACAGTTTTTGCCATTGCTAATAATGCCTGTGTCCATTTTAACCCATTACCTCATAATGACACCTTTTGACGTCTCTGTAAAAGTCACTTTGTGAAACCATTGTGATAAATAGAGCATTTGCTCATATGGAGCAAATGCTCTATTTATCACAGTGGTTTCTAAACTATACACTTCTAAAATATCCCTTTTGTGTAGTAAATGCTCCTTTTTGGTAGATCTATTCAAAGCGGTTGGGTCTAAAAATAGCCTATGAGGTAATGAGTTAAGAATTCCTCTAGTTATTATTCATAATCTCATTTATATTTCTTACATGAATATTCATAGAGTAAATGGTTAAAAGAGTAAATCTACTGCTTTGGCAAAATAGAAAATGTTTCATTACTTCTTCTGGTACCTTTTCTGCTAGAATATGCTTTCTCTCGATTCTGTTTCATGTCTCGTGTTGGACTTAAGCTATATCTGAGAGGCTTTTGATTGATTTTTCGATTTCGATTCACTGTAACAAATTTCTCCTCTTGTACTAACAATTCATCTTTGTTAACCAACTTATCATGCTTTAAAGATACATGTTTTGTCTTTCTGCTGCTCAGATGGAGACCATCAGTATCCATACCCTCATGGCAATTGTGTGTGTGTATGAGCTGCGACTTTCTTCTTTTCTTCGACAGCTCCAACGACAAATCAGTTTTATTGCTCTCATTTGTGCATGTTATCAATTTACGTTTCACATTGTCCTTTCTATTTATATCCAAAACATTGCCATTGTCTCTTTGCCGTTTACAATCACTCTGAACATCATGCTGTCTGGTGCTACATTCCCTAGGATCGTCAGAGAATGAAGGTCTCTGTCTCTTAGTAGTCTTTTTGTTTAAATTGGTAATGTCATTTTCCATGTGTTCAATACCATTTTCCTTCGGAGATCCTCTCATGTTTGGAGCACCAAACAATTCCTCATTTCTGCCAAGTTTAGACTGACCTTTATTTTTTTGCATTTTGTCCATAGCATACTTTCGATGTTTATATGATGTTTGGCTGGAATGCATTACTCTATGATCTCTGCTCTTTCGGTGTAAGGCTGTTTCAGTCCCTGGTGACAAAAGGTCTACATATTCGTCTTCAGACTGGATGTCACTATACTTGTCTGTAGTTCCGGTACAAAACACAGAAATGGGATTATGTTTGGAATTGGACATTGTTAAACTATCTCCATTCCAATATGTCTCTCTACTCTCCCCAACTTTACGCCTCTCTTTTGATACTTCCATATTTCTGCCTTGGACCCTTTGATCACACAGATAATTTGTTGTTTCCTCAGACAAGCTTCTGTCATGTGAATAATCTAACATATCAGAGGATATACTGCTATTTGTTTCAATGCAGCTAGATTGGTAATCATTCAATGGATTTGAATTCCTTCTACTGCTTTGCCTAGAACTACTACGTTTTCCAACAGTGAATGAGCTATCAGAAGACAAGTCTTGCTCAGTAAGGTCAAGTGATTGTCGTAGACCAGAAGATCTACTGCTAAAGTACTCATCCTTCTTTTGACAATGCAGTCGGTCAACAGTGCCTCCAAATTGTTTCTCCATGTTCGGATGAACTAAATTTAAATCCTCTTCTAGACTTTCATCTGCTAATGTTTCATCAAACAATTCCAAGTTCTCTTGGCTTTTCTTTCTTCCTGCAGGATACTGTATCTGTCTTCCACTGGTTATTCCACTCTTTGTTTTTCTGTGATGAAAATCAATATCAATCTCATTGCTAACTTTTACAGAACTGGCAACCCTCTTTCCTTCAGTTCTAAATTCATTGCTGCTAAAGCTCTTTTTGTACAGATCGGTAGCGCATGTCTGTCTCAGATTTTCATTCTTCGAATTATGAGGAGTTCTCTGTCTGACTTTGACACTGCCAGCGTCATCTTTCAAATTTATTACTCTACAGATGCTTATGCGGTCATCAGCATTTTGTCTGGATTTTCTACCCATCAATGGACTGCTTGAAAACTCTTTGAAATCAGAGTTGTTTTGCCTAGTCATTTTACACTTAGGCAAAGTTTCTCCTATATTTACATGTTCTGTTGCTTCACTTTTTCTATAGCTTTTCAAACAAGTCTGGCTGGAATAGCCGCCATTGTTCTTGATAGATGTTTCTTGGTCCTGCATTTCTATTTTTGTATCTTTGTACATACATGTATTCTTGTTCATGCCTTTGACATAGTTTCCATATTTTGGGCTTGGCTGCAAGATTCCTGATTCCCTTTTCAGGTTTTCTTGCTTTTGTCCGATATTTACCACTTCAGGAAACTTTCCATTAAACATTTCCTCTTTGCCACTCTCTCCTCTTTTATAAATTCTGTCATATTTCAATGCTTGGTCTTTCCTGTCAAGGTCAGATTCCACTAAATCCTGTTCAGCTCTAATAGCTTTAAGCAGTTCTGACATCTTCTCTTTGACATTAGTGGAAAACTTTCCTTTTTCTTTTGACTGCACAGCATTTCGAATGACTGACATGTCCCCATGCCCAGTCAAAGACAACCCTTTCTCATTGTACTTGCTATCATCTGTCACAAAGTCATCCTGACCATATGAGATGTTTCCTTCCATAAAGGCATGCCGTCTAATTGTTCCTGCTTTTGGAGATGGCTTCAGTATATAGGTCTCATTTAACTGTGACAACTCGGCTGTTCCCAACCTCAAAAGTTCAATAGGTGTAGGCTGTCTTTTCTTGACATCTGCTGCTATAGCAGGAGTGAACGGGTAGGACTCCGGGCATACACCACCTGAAGCTACTTTCACAGTACCTGCAGATATTGATTATATAAGGTCTAGATAAGATGCTTAAATTTTCACAAGAGCCGTGGCAGCGCCAACTCTCATCTGATTTGGTGCTCGTCAGGCTAAATTAAAACTTTTTGAGAAAAAAATAAAGGGCCATAACTCCAAAATTTTGAAATCAAGAGTTATGTTTCTAATGTAGGGCCTTCACCTCAATGATATCTATACCTCTTATACTTTTCGAGTAATGAGCTACATGCTACACGCTGATGACAAAAAACTACAACTACGGCCCAGTGATCACAATAGCTCGACTTTGCTTCTAATCAGACAAGCTAAAAAAATAGCTCCTTTATTTCTCCACCAAAACTTATACAGTGACCACTCTTGAGAATCTTCTCAAAGAAACAATACTAAAGAGTGGTTACAGTATAGGGTTTGGTGGAGAAATGAATATTTTAGTATTTGGGTACCCATCTGCAAATATTAACCCTTCACCTTATCAATATTTATCCAAAACTCCGCCTTTTATGAGTTTACATTTATTCAGTTCTTGTATTAACCTTTGAATATTCATGTGAGAAATATTCATTTGCTTAACCCTTTCCTTCATATAAACACCTTTTGACGCATTTGAAAATAGAGCAGATCCAGATCAAAGGGCTCCTATAGGAGCTGTCTGATCAGGGTCTGCTCTGCTTGCTAATGGAATTTGAGAGATCTGTTTCTAAAAATCTTTACTTTCTGAAATCGCTACAATGTTCAACCTTCCATATTTCATTATAAATAACTTGTCCATGAATATTCTGTAGGTATTAAAATTTAGAAAAAATATAGAACAGGGAAAGGGTTAAATTAAAATAGGATAATCTATTGCCATGGCAAGTAACATAAAAGCAAACAGGTCAGACCCTGATCAGACAACTCCTACAGGACTGGGCGTACTCTGTTTGCAACGATTAAACTAGAAAATTGTGTCTGTAAGACATCGTGATGCCCCCGTGTGGGTGCTTGCCTAGCTGTATGTTAAAATTCCTAAGTCATTTGACCTTGACCTTGGGCTTGCGGGCAGCATGGGCTGGGTGTGCAATGAAAGTATGGACGGTGTTTAATGTGTATATGCAATTCCATGGCAATAGCTACAGTAGTTAGGGAGATATAAGACAATGAAAAAACTGTGACAAAACACGGCATGTAAATGTGACAACCAACTGAATGTAAAATTTACAAGTCATTTGACCTCGACCTTGGGCTTGCCGGCAGCATGAAGTTTCATGTGTATAAGTGTAGAAATTACTGACTTATAACACTTGAAAAACTCCAACTGCACCTAAAAGCATGACACACGGACAGACTGACGGACGGACATGTGCAAAACAAAATGACCCCTGACTATCGTCAACAGGGGCATAAAAAAGGGCAGACTTATCAAACACTAGAGGTGTCATTGAAGGAAATTTCTGTATCGACAGAAAAAATATCGACGATATATTGATTTCTGTATACACAAAAATAATTTATCTCTGTAATTATATCCATCTGAGTGTAAAAAAGACAAAAGCACAGTTCAGTCAAAATGTTCAAGGCTTCCGTGTTGGAAATATATAGACAATGTCACTGAAGTAGGCCTAATCCAACAGGTAAACACCGGAAAGTGGAGGAGATGAAAGTATGTGTGGAAATTCATCAGAAGAATTCCACTGAAAGTTTGTAAGAAGTTACCAAACTGTTAGAAATATAGCCTGTGGAAAGCTGTTTCTATGTACTCAATTTATATCGATATTTTGAAACCAGTATCGATATCATATCGACAGACGTGTATCGATGATATATCAATATTGTTCCTATCAATGACACCTTTATCAAATAAAGTGTTAATTTATAGAGTAGATATTTCTTGTATTTCTTTTTTAAAACACAGACGAAATGTCAAACAATGCTGATCCTGATGTTATCCACTTAGAAATTTAGAAGTAAATGAATTTGAAATGTGAACAAACCTTTTCTGCCTGTAGCAGTTGGTAGCAGGAATGCTATGGGACAGTGACTGGCAAAGAATGGATGGCAGGCCGCCTCCGATGCTGTAAGTCTTTCACCTGGAGAAATAACATGTTAAACATTTACTTTTTAGGTCTTTTTATGCCTTTGAACAGAGTAGATCCAGATCAGACCAGGGTCTGTTTGTTTGTTTGTAAACATGTTACAAATTTCTTCGGTTCGTCACGGCAATAAATTTACTTTTACATTTTTAACCCATTTTCTCATTGGCTATTTTTAGAGCCAATCACTTTGAATAAATCTAACGAAAAGGAGCATTAATTAGAGAAAAGGAAAATTTTAGAATTTTGTAGAACATTCTTAAACCATATTGGTAAATAGAGCATTTGCTCTTTAAGAGTAAAATGCTCTATTTATCACAATGGTTTCAAAAAGTGACCTTTACAGAGACGTAGAAAGGCGTATTTATGGAGGAAAGGGTTAATACAAATATTTGACATATATTCATAATGGGTGAAATCTTGCATGAATATTTATCAGGTAAAATGGTTTAACCCTTTATTCCATGAATAACTTTGTAAGAAATATTAATTAGATTTTTATAATAGATTGTTATAATAGCACATGGACACAGAATTGTTTGGGCCTCAGGAAGAAACTCTAGAATCGGGTCTATATTATATCATATTAAGCAAACAGAGCAGACTCTGATCAGAAGGCTCCTTTAGGAGTCTTCTGATCTGGGTCTTCTCTGTTTGAAAAGGGAAGAAAGGTGCATACATGGAGTAAAAGGTTTGCAAATAAAGGGCCGCAAATCCTAAAAGTCTTTAATATTTTGTTGTACAACAAAAAATAATCAGTATTGACGAAAACATTTAATTTTGTATGACAGGTTTTTTTAATTTTTTATCACATTTTTTTTTAAATATACATAAGTTCAAATTGACAATATCTATAATAATGACTGAATATAACAAATACCATGTTTTATGATGTTATTGAAAATACACATTTATTGTAGGTACAATCACTTTAACCCTTTCCTTCATATAAACCCCTTTTCACTCATTTGCAAACTGAGTAGAAAGATAAGACCGCTCATATAGGAGCTGTCTGATCAGGGTCTGCTCTGTTTTCTAATGGAACTTGAAAGATCTGTTTCTTTACTTTCTAAAATGGCTAAAATGTTCCACCTTCGACATTTCATTACTATTTTGTCCATGAATAGGGAATATTCAGTAGGTATTGAAATTTGTAACAGATGTAGAACAGGGAAAGGGTTAAAGAACGTTATTAGCAGCAAAAGGCACTAGAGAGCTAGTGTATTGATACCTGGGTTGTACTTCAAGAGGCCTGCTAGCAGGTCAGCAAACAGAACGTCTTTGCACTGTAGGTGCTCCATGAGCTGAAGTGTTCCTGGTAACACATAAAACATCAATGCTATTACTGCAATTTTAATAAAAAAACAAGTAGGTCTTTTTAGGCAGGTGGCTGCTTAATGCAGGCTGAGGGTTGTTCAGGAAGCTTCGTTTGGCAGCTTAATGCAGGTTGAAAGTCTGCAGTTAACTGCCATGTTTGAAAGACCGGCACTAAATATAATTTTAACATTCGGTTTAAAAAGGTTTTACTGTATCTTTATATGATAGGTTTCATAAACAATGTATACTCAGACAAGAATTTTCGGAGGAACACATGTGTCACCTGCTCGCAACTGACACAAAAACTGTTAATATGCTGGAGTGAAATCAGAACAAAGGGAAATAACTCAAAGTATTGCTTGCAGAGTGATGGACCTTTATAGTTACATCAATGGTCCACAATGAGAGGAAGACACATGTGAAATTTGAAAGTTCTATAAAGATTAGTTTAGAAATGACAGCCAAATTAAGAAAGTGTGGACAAAGGGGAATAACTCAAAACATATTGCATGCAGAGTGATGAACCTTAGTTAAATCAATGGTCCTCAATGAGGAAGACACATGTGAACTTTGAAAGCTCTATAATGATTAGTTTAGAAATGACAGCCCAAAAGGGAAAGTGTGATGGACAGACAGACGGATGGACGGACGGACAGATGATGGAAAAGTGATCCCTAAGTGACACACTGCCTCTCGACAGGTATTAAACACAATAAGTTGTCTTGCTGAATCGTATCTTAAAAGCAGACACTAGAGCTTGATTTAGTAAAATTACTGTATAAATTACATTTCCGAAACGCATACCTATACTAACAGAGCTACAGATAAAGGTGCATACTAAAATAGCCATTTCTCCACCAAACCCTATGTTGTGGCCACTCTTTAGAATCGTCTCTTCAAGAAGATTCCAAAGAGTGGTCACAACATACGGTTTGGTGGAGAAATAAAGAAGTTATTCTAGAAAATATTTTGATTTACGCATCTTATCTGGAGCTCTGTACTAATTTATAACATATATATAATATATAGTTTATCACAATATATATACAGTGCTCCCTCCCTACAACGGCCTCAATAACGATTCCCTCCTTACAACGCATGTCACTGTTTCCGAAACAACAAGGCTCCAGAAACAACCTTTTTCCATCGTATTTTCTTTATGCCCCAATCAAACCCTATGTTGTGACCACTCTTTAGAATCGTCACGAATTGTGACGATTCTATAGAGTGGTCACAACATAGGGTTTAATTGAGGCATAACGGTTTTAGTTCTCGAAATACACCTTGTCTGGGGATCTGCAAACAAGCTAATTATGTTTGATTTTCCCTCCCTATAACAACTCCCTCTGAATAACACATACAATATTCGTATCCCAAAGGGTGTCGTTGTAGAGAGGGAACACTGTAACACAAATGAAGGATTTTTCAAACTACCGTACTCATATCAATGCTTG
Source organism: Azorinus chamasolen (assembly GCA_963576725.1). Lineage (NCBI taxonomy): Eukaryota > Metazoa > Mollusca > Bivalvia > Cardiida > Solecurtidae > Azorinus > Azorinus chamasolen. Next base: position 21,683,957 of record OY755240.1, read on the forward strand.
GCAGAATTAAAGTCATGCAGAAAGCTCCTCCAGGCTTTCACCCTGCATTTAGCTGCAACCAATCTTACAAACTAGTAATACATGTAGTACTTGTTTGAGAGTTCAATTTATCAAGATTTTTTATAAACAATTTAAATTGGCAATAGTAATATTTATTTATGGTATAAATGCTTTAAACATGTGCTTTGTGCATATTACTAAGTCATTTTGCAACATTTGTCTACTTTTAAATGCTTTGTGTAAAACTTTGGTATCAGCACCAAATGGGAAGAATTTGTGTTGAATTTGCACCAATGGACTGAACTGAGGCTTTGCTTAAACTAGTCTTAACCCTTTCCTTGTTCAATATTCATGAAAGAAATAATAACATTGTGAATGTTAAAGAGACACTATTTAAGAGCATTATTAACAAAGGAATTTTTGACAGTGACATAGAGTGCAGAATTAGATCTTTATCATTCCATAAGCAAACAGAGCTGACCCTGATCAGATGGCTCCTACACTCCGTTTGCATATGCATAGAAAAAGGCTTTTATATGAAGGAAAGGGCTAAGCAACCATTAAAAAAGCTGTCTCATTATGGGTCTGTATGGAAGGTGGTAGCTTAACGCAGAATGAACATAACGTAGCAACTACCTCTTTTAAAGACATTGAAAAAGGATTTAGAGTACAGCTTTAGCAAATGTCCAAGACGGCTCCTACAAAGTCTTCTGAAAATCATAATATGCTCACAATAGTAGCGGTCTAGCAGAAAGTCAAGTTACTCCCAAATGCAGATATTTCTACAGTCAAAAGTTTTTTTGTAGATTTTTCATTTGCATGCATTCCTACAACTACACTAATTACCATCACAAGTATTCTGACAGGCAAACGTAGGTAGATAGTGCAGACCCAGCTCAAACAGACATTGAAGGAGCCATTTTATTAAGTGTAATACTATTTGCTACCATATCAGTCTACTTTGAAGTTATCAAAATGGTGCAGATTCAATTATGTCCCTTTGCAAATCAAGAGCTACAGATAAAGGTGTGTACCCAAATACTAAAATTGTCGTTTCTACACCAAACCCTATACTGTTAAAACTCTTTAGAATCCTCTCTTCGAGACGATTCTAAAGAGTAGTCACTGTATAGGGTTTGGTAGAGAAATAAAGGAGCTACTGCTGAAAATGTTTAAATTTAAGCATATCATCTGGAGCTCTGGGTCCATGCTTATAAAACGTTTAGTTGAGTCTGAGTTCGTTCTCAAGTTTTTGGCTCAAATCTGACCAATCAAAAGCTTGAGAACTCAAATCTGACCAATCAAAAGCTTGAGAACGAAACTCAGATTCAACTTAAAGCTTTATAAGCATGGACCCTGGTTTTTATCTGGAGCTCTGAAACCAGTATAGCAGGGAAATAGAGTGTACAAATACCTCGGGTAATTACACCATTCAGTCTGGGAGCAAAGAAATTAGGGTATAGTCATACAAAACACTCTGGGACTTTGAAAAGGAACTATTCTACTTGCTTAATGCAGAATGCTTTCAGTCTCAATGCAGAATGCTTTCAGTCTCAATTAAGCTACCATCTGTATTCTTAAAAACCTTATTTCTTTTATGGCTGCACTCAGCCGCTATAGTAATTTGTTCAGTATCTTCCCCATACGTAAAACTTGACCAGATACTGATCATAGATGTAATGTATGGTCTTATTCTAAACTGTTTGCAATGCAACAAGACCCCCTTTTCTCAGAGAGCATCTCATGTACAGAAACTGACAAAAACGAGAAATGTGTCCATAGGACACTGATGCCGCAACTTGAGACTTTTTGTTACAGAAAGTAAGGGTCCGGACAAGATAATTTTAAAGTCATTTTTGCAAATAAAGGGCCGCAAATCCTAAATGACTAAGCGATTTACATGGCTACCGAACTTGTCCAAGATATAACGGCCACAAACATGTGTGTAAAGTTTGGTGTGGATTGGACAAATACTTTCTAAGTAAAAGCCCTGACAAATTCTTGTAGATGTGCTTACAGACGTACGGACAAGGGCAACCCTATATGCCACCACTTTGTGGGGATTTAGCAACCAGCATTACCATTGACAGGTTCTACATCTCCAGTGAATCTCTGATACTTCTTGTAATACTTTCCTCTTCGAAATAGCTGGCTTGGAAATGGACCCAAAATATCTACGATCTACAGAAACAAAAAACAGTTATTAACCCTTTCCTTCATATAGACACTCTTTCAGGCCTTTGCAAACAGAGCAGACCAAGATCAAACGGCTCCTGTTTTGCTTATGATATGATGGAGATCTGATTCTAGAGTTTTTGTCAAAGCAAAAATTTCCCTTGAAAATTTCACAATACAAAATTATGCTAATAAATATTCATGATGTCATTATTTCTCACATGAATATTGAACATGGAAAGGGTTAACCAATTGACGACTCTGTAAAAGTCACTTTGTGAAACCATTGTGATAAATAGAGCATTTGCTCCTATAGGAGCAAATGCTCTATTTATCACAATGGTTTCAAGCTACAAAATTCTAAAATTTTCCTTTTCTCTAGTTAATGCTCCTTTTCGGTAGATTTATTCAAAGAGCATGTATCTAAAAATAGCTTATGAGGTAATGGGTTAAAAAGGCAAGATTATGGAGTAAAGAGGCCAAGAAATATTAACCTCTTCAAAGCTGAATTTTCAAATGGACTGTTCCAAATTCAAACAGGTCAAACTAACTGTGAATATTAATCAATTTATTTTTAAAGAATTGTGTAACATGACAAACTGTGCAGACTCTGACAAGAGGGATTCTCTAGGAGTCCTCTCACCTGGGTCTACAATGTTTTCAAAGGACAGAAGTGTCTTAATTTCCCACGTTGAAAAGGATAAACTCATGCAAACTGTTGGGAAACATTAAACTGTAATGTAATGACCTAAGAAACAAAAGCTCTACACTTTCCCTGTTCTATGTTTATCCCAAAGTCCAAAACTTACTGAATATTCATGGATAAAATAAAAGTTATGATGAAATATGGAAGGAGCAACATGGCAGCCACTTTAGAAAGTCAAGAAACAGAACTTTCAAATTCCATTAGCAAACAGAGCAAACGCTGATCAGATGGTAAGTGTATGAAAATGTGTTTATATGAGGGAAAGGGTTAACATATGGGGTTTGAGTCGCTGTGTGCAGAGATGGACAAAAGTGTGTGTAAGTTAGGAAACTGGGAGTTAAATATATCCCGAAAGTGGGTGATCCTTTGAATGCAAAAGTAGCGATGCGACAAGAGAAAATTGCAGACTCTGTTTTATTGAGTTTGTTCATGAGTATTAATTAAAAGTGCAACACTACTCACGCTCCCTAGCACAGGCTAGTCTGTGACACATGTTGTAATACTCCAATTTTATTGATTTCCGTAAGTAAACAGTTTTACATTGATGAATCCTGTTAGACAAATGGCTTGGTCTATATTTTAGGGCTGTTATCTGATAACTGGTAATATTGACAGATTGTATTTAAGCTAAAACAGTGTTTTGCAATACTGGAGTTATCTCCCTTTGGACTTGAATTTGCGGGTGTTTTCTGTCTAGTGCAGGGGGCCACACTGGAAGTGCTAGCTATTTGTGCATAAATATGCGAGACATCACACAAACAATATTTGCTGTATGAATGGTGTTCAGAGATCAAGAATGATCTTTATTGAATATTTAATTTAGTTTAAACATATTTTATTACTCATTTTCACAGTTGTACATATATGCCTTTTACAAATGACCACAATTAGATATACAAGTAAAAGGGTTCTGGCAACATTAGAAAAGGTCCTCCCCATTGAATATTTAAATGATCCATTTGTAATGAGACTTTAATCATAAGTGCATTTGATTGTTTGAGCAATTTAAAAACAATGAATGCATCATAAGTAGTTAATGTTGCAACAGATTTGAAGATTTATTGGGGATTACTCAAGTTTTGTTAAAACTTGTATTGTTTATAAATAACTTTAACGAGATTGGGCCATTGTTATTATAGTTGTCGTCAGTATTTACCATTTCCCTGTTCTGTATTTAGTCGATAACTACTGAATATTCATGGACAAAATAGTTATGAAATATGGAAAAGTGGAATATAGTAGCCATTTTTTAAACTAAAGAAATCAATCTGTCAAATTCCATTAGCAAACAGAGCTGACCCTGATCAGATGGCTCCTACAGGAGCCATCTGATCTGGGTCTACTCTGTTTGCAAATGCGTGAAAAAGGAAATTATATGAAGGAAAGGGTTAGTAAATAACTAAATATTCATGGAGTAAAGGGTAAAAAGGGCAATATTTCCGAAATGAAGTACAAGTAAAATATATCTGTAATATATCTCCGTCAAACTGGATCATGCTATTATCTCTTTCCCTGTTGAATATTCAAGAAATATTGACATCATTAATATTTATTTTTATTTTATTTTAAATATTTTTATAACTGCCTATGTACACAGGGAATTTTGAGTGAAACTATTAAAGATATTTCTAATATAATTTCATAAGCAAATGGAACAGACCCAGATCAGACAGCTGCTACAGGAGCGGTCTGGTCTGGGTCTACTCTGTTTGCAAATGTGTGAAAAGGCATTTCCAATAGTTTGTATGAAGGAAAGGGTTATCCATAAGAATCACCCAGGAAAGGTTTGGCTGAGAAATAAGAGATTTTCATTGATCAATACACATAAATATAGCTCTGATTTATACCATACCTTGCTCATGATGTCTGTCACAGATGTGCCAAGAAAGAGAGCATCAGTCAGGTAAAGTTCGGCCAAGATACAGCCCAGGGACCACAGGTCTATCTCCACACCAAACGGCATTCCAAACATCACCTACAACACAAAAATAAACATCTCAAATGAATAGAGTAGCACCTCTGATTTCATTAAGTGTTAAATGTAGTAGAACCTCTCTTGTTACGTAAGTGCTAAATACAGTACAATCTGTCTGGTTACATATATTAAAGTGCTTAATATTACAGTAAATCTTCTCTGTTGACGTAAGTGCTAAATACAGTAGAACCTCTGGTCAAATAAGTGCTAAATGCAAGTAGAACCTCCCTGGTCACATAAGTGCTATATACAGTAGAACCTCTTTTCACATAAGTGCTAAAAACAGTAGAATCTCTGGTCACATAAATGCTAAATACAGTAGAATCTCTGGTCAAATAAGTGCAGGTCCAAATATAAATAGGATAGCATACAGCACCATGGATATTTGTTTACCCTTCACACCATTAATACGCTTCTTCACGCCATTGCAAACAGTAGACCCATATCAGGTGGCTCTTGTAGTTGAATGGTCAAGGTCTGCTGTTTGCTAATGGAATTGCATATAGAGGATCTTACATGAGTGTTTATTACAAATTGTTTTCATGGAAAAAGTTTACTATAATAATGTGAAACGAGCTTTAGCATGTGTAATATTCATTATAGTAAACAAGTTTCAAGAAAACAATTTAAAATGTACACAAATGTAAGATAATTTTTATCATATAACCCTTATAAAGTACCATAGACAGTGAAACAGTCTTTATCTGAAGACTGTTTCTGCCACTGTTTACAGATAGTTCAGGTGGATTCAAACTGCTCATTTGCATAAAAAATGCACTAATGCATTTCCATAATTTATGGCACTATTTCGGCACTCTTACATGGTAGATTACTGATAAATATCTGATTCTACAGTTTCTGCCCTGGCCAAAACATTGTGTACTCATACACTATTTAAAACATTTCAGCTGATTGATATTCCTACTGTCAATATTTCTGACAAAAATATTAACCCATTCTCGCATAGGCTATTTTTAGATTCAACCTTTTTGAACAAATCTACCGAAAATGAGCATTAACTACTGAAAAGGAAAATTTTAGAAATGTTTAGTGTTGAAACCATTGTGATAAATAGAGCATTTGCTCCTATGGAGCAAATGCTCTATTTATCACAATGGTTTCACAAAGTGACTTTTACAGAGGCGTCAAAAGGCGTCTATATGCGGGAATGGGGTTAAGAGAGTGAAAGATAAACGTAGATACTGTACACCCAACAGGGTGCATCCTTACCTCTGGAGCTCTGTACAGTGGTGTTTGAAGCTCAAAGTCCTTGTAGTACAGTGACACCTCGCTGTGTACATAGTGTAGTGTATTGCCAAAGTCAACAATGTGGACACTCTCCAGGTCACGGTCTGCAAAAAACAATTACCGAACATACAATCTACAAAAAATTTACTGCAATTACGATTTGCAAAAAATTACATATAAACTTACGATCAGCAAAAAAATTGCGAAATTTTAGATCTGCTAAAAATATTACCACAGTTACGAACTGAATTTTTTTGTTTACAGAACTAATGATTTACAGAGAAATTACCAAACAGATGACCTCCTAATGTTTTTTCAACCAAACATTCAATCTTCAAAACATTATCAAACTGATGAATACAAAAAAATTACCAAAACATTTACCAAACTTACAACCTGAAAAAAATATGCCAAACAAAAACATGAATTTGGCGAAACATTAATGAGGGTCTTTTGAACACTAATCGATTCATTTATCATTGTTTAACCCTTTCCACGTTGGATATGCATGTATTGTTATTTGCAAACTGTGTCGACCCAGATCAGAGGGCTCCAAAGAGGAACCCTCTGAGCAGGGTCTTCACTATTTGTCATTCAAAATCCTCTTGCAAGTTTGAGCCTTGCACACTGAGCAGGCTCCATAGTTAACCCTTTCCCTAATGAATATTCATATAGGAAATAAAGACATCATAAATATTAATAAGATTATTTTTCAGCGGTTAGCTGTCTATTTTCACTTTTGTTCTAGTTTTCCACCAATCAGAAACTATGTTACATTGTAATTTGCATATGACCTCATAGCATTTTCTAGTAAACCGTATTTTCATTAGTTAATCCCTTGACTGGCATACAGCCTTTTTATAATGCCTCTACACATGGCCATACTGAATGTAGGACGTTTCGGCATAGGAAGTTTCGCCCCGGATGTTTCGACCCAGGACGTTTTGGCCATCTATTTATTCGGCCTAGGACGTTTCGACAAAAATTGAAAATTTGTATAAAAAGCAAAAATGGAATAATCAAAATCATTAAATAACTATCTATATGTTAAATATTGATATGTGGTCCATTTGTTTTGGTTTATACAGATCAGGATATTAGCTAAGCAGGTGACATATTCACACTTACTCAACCTTGGGTACAATGAGTGATAAAGAGGTGCTTTCAAATACTATAGTCACATTGTTTAGTCATTAAAACAGCCCCAGACCACATAACACATTACTAATGATTTACTATCCCATTCAGTTTTGATTTTAGTCTTGGTCCAAACTGTTTGCCACTCACTTTATGCTTTTTGTTTTCAGTCAAAATGTTGTTTAGTTCAACTTTTGGTGGATTCAAATACATGTACAATACTGTAGTCACATAGTTGTTTATTACCATGACCGGTAAAACAATATGAATTATTTATTACTTTGTCATTATCAAAACTATAGTATATAATACATAAACAATATTACTGAATAAAACTATATAGATCTATTATCCTCAAAAGGTGTGGATCAATTTTGACTATTCAATTTTGGTGTGTCATACTTTATATCAGTTCCTAACCCATTATCGTACTTATCACCTCATGGTAATGATTGCTGAGCATTATTGCCAGTTTGCCAAAACCACTATTAAACTTTTAAACATTTATTATCATTTTGCTATCAATTTAATACCACATTTGATCACATCCACTTTGACGAACAGGTAGTTTGCCGAAACCACCATAATTCACAGGCAATGCTATAGGAAATAAAGAAGAAATGTTGTTTAGTATATTAGAGTAGTGGCATTAATAGTATTAATTACTATCCCCGACCACAGCACCAATTAAGGCTCTGGTTATTCGCTCTCTGTGATATAAAGCTACTTACTGAAGGCTATTGTAACGGATCTATCACCTGGCGCTTTGGATCGAGTAGTAGGTTGAGACAGCTAACTTTATATTGTTTTAAAAATACATGTATATTCAGTTAATGGTGTCACTAATGATGATGCACACACGTCAATTAATGCGTTGATCCAGGCTATAGATAAATACCTTTCTTTAAGTAATTACAGCCTCTGCACAAACAAAAACTAAATTCTGTATGTTTTATTTAAAGTGTATTCAATTTGTTATCTTCATATCAATATAAATATACACGCTTTCAAGTAAATTTTTATAATAGGTAAAATGAAGGACTAACTTCAGATAGTTTTAAAAAAAATACTTTGACATTGTACATTTTAATAGTGATTTCCTATAATTTAAGTAACTTGATTTTTTCCATAATTGCTTATTCTACTCCAAGTCATTTCCATTGCTTGCTTCTCTGCTAGTATAATTAAAAGCAACCCTTCATAGATCTAGTTCCCTGTACTAACAGAATCTCGAAACATTGAAATTAAGTTGGCAGAGATTTAATATCATTATTGTTTTGTACATTATGTCAATATTTGAATGCCGCTGAATATCTTTTTAAAAGATATTTCTTGTTTATAATGGCTTATGAACACATGACATTTTGGCTCAGGAAGAAGCTGAAGAATCGGATCTATATTACACCATAAGCAAACAGCAGACCCTGATCCCTATAGGAGCCGTCTGATCTGGGTCTACTCTGTTTGTAGATGCGTCAAAAACGCTTACATAAGGGAAAGGGTTAAACACAAAAGAACTATTCCACTCTGATAACTTGGGAGTTGAAAAGGTAAATGATATGAGCCCATTCAGTATAAAAGGATATACTTTATTAGGGGATTTTGAGAGAAAAACAGTGCAGAACCTGATCAGGATCCCTCAAATCTACATCTACATTGTTTGCTAATGTCAGTATACCCATACCCTGCATTTAAAGAGCTAAAATTGCCTGCATAAGTTGCAAATGCCAAAAAAAACAACAGTTACAACTCTCAGTGTTAGTGGGGTAGACACTCTCATTAGACGAATTTAACCCATTCCTCCATAAATACGCCTTTCTACGCCTCTGAATAAGTCACTTGTTGAAACCAATTGTGATAAATAGAGCATTTGCTCCTATAGGAGCAAATACTCTATTTATCACAATGGTTTCAAATTACAAAGTTCTAGAAAAATTTCCTTTTCTCTAGTTAATGATCCTTTTGGGTAGATTCATTCAAAGTAGTTGGGTCTAAACATAGCCTATGGAGGAAAGGGTTAATAACACATTTTCAAGAATAGCTAATTTATTTCTCCATCAAACCCTATATGTTAATTTACCATTATAAAAAAATGGATTTAACCCTTTCCCTGTTCTGTATTTAGTCAAAATTTCAATACCTACTGGATATTCATAGACAAAATAGTTATAATGAAATATGGAAGCTGGAGCATTGTAGCCTGTTTAGAGACTAGAGAAATATATCTATCAAATTCTAATAGCAAACAGAGCAGACCCTGATCAGACGGCTCCTCTAGGAGCCATCTGATCTGGGTCTACTCTGCAAATGCGTGAAAACACGTTTATATGAGGGAATGGATTTAATCAATATTCATGAAGTCAACATTTCTCACATGGTTATACATGGAGTAAAAGGTGAAACCCTACCTACCATCTTTCAGCAGCAGATTTTCCGGTTTTAAGTCCGTGTGAATCATATTATGGTGATGCAGGAAACCAATAGAGGCCAACAAGCGTAGTCCAACCTTCTTGATGTTGTTTAAGACCTAAAACAGCCAGACATAGCATTTCTGACCACTCAAATATGTGTCATTATTGATCCTTATTACAAGTGGAATCTTAATGCAGGGTAAAAGTCATGGGAGTCCTATGGGAGCTTTTTGCATGACTTCCACACTGTGTTAACCCACTCCCTCATATTGACGACTCTGTAAAAGTCACTTTGTGAAACCATTGTGATAAATAGAGCATTTGCTCATATATGAGCAAATGCTCTACTTATCACAATGGTTCAAACTACAAAATTCTAAAAGTTTCCTTTTCTCTAGATTTGCTCCTTTTTCGGTAGATTTATTCAGTGGTTGAATCTAAAAATAGCCTATGAGGTAATGTGTTAATGCATTCTCTCCTGGACTATTTTTAGACCCAAACTCTTTGAATAAATCTACCGAAAAGGGGCATTTACTAGAGAAAAGGACAATTTCAGAATTGTGTATTACTGAAACCATTGTGATAAATAGAGCATTTGCTCCTATGGAACAAATGTTCAAGAAGTGACTTGTACATAGGCACAATAAGGCGTCAGTAGGAGAGAATGAGTTAAATAAAGTTTCTAAATTCTCCTATGCTTCTATACAAGTATCAGAGGTCCAAATTTAAATTTTTTCAAGAATATCTCCTTTATTTCTCCACCAAACCCTATATTGTGACCACTCTTTTTAAAAAGTGGTCACAGTATAGGGTTTGGTGGAGAAATGAAGGTTTTAGTATTTAGGTACGCACATTTATCTGTAGCTCTGTAATATATCGAATTATTGAGGTTTTCTTGTATATACAGCATGTTCCAAAGGACAAGCAACTCTCCATAAAGCAGCATTCTACATTTGATATATCCAGAATAATTATTAACCCTTCTCTTGCTGAATTTTAAAATATATTTCTCCTTCTTTACACAAACGGGTTGCACAATCAACTTGTAAATAGTGCAGACCCTAATGAGACAGCTCCTGCAGGAGCTGTCTCATCTGGGTCTTCACTATTTACAGGTAGGTATATTGACGTGAATAGCAAGCGAAGGGTTAAAAACATGAAGTTTCTACATTTTCCACATTCTCTGTTATCGCTTTACCTGACAGAGATACTTCTCTATATTTACCTTATGACTGGGCAGCTCTGCAAACACAGCAGTTAGAGGATCTGGCAGGAGAGGCTCAAGCACCAAACAGTAGTGTGAATCAAACTGTACTGTAGTCTAAAACATAGGACAATAGCAATATAGTAAAAACCCTCTAAATCAGACATTCAATTTAGTATAAATATTGGTATTGGAAACAGGTGGACAATATTTCATTTGTTCAAATTACAAATAGGGAGATAATTCAAGAAGAGAGTGACGAATTAAAATTGTATTCACAGATGCACAAATTCAGATGGTGTTCAAAAATACTGTCAAACTTAAATATGTTCTGTTGAGGCATGACAGAATGAATCTAAGGACAAAATTATATTTTACCGGTATATTAAAATTAAGAAAATGGAGATAATTCAATAAACAAGAGGGCCATTGGCCCTATATCGCTCACCTGAGTTACAGTAATACATGTATATTGACATGTTAATTTTTCAGTGGACAACATTTCTAGCAGATGAAATAAGCTTAGTGCACTGCTTTCACCCTTTCACTGCTGAATAAACTTGAACTGAATTCAGAACTAATACTAAGTGACTGGTTGACCAAGATCTAAACTGTTTACAACTTGTGCCATTTTTGCCTTAGCTCAAAATGCCTAAAACTGGTCTTTGAGAAATTCAAATGACTTCAATAAAGCTATGCAATTATACCTTGACCCAGGTATATAGGCAAATAGAGTGCTAGGCAGTACATAATGCCAGTTTTTGTGTGAAATGACCAATAAGAATATCTTTAAAAATCGTTTAACCCTTTCCCTCATATAAAGCTGTTTTTATGCATTAGCAAACAGAGTAGACTCAGATCAGACGACTCCTACGGAAGCTGTCTGATCTGGGTCTTCTCTGTTTCTTTTGACACAATATAGATCGGATTCTACAGTTTTGTCAAAGCAAAAACTTCTCTTCAGAGAAATAATGTGTTTTACACATTAAATATAAGAGAAGACTAGATCAGACGGCTGCTATAGAAGCTGTCTTATCTGGGTCTGCTCTTCTTACATTTGACAAGATATAGATTTGATTTTACAGTTTTTTTCAAAGCTAAAACTTCTACAATTTTTTTAAGCATTAGCAAACAAGAGTAGTCCCAGATCAATTTTTGTCAAAGCAAACAGGTTAAGGGTTAATAGGTGTTTAGAAATAAGTCTAGCTCTAGGTGTGAATATCTGATGATAATTCAATTAAACAGGTCATTAGTATTTTTAACAATTGAAATTGAGAAGAGTTACGTCTACTGTTATAATTAAGTTATATTTACTCAGTTATTTCATTAATATCATACAAGATTCAGACATTTTAGGACTTTTTAATGTGTTGTCATCAAATTTTATAAAAAAAGTTATATTTAAGATGCTTTTTGGGGCAGCAGACTTCATCCACAGTAGTAAGTTTAACACCTATCATTGTTGGGGGGGGGGGGGGGGATTATCATGTTTTCTTAAGAATTACCATGACTTATATCAGTTGGGCCATTGCATAATCATGTTTTCACTGTTTTCTTAAACATTACCATGACTTACATCAGTTGGGTTTGGACCCAGATCAAAAGTCTAGATGGTGATCATTTTCCTTGATTGGCTGAATTGTTACTTTCCTATATCTCCCACATCTGATTTGAGAGACATTGGAAGACACCATGTAACATCACTCACACTACACACTGGGGTTAATGGGTCAAAATGCCTTTAATGTTTCGTCTGCAAAAAGAAGTTATTGTCATCTGCTTCAATTCTTAAAATAAACTTACTTTCATTTTTTTGCAAAAATATGGTTAAGATGACAAACAGTTTGGATCCTGATGAGATGCCGCAGTATGCGGCCTCTCATCTGGATCCAAACTGTTTGCATATAGGTAATCACAGTTTCACCACTAGCATGCAAAGAGTTAAGAGTCATGCATTGACCTGGAGAGATTTTACTGCCCAGTAGCTGTAATCTTTGAACTGCTGCTGGTCTGCAGTTTAGGATCTGGAGTTGATATTTAACTCTTAATTTCTCTCATATAAACTTGTTTTCATGCATCTGCAAACAGAGTAGACCCAGATAAGGTGGCTCCTATAGGATCAAGGTCTGTTATTTGCTAATGGAATTTGATAGATGTTTCTATGCCTTCTAAAACAGCTACACTGATTCACCTTCAACATTTTACTATAAATAGTTATAAATAGAATGATACTAGCACTCCAATGCAGTTATCTCCCTTTGTCCCTTATGGCTATGCTGATGGGACAAGGGAAATAACTGTGAGGAAATTACCTTTTAAGTGTTACAGATTCTGATGTTAAGTAGCATAAAACCCCAGGGTGAGACCATTTATGGCCCAGGGGTCATTATATGAACACACCTGGTAGTGGTATATTAGGTGATGCTTCATACCAAATATCTTAGCTCTAGATTATGTGGTTTCAGACAAAAAGATTTTTAAAGGTTTCCCTATATAAGTCTATGTAAAAACTACAAGCCCCAGGGCAGGGCCATTTTTGGCCTGGGGGTCATCATTTTAACAAACTTGGTAAAGGACCATTAGATGATGCTATATACCAAATATCAAAGCTCTAGAAATTGTGGTTTCAGAGAAGAAGATTTTTAAAGATTTAAAAAAAAACCTGTAAAAGTAGTGGGGCGGAGCCATTTTTAGCCCGGGGGTCATGATTTTAACAAAACTGATAGAGGACATCCTAAGGTACATTTCTGTGAAATTTGGTTGAAATCCTCCCAGTGGTTTAGGAGAAGAAGTCATTTGAAATAAAAGTGAACGGACAGACAGACGGACAGACGGACGGATGGACAAATGGGTAGTTGTGTGACTTTTTCCTTTGATCTTTTCTTGTGTGACTAGTCCCACAAGAAAAACTATTTTTGGCTCTAACTTTGGAAAAGAATGATCTGGAAGCTAACCCTAACCCTAACCCTATGTCCCACAACTGGCCAGGTTAATGTCACAAGAAATGGCCAGGTTAATGTCACAAGAGATGGCCAGGTTAATGATTTTACTTGTGGGACTAGTTAGAAAAAGTCACACAACTACCCTTTGGTGAGTGCGGACAGACGGACAGACGGACAGACGGACGACGGACGACAGGCGGTCACAATAGCTCACCTTGAGCCTTTGGCTCAGGTGAGCTAAAAAATGACAAACCAAAACTGCAATTGCAGATGCACAACTTCAGATGATGATCCACAATATTTCATAATTAAAAAATGTTCCGTTGAAGGATGACAGGGTAAAACTCTGCACAAAATTCTGTTCACAGACGGATGGAGTGATTCCAGTATAACCCCCCCCCCCCCCCACACACACACACACACACACCAGGGGTATAACTAGAGGAGAAAATATGTCTCCCTAACCCTGGTGATTCCTCCCTGTTTTGAGTTGAGGAAGAAGCTTAAATATACAGAATATATAGGTAAGATACGAAATCAGGGCCATGCTTATAAAACTTTTGTTGAGTCTGAGTTCGTTCTCAAGCTTTTGATTGGTCAGATTTGAGTTCTCACGCTTTTGAAAGGTCAGATTTGAGCCTAAGGCTCAAATCTGACCAATGAAAAGCTTGATAACGAGCTCAGACCCAACTAAAAGCTTTATAAGCATGGATGCTGATCTCTGATGGGGAGCTCCAGCTTGAGCCATATTTAAAACAAACTATGTCAGAACAACCAAACTCACTGAATAGATATTCTCCAAGCACTGATTTATTGACCAGACGGACAAAAAGGATAAGTTTTTGACAAACAAAGGGTCATAGCTCTGGTATTCTAGGTCAATGCGGTGATACTTGTATCTACAGTATTAACCCCTTCGCTGCCGTGGTGTAATACAACCTATGTGCCGGGATCTACCTCAGCGTGTACTCGGCAGACCTACCAGGCTACATAAAATTTCTCATTACTCCACTAATAATCACTAAATCTACACGATTTTTTCGCCTGCTGTTTTAAAGCATTTATATTTCAATAATTCCTGAAAGTTTCATTGATATATTATCACTTCTTCCATGCAAAACCACAGTGTAGACGTTCCACAACGGCTAATCATTAGATTCAATAGGAATTTAGTAGGAATCTGTGTTAAATCTGTGTTAACTTTTTCATAAAACACATATTTTCTATCCATTACACATATTACATATAAGAAAAAACATTCAAAATGACTGTCACTTCAAATGCAAGAGATGAGTTGCTTCCCTTAGACCATAACATAAATTTACTGCAATTTAACATGGATCGTAATAACCCCGAGTCTAGCTCAGGTTATAGCACATAGGAAACACTTCTCACTCGAGTGAGGCTTGGAGTAAGGCAGCGAAGGGGTTAAATATTTAAACAATTTTCATAGAAAAAAAGCAAAACCATTTCTGAGAAATAACTCAGGATGGACAAAGTGGTGAAGTTTTTGGCAACAAAGGGCTATAACTGTAATGTTCCTTCATGTCACACGTCCTTATGGTAATAAATATATTAAATACTCAAAATTACTTTATAAAATTCCATACAGTTCCTAAGCTCTTCAACATGAATCTATATTATTAAATAATGCAAACAGAGCAGACTCTGATCAGATGGCTCATACAGGAGCTCTATTTGCCAATGAGTTACCGGTAACCCTTCCCCTCATAGGCTATTTTTAGATCCTACCTCTTTGAATAAACCTACCAAAAAGGAGCATTTACTAAAGAAAAGGAAAGTTTTAGAATTATGTAGTTTTGAAACCATTGTGATTAATAGAGCATTTGCTCCTATGGAGCAAATGCTCTATTTATCACAATGGTTTCAGAAAGTGTCATTCACAGAGGTGTCAAAAGGCGTCAATATGAGGGAATGGGTTATAAGCTGTCTCTATCAGAAAAAAATAATTATGTTATCATGAATATTAATTAGACTTTTGTTAACATAGATATAGGGAGATTTGGTCAAGGCAGAAGCTAATGAAACATTACTATATTATATCATAAGCAGAGCAGATCCTGATCAGATTATGCTTATAGGAACTGTCTGATCTGGGTTTACTCTGTATGCAAAACCATAGAAGGGCATATTTATGGAGAACATGGTAAAATTATAAAGTCCTTGATACACAGAGAGTGACCAGCACACAGACCATAGTTTAACAATGTGGAGAACTTTAACTTTTCCATGCAGACTTTTTTTTTGTAAATCTCATGACTCCAGCCCAAACATGGTGGAGAACTTCAATCTTTCCATGTATGTAGAATCCAGCCCAGACAGAGGACAACCAGAGCAACAGAAACAGGTGCATACTCAAAATACTAAAATCCTCATTTTTCCATCAAACCCAGTGGTCACAAAATAGCGTTTGCTGGAGGAATAAAGATGTTATTCTTTAACCAATTCACTCAAAGGAATTTTTTTAGATCCAACCTCTTGAATAAATCTACCAAAAAAGAGCATTAAAGGAAAAGGAAAAGTTTAGAATTTTGTGGTTCTGAAACCATTGTGATAAATAGAGCATTTGCTCCTTAGGAGCAAATGCTCTATTTATCACAATGATTTCAAAAAGTAGCTTTTACAGAGGCGTAGAAATGAGTATTCCTGGAGGAAAGGGTTAAAATGTTTTAATGTATGTGTCTTATTTGGACCTCTGATAACAGTTTGTGATTACCAGTAGTCTCAAGGTTTGAGAGATGTTCAGAGGGTCAAGTGCAGCCAGTCTGGTCAGCATATGGCTCTCCTGTATTCCTATCTGGAAGTACTGAGAGTGAAGGACTTTAATTACCACCAGCTTAGTACCATCAAACAAGTCCTGAAAAATGTAAAAGAACAGAACTATACTGACTACAATATTCATAACATGATTAACCCTTTCCCTAATATACATGTATATAAAACACTTTATCACGCAAACAGAGTAGACCCAAATCAGATGGCTGCTATCGAAGGTGTCTTATCAGGGTCTGCTCTGCTTGTATATGAAATTACAATAGATCTGACTACAGTTTCAACCAATACCAAGTGCAAATGCATGAAAACATGTTTATATGAAGGAAATGGTTATTAACAAGGAAAGGGTTTAAAACCCATTCTCTTCTAGGCTATTTCTGGACCCAATCTCTTTGAATAAATCTACCGAAATGGGCATTAGCTATAGAAAAGGGGAATTTTAGAAATGTGTAGTTTTAAAACCATTGTGATAAATAGAGCATTTGCTCCTATGGAGCAAATGCTCTATTTATCACAGTAGTTTCAAAATGTGACTTTTACAGAGGCATCAAAATGTGTCACTAGGAGGGAATGGCTTAATGTCTTACATTTACATATCAATTTATCCAAAATAGTATGTGCATGTATTGACCCATTACATGATGACTGCAAACAATGTAGACCCAGGACTGCAAGAGCTGTCTGATCTGGGTCTATTGTTTGCCAAGACAGAACAAAATGTTTGCTATGATATGATACAGACCTGGATTTACAGTTTTTGTCAAAGCAAAAAATTCCCTTGAAAAGTTTACATTATAAAAATTCAGATGAATAATATTCATGCTGTCATTATCTCTTACATGAATAAGGAACAGGTAAAACATAGGCCATTACAAAACAAATTTACTCGACAGGTTAATTCCAGTACATTTATACCTAAAGACCATGTTAAAATTTCAGTATGAGAACTGTATACAGAGTTATAGATAAGGGTGCGTACCCAAATACTAAAATCGTCATTTCTCCACCAAACCCTATACTGTGACAATGCTTTAGAATCATCTCGAAGAGATGATTCTAAAGGGTTGTCACAGTATAGGGTTTGGTGGAGAAACAAAGGAGTTATTCTTGAAAATGTTATAATTTACGCATCTTATCTGGATATCTGACCGCATATCTATGATGATGAAATATATAAAAACACCAAATCTCTTCTCAGAAACCATGTCATCCAAACAATCAATGATTGTGCGGATTAATCCTTTCCCTGTTCAATACTCATGTAAAAATGATCGAATTATAACATCATGAATATTTATTTGGTGACATCTTATGTTAATTTTTCAAAGAAAGTTTTTACTTTGACAAAAGCTGTAGCTTCAATCTATATCACGTCAAACAAAACAGAGTTGAGCCTGATCAGATGGCTCATATAGTAGCAGTCTGGTCTGGGTCTGCCCTGTATGCACAGGTGTGAAAAGACATTTGTATGAAGGAATGGGTTAACATTTTACCTGATAGAGGTGCATTTTATACATTTGCAAACAGAGTAAACACAGACCAGACCTTCCACAGGACCTGTGTGATCAGGGTCTGCTGTTGCTTAACCTCATATAAACGTGTTTTCACACATTTGCAAACAGAGTAGACCCAGATCAGATGGCTCCTAGAGGAGCCGTCTGATCAGGATCTGCTCTGTTTGCTAATAGAATTTGGGAAATCTGTTTCTTTGCTTTTAAAAATGTCTACAATATTCCAACTTCAATATTTCTTTATAACTATTTCTTTAACGAATAAATGGGTACCTGTGAAGGTCACTAACCGGTACTGTGGCTGCATGATTGCGCCATATGTTAGCAGTGATCAATATTGTAGGCCAATGACTCAATGACCAGGGGAGTAAATGTACAGTCGGCTGAGCGGTCATTCGGACTGAAAATAGACTATAACTAGGTACTTTTTTTACTTTATTCAGTAGCCTGTAGGTATTGAAATTTGGAATAAACATAGAACAGGAAAAGGGTTAAGCTATAATACAGATATGATTCTACAGTTTCCAAAAAATTACAGTGTCCATGTGGTATTGTAACAATTAATCTAATTCATGATGTCATTATTTTTTACATAAATATTCATGGAGTAAAGGGACCTGGGTGAACTTATATTCATCAGGTCAACATCTGTTACACAAATACTTATCTGGTAAAAGGCTTAACCCTTCCTTCATATAAACACTGTTTCACGCATTTGTAAACAGAGTAGACCAAGATCAGATGGCTCCCTATAGGAGCCATCTGATCAGGGTCTGCTCTGTTTGCTAATGGAATTTGAAAGATTTGTTTCTTTTCTTTCTAAAATGACTGCAATGTTCTACCCTCAATATTTTATTGTAACTATTTTTTTCCATGAATATTCAGTAGGTATTGAAATTTGGAATAAACATAAAACAGAGAAAAGGGTAAATATTCTGGGGATGCTATTGTTTCTGGACCTGTTGGATCTGGGTCTACTCTGTTTGTGAACGTGTAATTACGCATCTTTATCAAGGAGGGCTTATTTACCCTTTACTTCATAAATACATGTACACCTTTCTACACCTTTGCAAACAGAGTAGACAAATGGGTCGTCCATATTTTAGGGCTGTTATCTGATAACTGGCAATGCTGACAACTTGTTTTAAGTGAAAACAGTGCTTTGCAATATTGGGGTTATCTCCCTTGGACTTCATTTTGCAACAATGAAAGCCTCATAATTAGTTAACAGATTTAATTGGGTTTTTTTCAAGATTGGTTAATCCTGTCCCTCATATAATGTGTTTTCACGCATTTGCAAACAAAGTAGACCCAGATCAGATGGCTCCTATAGGAGCCATCTGATTAGGGTCTGCTCTGTTTGCTAATGGAATTTGAAAGATCTGTTTCTTTACTTTCTAAAATGGTTACTGTTTCTTTACTTTCTAAAATGGCTGCAATGTTCCACCTTCCATATTTCAATATAACTATTTTGCCCATGAATATTCAGTAGGTACTGAATATGGAATAAACGTAAAACAGGGAAAAGGGTAACTGTTCTGGGGATGCTATTGTTTCTGGCCCTGTCAGATCTGGGTCTACTCTGTTTGCGAACGTGTAACTACATATCTTTATCAAGAGGGGGTATAATTTAATCTTTACTTTATTTATAATACATGTATGCCTTTCTCAGCCTTTGCAAAAAGAGTAGATCCAGGTCAAACTGCTGCTATATGAGCCGTCTGATCAAGGCCCGCTTAATTATATAGATATGATTCTACAGCTTCTGCCACGGACAAAAACTTGTGCAATTATATTTATTATTTATCTCATTAATATTCATGATGTCATTAATTCTTCTATGAATAGTCGTGGAGGAAAGGGTTAAACTGAACTGCATCTTAAAAATAGTATAAAACAAATATCATCGTTTACTTATATGTCCAAAATTGAGAACTGAGAAAGAAGTATATGTATTTTAAACCATATTACTCTTCATGGCTAAATAAAATTTAATTTCATTGTTGTTGAATACCCAAAAATCAATACTAAATAATTTGACAAAAATCCATTTTTAATGCAATCTTAAAGGTCAAGTAAACAGATTGGGTTTTCGTCAAAATCTGATAGTATGCAGTTAGTTAAACACCAAGCTTTAGAAAATTCTTACCGTTTTTTATCTAGTTTTGATTTAAATCGAGTTTTTATTGTACCGCGAACCGTGTATTTTTAAAATCGATACATGATTATCTCCCTTGCGTGACGTCACTTGTGATGCTCGCCAGTCAGTGTTCCCATTGAGAGGGAGGAATGTACACAGAAACTTAACCTTTTCCTTTAAATTAACGCCTCTGCAAACAAAGTAGATCCAGATCAGAGCCCACAGGAACCGTCTAATAAGGGTCTGTTCTGTTTGCTTACAAAATTAGATCAAATCCGACTCCTAAGTTTCTATAAATACCCAAATTATTTTCACACTTTTCCAGACATAACGTTCATGGATTAGCCATAGAAAGTGACACTTTATCGAGTAGGGGAAACTATTTATGGGATGTGATGTTTATTTTTGGTGTGAAATACAATGATACGTAATATTAAACACATATTTATTAATTTTGTTAATCTTAAACCTTCTCTTGCCTTTTTACCCATGCCCTGTTGTATAATTACATATAGCTTCACTGTGTACACGTATTTCGCTGTGCAATTGCTGCTGTAAATCAACTTGTAAATAGTACAGACCCTGATGAGACAGCTCCTGCGGGTTTTCACTATTTACATGTAGGTATATTGACGTGAATAGCAAGTGAATGGTTAAAACTTACTTTACATGTCAGTGAATTTACACTATTATAAACTATAATTTAAAAAGAGGATGAGGTTAGGACCAAGACAATTAGCAAATAGTGTAGATTCAGATCAGATCATCAGAGGGACCATTTGGGTCCCGCCCATGAGTTGGGTCCAAACAACTTTTAGACAGAACCCGACAACTTTAGATGAATTTCATATTTAGGCAAAGTGGGTTCAGATGAAATGGGACGTCCACGTTAAGTAACATAGGCCTAGTGGGGTACGGACAAAACCCCACCAGGACGTAACCCCACTAGGACGTAACCCCACAGGACAAAACCCCATAGGACACAAACCCACACCCAAATGTGTCAAGGCGGACAAAACCCCACATGTTAACATAATTGACCTTACGCCAGAGGCGAGATAACCACGCCCACAAAAATCAAGGGACGCAACTCTTCCGATGTCCGACATTATAAGTACAATGGCGGATAAACACAAACGACTGACGCTATCGAATATTCCCGATGATTTTGGAATCAATTATCTACAGAAAGATATTTCGTTAAAGAAGAAACAGAAAGCACATGGCTTTCTTAATGGTTCATATATAAAGAATATTGATATCTTCGCTGGAAATGGTAGTTCAGTGCTGATTCGTGGTGAAGTCCACCCAAGCCAAAGAAAGTCGGACCCTTGTCACGTCGTTAACCTAGATGTGGACCCTGAGAAGAGGACTTTGATAGATTCTTACTGTAGATGCCAGCAAGGGTAAATTATGTATTAATTGTATAACTTTAAAGGAATGTTAATTGATTTAATTACCGAAACACATAAAAAATAACAGCGCAATGGCGGTCTTTCCCTAGTAGTATCATGTAGGTAGAAAATATGTCGAACACAATTTCATTAATCTTCCGCTGCTGTATTCGAAAAAAAGTAACCTTTCAAAAGTGAGCAGTCCTTGCTATGGGATCTCAAACCATGAAGTCACAGGCAGTGTAGATCCAGCTCAATTAGCTCTAGATTATCTAATCAGTGCCTGTACTAGGCTTCGAAAATGAAGGGGGAAAGGGGTGGGGTGACTAAAATTCTGATATCACACTAATTTAAGTGACATCGCCATCTTGATTTAAATAGAAAAATTCACCTCCTCCCATGAAAAATAATGGGGGAGTGGAGGGGGTTAAAAAGTTTAAAAATCCACTATTCCTCTACTTAGAATAGACACTGTATGATGTGTCAAACCCAAATCTATAGCATAGACCCTGATCAGATACTGAATGTGCTAAAATTGATAGATAGCTGATATAAATCTTATAGCTCTTAAATTTATCTTTCAGAAACGAAGGGAGCTGTTCACATGTGGTGGCTGTCATCATGGCAATTGAACAAATGTTGTTACAAGGGTACAAGGATGTTCCAGCATTACTGACATCCACAGGCCTACCTCAGCAGTGGGATAAGCCAAGAGGTGACAAGATATCGCCTGATCCAGTGTCTCAAATGGTGTTTGCCAGCCCAAACAATACTGTGAGAAAGAGGCGCCCGGTCATGGCACAGTTTGTTGATGAAAGGTTATAATCTATAAATATTGTTAACCCTTTCAACAAATCACTTTAACCCTTTACACCATAAATACGGCAAGCAGAGTAGACCCAGATCAGATGGCTACAGTACTGACGGAGCCACCTGGCCAGGGTCTGCTCGGTTTGCTTAAATTAGTTCATGTTGAAAGAATTAACACATATTTATTAACTAGATATAGTATAAACAACAAATAATAATAATAATAAGTTACATTCTTTAATAGTTGCACATATTTATGACACATACAAGGACAAAATTCACATTTAACAACTAAATTCATGTGTGTTCACAAATATTAATTCTTTTCCCTTGATGATAAACTTGTAAAGCATCTATCCCATTCAAGATGATATCTTGTACAGTTTAACTTATCACATATCCAACAGTAACTGTAATGTAACCCTTTACTCCATAAATACATCTTTCTGTACTTTTGTAAAGAGTAGACCCAGATCAGACGTCTCCTATAGGAGCCGCCTATTCAGGGTCTGCTCTGTTTGTCTATAATAAAATATAGATATGATCTTAGTTTGTCATGGCCAATTAGTCTAATTAATATTGATGATGTCATTATTTCTTCCATAAATATTCATGGAGTAAAGAATTAACAGTTTGGATGAGAAAATCAAGTTAGATAAAATTAACAAATATTCAGATGGCTGATGTTGAAATCCTCTGCTTATGTACTGTACTTTTTATCATTCAAATTTTCTAGAAAAATTGATATTTGATATTGACTAGATTATGCACTTAAACAAGCTCAGATAAATACAGTTAATCAAAGACTATTATATTTGTTACCAGCATGTTAGATTTGAAACATTTATTTGCAGAAAAATTGCTGTTGAGTATGAGGACATACAAGAGTTGAAAAAGCTGAAGTCAAGTTCCATTGCCTATCTAGTGGAGGAAAACACAGACAGCACTGTATTTATAGACACTCCATTTGGTCAAGCCCCAGTTGGATCTGCTTTATCATACCATGTAAGCTCAGTTCATTACCAAAACTGTACATACATAAATGTTTCATTTAATCAATAAATTCATGAAATTTGTGGCAAAACAGCACAAAAACCAAATTTGGTCAATGCAGCTGAAAAGGCTCAAATCAAAACGATGGCTCAAAATTTTATATGATTTTATGCGAGCAATTGCTCTTTCAACATGGACCCTGTGTCGAGCTATTTTCTCAGTCTGTTTAATATCTGCAGAGCTCATTTGCATGCCACTGCGAGCAAATGGAGGAATATTAAGCTTTAACCCTAAATTTTCTAACTGTTCCTGAATTCGAAATCCTTTGTCAACCATTACGCCATCCCCTTCAAGTATTTTCCCTTCATTCTTCAAATCTTTGAGCGTTTTCAAGAAGCCACTTTTTTCTGTTAATTCTGTGTCAGAAATTGAACCAGTGAATAGCATTGATGCAAAAACAATGCCACCCCGTGGTTCAATACCAACAAGCCCCTTCACTGTATTACATGACTTGTAATCAGAATAACACTGACTTTGTCTGGTGAGAGAACTTGGACGTTGGATTTTTATTTCCGTTCCATCAATAATGACCAGAGTGTTTGGAAATTCATTCCTAAACTTTTCTGGCATCATATTGATGATAACGTCACGATGAGGCCACATTTTTACTGTTGAACATCTAAAAAACATATAGTGAACCCAATTCTTAAATATTGCACTTGCATCTTGTTGAGAGATGGCAAAAAGTTTACCAATATGGACAAAGTCAAAGTTTTGACGCAGCTTTACCATAACAAGCAGCAGCTGGTCTTCCATTGTCATATTCTTCTGACAGCTAATTTTCTTTTTCATATTAAATGGTAACTCCTGAAGCCTTGGTGGTACTAAAAAGTTGTAAAAATGTGTGAACTGCTCAGCTGTCAAACCTGTATAGTATATGAAATCGTCTTTTTTCTGGTTTTGTCTCAAGAATGATACACTAAAATTTAATATTGACGTTAAGTTTTTTGTATCAGGGGTAGTGTTCCTTTTCCTCAACTGACTTTCATTTTCTAAAATTAGCTTTGCAAGATGCTGTCTCAACCTGTCGTTTTCAGCAGCTAAGGCCAGCATATCCAGCATTGATGAGTCTGAAATTAGAGAAAAAAACATTCAGTAATATACTGGGAATTACACAGTAATTTTTCCTTAACCCTTTCCTCCATAACTACACCTTTCTATCCCTCTGTAATAGTCACTTCTTGAAACCATTGTGATAAATAGAGCATTTACTCCATAGGAGCAAATGCTCTATTTATCACTGGTTTCAAACTACAAAATTCTTAAATTTTCCTTTTCTCTAATTAATGCTCCTTTTAGGTAGAATTATTCAAAGAGGTTGGGTCTAAAAATAGCCTATAGAGGAAAGGGTTAAATATTCAAGAGGGAACGATTAGATATTCTATTTTTTCCTATTTCAGGGTCCTCTGGCTGAGGCTATCAGCACACCTCAGGATCAGTGTTCAAATTGTGGGGATATAGTCTACCCGAAACAGCTTGAAAAAGACATAACATCAGTTTTGGAAGGGCAACAAGACTCTTGGAGTGACATTGTAGTGTCTAGAGAGACTGTTACAGACATTGAGTCCAGCACTCGGGCACAAAATACTTCTAAAAGATGGCATGAAGAAAGGAAAAACAGAGTGACCGCCTCAAATTTTGGTTTGATAATGACTCGAAAGAAATGTGTAAACAATGCATTTATGAAAAACACATTCGGTGACAGAACTTTTCAGTCAAAAGCTACTTCCTATGGACAGGTGAATGAGAAAAATGCAAAAAAAATCTACATGAAAAAATTGAACTGCCATCTTCATGATGTTGGCCTGGTGATCAACCCATCATTTCCATTTCTAGGTGCTAGCCCAGATGGCATTGTATGCAGAGATGGTCAGAGTGGTATTTTAGAAGTAAAATGCCCATATCAGGCACGCAATTGTACCATCAATGATGCCACTGATAGTATAAAAGACTTTTGCCTTGAAAAATGTGGAGAGAACATACACTTAAAAAAGACACATAAACACTACTACCAGGTACAAGGTCAGCTTTTAGTAACAGGAGCTGAATTCTGTGACTTTGTTGTGTATACCAAAAATGACTTGTTCATTGAAAAAGTTTTTCCAAATAAAGAACTGATGACAAGAATGCTAACTAAACTTCTAAGTTTTTATACTGATCATTTCAGACCCTTCAAAATGGCTAGCTAAACATTATCTTTGTAACTTATACAACCATTCAAATTAGGTGTAGAGAAGAGAGGTACAGTAGACAGGTCTTTTCAAGTATCACTTCTCAGTCATGCCTTTTCTTGCTGGTACTCATAAGAATTACTTAAGACAAGACATTCTAATGAGTATCATCAATATAGGGTTTGGCAGAAAGATCAATAATATATTATGCTAGATTTCTTTAACACCCCCTTATCTAGTGATATGTCAAAGGAAAATTTCTCATTCTAGTATGACTATCTTAAAGTATCTTACCATTTTGGTCACTACTGGTCTCATAACCATACACTGTACTGTGCACCTGGTTGGCTGCATTTTTGTTATTTTCTTCATTGTCAGTATGTGGTGGAAGTGTCTGTGAATGTGGTTCCGACCTGCAGAAAATGAAAAATGTATGATTTATATTTATTTCCCACTTTGCCAATCTTTTTATACAATACTATCTGTATATAACATTCAATGATGATGTCTGTAATGTATTGATGTCCATGAGTGTAACAGATATCATATTTTTACGCCGCTTAACCCTTTCCCTGTTCTATGTTTATTCCAAATTTCAATACCTACTGAATATTCATGGACAAAATAGTTATAATGAAATATGGAAGTTGAAACCTTGTACAAATGTAGCTATTTTAGAAAGTTAAAGAAACAGATCTTTGAAATTCTATAAGCAAACAGAGTAGACCCTGATCAGACGGCTCCTCTAGGAGCCGTCTGATCTGGGTCTACTCTGTTTACAAATGCGTGAAAACACGTTTATATGAGGGAAAGGGTTAAGATAATGAATCTTAATAGTTAAATCTTAATGTTAACCCGTTTGCGACCATGATGGCACGATCCCAAATATGACGCCTAGGCAAAACGTGCAGACTCAGATCAGAGAGGGAGATCACCGATCAGAATCTTTACTGTTTGCTACATTAAGTAGACGTAATATATGTGGACATGACTTGTATAACCCTTTCCCTCATGTAAACGCCTTTTCACGTATTTACAAACTTGAGTAGGCCCAGATCAGACAGCACTGTTTGCTTATGATATTGTAATATATCTGACTCTTCAGTTTCTACCCAAACCCAAAAACTCTGTATACATATGCCATTGATTATAAAATATCAACTAATAAATATTCATGTTGCAACTATTTCTTAATACATAAATATAGACCAGGGAAAGGGTTAATTACTTTTTATGTGTGAGAACAGGCCGGGTTGACCCGGTCAACAAGTCTGAGTTGACCCAGCCGAAAACAGGCTGAGCTGAACTGGACTCCTTTGCAGACAGAGTAGACCTAGACCACATGACATGGGTCTGGTAGGAGCTATGTGATCAGAATCTGCTTATTATGATGCAGAAGGGAGTTGGTGCTGTGAAATTAGTTTAAGTCACCATGTAACATTCACTAATAAAATATGTTTGTTTTAGTTTATCAATAAAAACATATATCAGTAAATACCTGATTTCGTCGTCATTCTCAAACAGTGAGTTCAGCCGCCTTCTCTTCTTTGGTTGTGTTGACAATGCTCGGACTTTTGGGGGCCTTCTAGCAGGAGTCGTTCTGTCAAACTGTAATGCTGGTAATGGATCAGGAGTTTCCTTTGTTGGTTGACCATCCGTGAAATGCTGCAGAAAAAAGAAATAGCCACTTTAATGACCTTGACATTTGAATAAAAAATCGGTAACATTTGGCATCGAACACACAGTAGTAGGGGCATTTTCACGGACCATATCAACATTGTTTAGAAGGCGGTGTGTGTTCTTATATTGATAGAAAGTAAATACTGTATACACAAGATATAATTATTATTAACATTCTTACAAAAACTTTTGCTCAGTCAAGGCTAGTTTCGTATTCCACTTCCTTATTCCGGTTCAATTAAAAGGTTTGCCTAAATCGCCAGACACTCAAGTGTTAAACAGCTCTCTATAAAAAGAATATTTTTATGCGGTACATACCTTTGAACACACATAGAAGTGTTTTGCTTTGCTGTGATCACGCAGAATCTCATCATTTAGTTGGTGATGGGGTCGTCCACAGAGTTTGATCCATCTTTGGCATTTATCGTAGTTTGATTTTGGTTTCGGAAAAGGATAAAACTTAATATCACCGGCAAGTCTTTCCTTATAACGTGAGTCAGTATTACATGTGCCGTAACAACAACGTTTAACCATTTTGTTAAGAAAACGTTAAATTTCTTCCGATGTCTGACATGTATAGGTTGTCGGACAAAATGGCGGACAGAAATCTGCCAGCGTTGGCTTATCGGTTATCGATTTTTGATTGGTTGATTAGCTGTCAATCAAAAATTCTGGCGTAAGGTCAATTGGGTTATAAATCAATTTTTAGATAATTTGAAGAAGAAACACTCAATTAGAATATAAATTCAAAACAAGATCTTTACATTTTCAAATTTAAAGTTACAATCTGCAAATAAAAATAGAAGTTAAAGCATATTTAAAATTAGGTCAAAATTATGAATAAACAAGGGCATGTTGTATTGCTATGCAAGACATGAGTCCCCCACCGGACTGAAAAAAACCTCCACTCTCCCCACCCCACCCACCCATGGTGTGGTTGACCATGGTATATACATGACCACCTGAATGGTATTAATACCTACTTTCATACATTGAATCAGTAAATAAAAAGTTATTGTCCCGACAAGAAAATATGAAAAAGGGGAGTAACTCCAAAAATATTGATGCTAGAGTTATTGCCCTTGTGCATGACACTACTTCTCATCACGCTTATTCCATATGAGAAGTTTCAAATCAATTGAACCAGTACATAAAGAGTTATTAACTGGACAAGAAAATATGAAAAGGGGAATAACTCCAACAATATAGATGCTAGAGTTATGGCCCTTGTGCATGACACTACCCCTCATCATGATTGTTCCATATGTGAAGTTTCAAATCAATTGAACCAGTAGATAAAGAGTTATTGTCCGGACAAAAAAATATGTAAAAGGGGAATAACTCCAAAAATATTGGTGCTAGAATTATGGCACTTGTGCATGACACTACTCCTGATCATGCTTCCTCAATGTGTGAATTTATAATGAATTTGGCCTAACTTTGTAGGAGAAATTGCCCAGACACGAAGTGTGACAGACGGACTGACAAGAAAATATGAAAAAGGGGAATAACTCCAAAAATATTGATGCTAGAGTTATGGCCTTTGTGTATGACACTACCCCTCATCATGATTGTTCCATATGTGAAGTTTCAAATCAATTGAACCAGTAGATAAAGAGTTATTGTCCGGACAAAAAAATATGTAAAAGGGGAATAACTCCAAAAATATTGGTGCTAGAGTTATGACCCTTGTGAATGACACTAGCCCTCATCATGCTTCTTCAATGTGTGAAGTTATAATGAATTTGGCATAACATTGTAGGAGATATGGCCCGGACAAAAAGCGTGACAGACGGACAGACGGACAGACGGACGGACAGACGGACGGACAGACGGACGGACAGACGGACAGACGGACGGACAGACGGACAGACGGACAGACAGACGGAATCGAGCAAACCTATAGTCCCCCAACCGGTAACCGGTGGGGGACTAATAAAGAAGGCATTCATAGTTAAATGAGCTTTAGTTTACTAAATTGGCTTATAAATCAACTTCAAATTTAAAGCTACAATCTGCAAATAAAAATAGAAGTTAAAGCATATTTAAAATTAGGTCAAACTTATGAAAATTGTGAAAATGATTTGGGTCTACCCTGTTTGTAAGTTAAGAAAAGGAATCAGTTAATTGTCGTTATATTATAATAGTTTATATGCAATGTGTGCTAATATTACAATATCCACATCTATTGAATCTATATTAAGTGTACCAATGCAAACATGGTTGAGCCAGATCATAAAATCGAAACTGATTTGGGTCTACCCTGTTTGTAAGTTAAGAAAAGGAATCATTTAATTGTTGTTATATTATTATAGTTTATATGCAATGTGTGCTAATATTACAATATCCACATCTATTGAATTTATATTAGTGTACCAATGCAAACATGGTTGATCCAGATCATAAAATTGTGAAAATGATTTGGATCTACCATGTTTGTAAGTTAAGAAAAGGAATCAGTTAATTGTCGTTATATTATAATAGTTTATATGCAATGTGTGCTAATATTACAATATCCACATCTATTGAATATATATTAA
Source organism: Azorinus chamasolen (assembly GCA_963576725.1). NCBI lineage: Eukaryota > Metazoa > Mollusca > Bivalvia > Cardiida > Solecurtidae > Azorinus > Azorinus chamasolen. The sequence goes on from OY755240.1 coordinate 21,713,850, forward strand.
GTGTACCAATGCAAACATGGTTGATCCAGATCATAAAATTGTGAAAATGATTTGGGTCTACCATGTTTGTAAGTTAAGAAAAGGAATCAGTTAATTGTCATTATATTATAATAGTTTATATGCAATGTGTGCTAAAATTACAATATCCACATCTATTGAATTTATATTAGTGTACCAATGCAAACATGGTTGATCCAGATCATAAAATTGTGAAAATGATTTGGGCTTACCCTGTTTGTTAGTTAATAAAAGGAATTGGTTAATTTTGGTTATACCATGTATGCCTTTTTTGTATAGAATGTGGTTCACCTAACAAATATTCATTATTTGTCAGTGAGCAAATAGATTAGAACCTGATCAGATGGCTGTTTTAGAATCTGTATGATCTGGATCTATTCTGTTTGTAAAAAGATATAAAAATATCCCCCTTGTGATAATACAACTTATGCTTTTAGTGAAAATCAGGTTATTACCATATTACCATATGCTTAACAACATAGTTATTTATTACTTTTATTCAAATTGAAATTAAATATTTATACTTATTTCTTTTGTTGTATGTTTTATTCTCCCTTTCTATTGCTATGAAGTGCCATTTGTATATATAAATCCTTAATTAAATACATAATTTTTATTAAAGTGGGGTTTTGTCCAGGTGGGGTATTGTCCTGGTTGGGTTTTGTCCTAGTGGGGTTTTGTCCTGTGGGGTTACGTCCTAGTGGGGTTACGTCCTGGTGGGGTTTTGTCCTACACCCAGGCCTAGTACTGTGTATAAATGTACGTACTTTAGAAAAAAAGAAGATAAATTCCACCAAAATACAGAAAATAGAAAATTATTTATTTTACTTTAATATTTGCAATACCAAAATGATGCATTACTTTCGGAAAATCGAATAAAGGTTGAAATACCAAAATATGTATTTTGTTGGGTAAATTAGAAAAAAGGTGGATCTTGATAATAAATTGTTGTCAGTTTTGAAGAATGACTATATTATAATTTGTTTTATTAATATATTCATGTTTCTAAAGCTTGTGAATTATGTTAAATGACTGTACCCACTACGGTTTATTCCCATTTCGTCTACTTCCCATTTCGTCTACTGTATTTCATTCCCATTTCGTCTACTCTAAAATTTTACCCTGTTCCCATTTCGTCTACTGTTATAATTAAGTTAAAGTTACTCAGTTATTTTGCTAATATCATACAAGATTCAGAGATTTTAGGACTTTTTAATGTGTTGTCATAATTTTTTATATATTTTTTTAATATTTAAGATGCTTTTTTGTTTGGGCAGCAGACTTAATCCACAGTAGTAATTTTGACACCTATCACTGTTAGGGGGGCAATTGCATAATCATGTTTTCTTAAGTATTACCATGACTTATATCAGTTGGGCCATTGCATAATCATGTTTTCACAGTTTTCTTAAGCATTACCATGACTTACATCAGTTGGGTTTGGACCCAGATCAAAATTTTAAATGATGATCATTTTCCTTGATTGGCTGAAGTGGTTTCTTGGTTTTTTAAAATTGCATTTTTTATTGCATAAAATTTCTAAGTTAAATCTTAAAACTTTTTGGGGGTTTGAACTAGATCAATTGTTTGGGATCAAGATAAACCAAAAAAATTACAACTTGATATTAAAAAGTCCTATTTAAAATGCATGAATTTTGCCTGATGTGAAGATAATATACTGTTGATCAAAGACATAAAAATATAAGCAGTAGACATAAAAATATAAGCAGTAGACGAAATGGGAAAGGATGTAAAATTAGGAGTAGACGAAATGGGAACAAAAGCCAAAATAGTAGACGAAATGGGAAGTAGACGAAATGGGAAGTAGACGAAATGGGAAGTTACCCCCACAAATAAAAATGTCTAATAAAAAAATATGGTCAACGCATTAAAACTGTTACTACATTTTTCTTTATCATAATTTTACAGTATACTCGTATGTGCATTTTAATTATGGTTTGTATTATATGGAAACAACTGTAAACATAGCCATTAGAATTTCTCTATGCATATTGTTCTAAGCCATATTACACACGAAATGCCCCATGCAGGGTCAGTCTCCAGATGTCAGTTATCATAGTGGCCCTTTGTCAATTACCTAACAGGGGACAATGATTATTGCAAGGCCATAAAACCCGCTTCCTGTATATTACGTATTGTTGCATTCCTTTATGTAGCTGTGGTAACTTGTCAAAAGAATCAATCATGCGGTCACGGTGCCTCAAAGTTTGTTTTGGGCAAAATGTAGGTAATAATCAGTAAAACTTTGAAACGCATCCAAGGAACAATTCCGTATATTACAGTAATCCAGAATGACTTTTTTCCTATGGATTTATGGTCAAAATTGTCCATTTTCAAAAGTTGCAAAAGAATCATATTTTTGATAAACTATTTCCCTGTTGAAAATATATGTGTAAGTAAATCACTCACGAATATAAACCCTTCATTCCACGTGCCTGTTTATGCCAATGCAAACATAGTAGACCCAGATCAAACGTATTGAAACAAATTTACAGAGTAGATCCAGATCAGACAGCTTCTGACCAGGTTCTTGTCGATTTGCTTATGAAATAATATACCGGTAGGTCTGGTTGTACAATTACTGCCATAGCATGTGCTCATATATCATTAACTCTCCATGGAATAATTATTTCTTACACGAATATTCACGAAGAAGATCTAAAGGCTTTTTTCACAATGTTAACTTTTCAAATATATCATTGGCTCTGACAGATCAATTAGGATAAGATCAACAAATTTCTTAAGCAAACAGAGCAGAACCTGATCAGACAGCTCTTACAGGAACTGTCCGATCTGGATCTACTCTATTTGCAAACGCGCGTGAAGCCGTTTATATAAGAAGAGAAGGATTGGGAAATTGATTTTAAAGCAAATTAGGTGTCTGCTGCCAACAGTGCTAAATTGTGTTTATTAATCATTTTTTCTCTTAAGAATATTTATTAAAGATTTCATGACCTCATGAATATTCATTACAGGGATTACAGAGACGCTAGACAACCCTGATCGAATCTAAAGACATAAGTCTTCGGACTATGCAATCAGAGCATATCCTGATCAGACAGTTCCTGCGTGATTTTGGTTTACGCTGTTAACAAAACGTTTGTGAAGAATAATTTTCCACAGAGAAAAAGTCCATTAACCTACAGTGCTAGACCTAAGTGACAATAATAACAGAATGTAGCATATCCTTTTTTTGTAATTGTAGACCCAAGTCATTCACTGCATCTCTAGTATAAATTTCACGGAAAACAGCCATCGAGACAAAATGTAAATCACATCACATTTTCTTGAACTTCTCGTCTTTTGGTAATTTAAATAATCCTATTTAGCCTCTGTCGGATTAGGAGCTACACCCATAGGCAGGGATACACCCAACGGCAGCACGAATTACCATTTTAGTACTCAAAACGAAGCAGAAGTACATTGCGTGCGATTCTTTTCTATACGATATCTAGTTCGACATTTATAGCGAATGTCACAAGTGACGTCATCACAAGGGAGATAAGCGAACGACCAAAATCAGCCAGTGCTTACTTATCGTTGATATATGACAGCTGCTATGTGCGATATGACTGTATTTTTTGTGTTTTCGAAACTACGTCGTACAAGGTACCCATTTGTCAAATATTTACGAAAAAGTGTTCTGCCTGTTTACTTGACCTTTAATTAGAGTCTGATGTTGTAAGAAATTTTGATTTGAAATTTTACAGGACTTGATTTTCTATCTGTGTTTTTGTTTCTCTGTAAACTATGTGTCCTAATCTATGCAATATTTAATTTGCTATAAAGGTCACTGTATGTTTAACCCTTTCCTCCATAGACTGTTTTTAGATCGAACCACTTTGAATAAATCTACCGAAAAGGAGCATTAACTAGAGAAAAGGAAAGTTTTAGAATTTTGTAGTTTAAAACCATTGTGATAAATAGAGCATTTGCTCCTATAGGAGCAAATGCTCTATTTATCACAATGGTTTCATAAAGTGACTTTTATAGAGGCGTAGAAAGGCGTATTTATGGAGGAAAGGGTTAATGCAATAAAATGTTGTACATGTAGTTGTAACAAATAAACCTTGGCCTAAGGACCTTACCTCCGCTAACACTAGAACTGCTGACTGTCCTTTTGGATCCAGCACCTTGATTACATCATATCGACTTCCAATCAAGCAGGCTCCCTTAAGTTCAAAGTGGCCATCTTTACTGGTGAAGAATCCAGGAGCTAAAATAGTGTTAGAAGTCTTGGTAAGATGCGTAAATTAAAACATTTTCAAGAATTTCTCCTTTATTTTTCCATCAAATCCTATATTGTGACCAATCTTTAGAATTGTCTCCAAGATACACAACATAGGGTTTGGTAATATTCATGATATAATTAATATTTCTACATTAATATTCATGAATGGAGTTAACCTTGGGATAAACACACTGCTGCCCTCAGGTAGTTTGTAGTAATATAGTAATAGCATTTACAACTTATCAGCATATTTAGAACTGTAAAGTGACTTGATGTCAGTGTATCTTGTACATTCTAAAATGCTGTCTTTAATCCAGAATGTATTCGAAACACTGATTGTCTGAAGATGTCAAAAAGGTGCACCTTTACCTCACAAGGAAGGTCATATATATTTTGATATTCAAAATACTGTGGAATAAAATAATTCATTATCTGCAGTGAAATGCCGGTAGAGGTTAATAGCAAATTGTGTAAATACTTTTTTAACAAACAATTTCTTCTTTCAATTAAATTGTGCTGTGAACCAGATGGTATCTTAATCATACAGTAACCAGTTTTCTTGGTCATAATTTGGAGAACATTATCATGACAGCGGCCAAAAAATTTCACTATTCCTGCATGTGATTTGCACTTCTTTGTCTATATTGCAGGGCAAGTGAGTTTTCTTGTCTATCTTCATTTTCTATATTGCTGCAATTTGCAGTCCACATGACAAGTGACCATTTCGAGAATTTTTGTTCCCTGCATAACATGTCAAAATATTTTACTGGTAATGATAATCAGTCTAACAATAATTAATTCAAGGTCCTATGTATATCATTGTTTACTGTAATGAGTTACCTGGTTGATTAGGAACAGTCCTAGTTTTTATCCTTTCCAACAATGTCCTATAGCCACCAGTTACATACGGCAGGGTGTGCAGTAAGGATGGACTGACATCTAGATGCTCTTCAGCTGATCTGAAAATGAACTCTTTCCATCATACAAACGCTTTTCAACATCTCGTAAACAGAGTAGACCTGGATCAGACGACTCCTGTAGTAGTCATCTGATCATGGTCAGTCCGTCCCGTTTGCTTATGAAAAGGCAAAAAAGAATGTGATTGTGATACACATGCTATCATATAAAATTAGGTAATAAGGGTCCGGGTAATAAATATATTCATTTAATACGTCATTATTTCTTATATCTGAATAGTCAACAGAGAAAGGGTTAAAAAAAATGAAAGCAACATAATATGCAAAGTTTTGTTTTCCTTGTGAGAAGCAACTGATAATTATTCTCCATATGATATCTTTTGACCAGACTTCAAAATTTGCCCAAAGTTTCTTTACTCTTCAGTCTGGTCACATATTTAACCTTTTGAGAAATTTATCAGATATAGACCCTTTTCACTTCTTTGCAAACAGAATAGACCAAGGGCAATTTCCGAACATACATAGACACGACCTGGGCAAAACTGTACATGTATAGCGGCCAGGAGATGCTTTAACCCTTTCCTTCATACAAACGCCTTAACATACATCTGCAAACAGAGTAGACCCATATCAGACGGCTCCAGAGCAATGTTTCCGCTTGCTAAATGGAATTTGATAGGCCTGGTTGTTCCTTTAGTTTATAAAACGGTTACAATGTTCCATCTTCCATTATAACTATTTTGTTCATGAATATTCAGTAGCTATTGAAATGTGGAACCCAGTCTGCAGTTATGACTCAATTGATTTATTAGACCGTCAGACGGGGACTATATTCTTTGGGGTCAGTATTCCTTGGACTGTTTCTCTGTTCATTGCAGATCTCACCTAATAGTAGCCTTGAATGCCGTTGACATTGCAACAGCTCAGGTTGTTTTCTTTATGGATGTCTTTCTTTTGTTGTTTTCAATTTTTTGCGCTACTTGCCCATCATATAACGGTGTGGAAGTAATTTGTTACTCTACAAGATAAAACACGGGCGATTCTCCATACTCGGGATCGCTTTATGCATAATTTTCGCGATGCGTGTAACCTTTTCTCTGATGAACATCCATGCGGGATTTTGGTCACATCTCCCATATTCATTTACTTAATATCTATAGTTAGTTATAAAATATAAAAAGTTTGCCACGTGCCGAAATAAGGTAGCATGTACCAAATCAGAGACATAATATCCATATATACATCAAAGTTATTTCGTCGACCTTATTATTACATATGGGTCCTATTAGTTGACCATGCGGTTTTTTTTTAAATTTACCCGGTAATGCAACCATGGTGAACTAGAATGAATATATACTACTGTGATATTTTGGTGTGGTGCTAGCAAGCAACCCAGTATTTTTCTAAAGTACATGTTATTTGTTTATTTTATATATATGGAAAAATAGTCAAACAGGGAGAGCCACACACGAAATGACACAGCACCAAACACCATAATGCTCATAATGTATTAATAGCTTTTAGTATAGTAGAGGTGAACATGAAATTACCAAAACTTGAATTTGGCGCATAGTATTTGTTATAGTAATTATTTAAGATAACTAAATATTTAAGAGAAATTGTTTTCAGCTTCTTAGAGCTATACGCTCAATTTACAGACAGTTCTTCCCTTTAACATATGTATATGAATATGTTTAATTGCTTTTATGTTTTCAGAAATTTTCAGTTTATAAATTTTATTACTGTAATTGTTAAATTTGTATGTTTATGTCGGTCAATAGCTATACATAGCTAATGTTTACATGTTGTAATTATCAAACCGACTCTAAATAAAATTTGAATCTGAATCTGAATCTGAATCTGTTACATGTTTATGCCTTATCTGAAATAGTCTCTTGTTTGTTAGATTAACAGCGGCTATATACTTTTAACTATTGTATAGATATAGTGCAAAACGTATATAATGATAATGTGATATATAATAATATGTATACATTGTACTATCTAGTCTCTTGTAATTCATGTATGAATGGCATGGTTTATTATAGGCTGGGTCCTAGTAGTGGTTACCGTAGCATCCCGCCATGACTTTTTTTCATGGGTACCAAATTGTTCGTTGGGGTCCTCAGAACACATTTTGAGCATGCCCACAAACATAAGTTTGTCCCAGCTATGTTTTATTTAACGGTTTCCATGGTAACCAGAGGTAATTTTCGAAACTACCTTGGTTCAGAAAATGCGTCATAACTTTGCTTTTAGAAGCAATAGAAGGACAAAACAAGTACCAAAGTAAAGCAGAGACATATAGCTTGAATATGATATATAATTTAATTAATATTCATAAATGAATTCTTATGAATATTAATGAGGAAGTAAAAAATGCGTTTTTTTTAAAAAAAAAAAGGAGTTTGTTGTTTAGTCTGAGAGGCTTATTAATGCACAGAAACTATTGAATTTAGGGTTAAATTGTTTGTTGGGGTCCTCAGAATACATTTTGAGTATTTCCCCAAATAATTTTGTCCCATCTATGTTTTATTAAACGGTTTCCATGGTAACCCGAGGTAAATTTCGAAACATCATTGGTTCGGAAAATGCGTAATAACTTTGCTTTTAGAGGCAATAGAAGGACCAAACAAAAACCAAAGTAAAGCAGAGACATATAGCTTGAATATGATGTATGATTTTATTAATATTCATAATGCATTCTTATGAATATTAATGAGGAAGTAAAAAAATCCGCGTTTTTAGAAAAAGGAGCTTGTTGTTTAGTCTTAGAGGCCTACTAATGCACATACATTATTGAATTCAGATTTAAATTGTTCGTTGGGTCCTCAGAACACTTTTTGAGCATTCCCCAAAAATATTTGTGACCCAGCTATGTTTTATTAAACGGTTTCCATGGTAACCAGAGGTAAATTTCGAAACTATCTTGATTAAGAAAATGCGTCATAACTTTGCTTTTAGAGGCAATAGAAGGACAAAACAAGTACCAAAGTAAAGCAGAGACATATAGCTTGAATATGAAATATAATTTAATTCATATTCATAGATGAATTCTTATGAATATTAATGAGGAAGTAAAAAATGCGGGGTTTTTTTAGAAAAAAGGGGGTTTGTTGTTTAGTCTGAGAGCCTTATTAATGCACATAAACTATTGAATTTAGGATTAAATTGTTTGTTGGGGTCCTAAGAATACATTTTGAGTATTTCCCCAAATAATTTTGTCCCATCTATGTTTTATTAAACGGTTTCCATGGTAACCCGAGGTAAATTTCGAAACATCATTGGTTCGGAAAATGCGTAATAACTTTGCTTTTAAAGGCAATAGAAGGACAAAACAAAAACCAAAGTAAAGCAGAGACATATAGCTTGAATATGATATATGATTTTATTAATATTCATAATGCATTCTTATGAATATTAATGAGGAAGTAAAAAAAATCCGCTTTTTTTAGAAAAGGGAGCTTGTTGTTTAGTCTTAGAGGCCTATTAATGCACATATATTATTGAATTCAGGTTTAAATTGTTCGTTGGGTCCTCAGAACACTTTTTGAGCATTCCCCCAAAATAATTGTGACCCAGCTATGTTTTATATAACGGTTTCCATGGTAACCAGAGGTAAATTTCGAAACTATCTTGATTAAGAAAATGCGTCATAACTTTGCTTTTAGAGGCAATAGAAGGACAAAACAAGAACCAAAGTAAAGCAGAAACATATAGCTTGATTACGATATGTAATTCTATTAATACTCATTATGCATTCTTATGAATATTAATGAGGAAGTAAAAGATGCGTTTTTAGTAAAACGAGTTTGTTTTTAATTTGAGAGTCCTAATAATATACAGAGTTATTGAATGCAGGTTTAACTGTTTCAATATCATCATACAAAGAAAAACACATCTTTGGTTCATGTAGTATTTCTAAAAACATGTATATTTAAGCTAACTTGCATATAACGTGCGTATATGAATAAGCAATTTAACATAAGCACTATATGTAGCATTGTTTCGATTGTACTATCTTTTCTATTATTTATTTTACGTAAAATACCAGATATTGAACACAGATTGACAAGAGCAGAGGGTCATTACTTTGGGTTCATGAATATTAATGCATATTTATGAATATGAATGAGATGTAAAAATAAACACACTTTCATGAGTTGTTCTTTTTATCTGATGTTATTTTAGTTAACCAGTACAGAGCTTGATACTGACTGAAACAGAGATATTGATGTTCATGTATATAAATATGTAGATAATGAATATTATTTTCAAAATCATGGATATTAATGAGAATGTAAACTGTTGTAGGAAAGTAAGTTTTTCTATTATATTGCAATATACATGTATGTGAACAACACCTTTCTTGTAAGAAAATACAGCGGAGGAATTGAGCCTCATGCATGTTTTATGAGGAATATTACTTTTATGAATGTTTTGCAATACAATTGAAAAAAAATATAGCATCTCGGCTGCAATCATCAGCTTATGTTTACCCATATTAGCATTGCGTGACTTCGAACTTACTCGCGATGTCTTATGCATTTGCTTGATTATTTACCACAGCATGCCAGAGCAACACAAGGCTTCTTGCGGGCATTTCGCGGCTGGACAACTCATTAAGTGTGTCTGACCTGCTGCGGATGCTCCGCTTCAGCTCCCTGTCCAGTTTCACCCCTCTGGACATGGGAGACGTGGGAGCTTGCTGCCCGACGGGAGAAGAGGTCTTACCATTACTCTTCTATGCGAAGGCACCGCTCTTCCTCCTCAGATTCGCCTGCTGGTCGCTCTCGCTAGCCGACACTCATTTTGGGAACCAGCAAGCTTCACCTTACTGGCGACCTGAGCAGCAAGGTAATGGGACCCCCTCAGTGATCCCCATTCCCTTTCCTCTCGGCTCCCCTCTCCCCGCCAAACACGTTCTGGCTTGTACACCCCACTCAGGGCATGTTGTGTGTTCATCCCTAGAGGGAGAATAGCTCTCACGTGAACCCACAGTTCACACTTCTATGTCTGTGGCGGGTCCCACTCCTCCCGGGTGCTGCCATCCGTGGCGTTCACCAGGGCGGATTCTGAGGGAGAGCTGGAAGACACTTTATCCATTATGGCTCCTAGGGATGATCCTATTTTTTAAGGGAATCAGAATCTGTGGAAGCCTCTCAATCAGATTTAGACGGGGCTTAGTCCTCTTCGTCCTTAGATGATTCTGAACATCAATATTTTTCTATTGAGAAGGTGTGTGAAGATTGTTTTAGAACCCTCCCACCCTCTGTCTGCCCTAGACCCCTGAATCCTATTCACAGGGGTCCTCTATCCTCTTTCGACGCTAGTGTCAGTCGAAAAAGTGGACCTCCCTAACCTAATTAAATCTAGGGAGTCTCTTTCTCCTTCCAGGGGACTTCTTTCCCGTTTGCCTGACCTGGACGAAGATTTTTGTGCCAGCCCGGCAACTGGGTGGATCATGTCCGCTAAACCCTTACGGGCAAGGACTCCCTGACTTCAATTGAAAATCGACCTGGGATGTTTTATTAGATCCCCTCGCTTGATACTGAAAGCCCAAGGGCGGGCATTAGGCTTTCCTCTCCCGATTTCTCTCTCTCTCTCTCATTTACTTCTTTAGCATCGGGAGTTGCATCCAACAGATGGGGTTCTCTTCAAACATTGACCTCCTTTCTGCGGCCTTCTCTATGATGGAGCTTTAATCCGAAGTTACTAAGTGCCGTTCATACCATCTGGTATGGGTCAATGGCTCACATCGACAGCGAATATGCTCCGCGGTCGCCGTGACACCTTCCTCTAGTCTGCAGGACAAGTCGAAGGATGAGCTGTGGGCGTATCTTCTTGCCTCCGAACTACTTTTCGGTGGCAACGTTAAGGAGAAAGAGCTGACAGGGCTTCTACCAGGAACCCTACCGCTTCGGGTCTGTGTTTTGTTTTTAAAAAATCCTAAGGTTGAATGTAAGCCTCTTACGGGACTTCCCAAGAAAGGTAAGACAACCAGACCCTATTCTGCCTCTCAGCGGGGCCGGTCAAGAGCCGGTTATGACCCTTCCCTTTTCCCCCTAACTCAGGACTGGCGTCTCAGGGTTCCTTCCCTTCCCGTCCTAGGGGTTCTGGGCCTTCTAGGCCCTAGGGACACGCGCTTTCTGCCCCTTCCGATCCGACCCTTCATCAATGTTGCGCACTATCACTCAGGACCCTTTGACCCCTCTATTGTAGAAGAGGGCTATCGCGTCCCTCTGGGTCGACAGCCTCCTCTCTCCAGAGAGAGGGGATTCTACTAAATAGCTTTAAATTTTTAGATTTTAATTAAATAACAGATAAGAACAGCTGATTTAAGTGTGTTTATTTTTACATCTCTTTAATATTCATAAATATGGCCTTTATATTCAAAAGACATGAACAGATCAATTATATACACAAAGTAATGATCCTCTGCTCTCGTCTGTTTTGGTACATTTGTTTTTGGTATTTCACGTAAAATAAATCACAGAAAAGATATTAGATGTATACTCAAAATAATACTAAATACAATGCTCAGAGAAAAGTGCTTATTCCTTTGCGCACATTATATGCAAAATAGCTGAAATATGCATGCTTTATAGAAATATTACCTGAAACAAAGATAGCTTATTTTCCTTGTATGATCACATGAAAATATTCAAACATGAATTCAAAAACTCTTGTTTATTAACAGGCCTCTCAGACTAAACAATAAACGCCTTTTTTCTAAACAAAAACAGGATTGTTTTACTTCCCCATTAATATTCATAAGAATACATTTATGAAAATTAGTTAAATTACAAATCATATTCAAGTTATATGTCTTTACTTTATTTAAGTTCTTCTTTTGCCCTTCTTTTGCCTCTAAAAGCAAAGTTATGACGCATTTTTTTTAACCACGGGTGTTTCGAAATTTACCTCGGGTTACCACGGAAACCGTTAAAAAAGCATAGCTGGGACACAATGTTTTGGGGGGAATGCTCAAATTGTGTTCTGCGGACCCCAACGAACAATTTAAACCTGAATTCATTAGTTTTTGTGCATCAATAGGCCTCTAAGACTAAACAACAAATTCCTTTTTCTCAAAAAGCGGATTTTTTATACTTCCTCATTAATATTCATAAGCAATCATATATGAATATTATTAAAATTATAGATCATAATCAAGTTATATGTCTCTGTTTTACTTTGGTTTTTGTTTTGTCCTTCTATTGCCTGCCTCTAAAAGCAAAATTATTACGCATTTTCTGAACCAATGATGTTTCGAAATTTACCTCGGGGTACCATGGAAACCGTTCAATAAAACATAGATGGGACAAAATTACTTTAGGGGCATGCTCAAAATGTATTCTGATGACCCCAACGAACAATTTAAACCTGAATTCAATAATTTCTGTGCAATAATAAGCCCATCAGACTAAACAACAAACCCCCTTTTTCTAAAAAAAAGTATTTTGTTATTCTCATTAATATTCATAAGAATACATTTATGAATATTATTAAGATTATATATCAGATTCAAGTTATATGTCTCTGCTTTACTTTGGTACTTGTTTTGTCCTTCTATTGCCACTAAAAGCAAAGTTATGACGCATTTTCTGAACCAATGATGTTTCGAAATTTACCTCGGGTTACCATGGAAACCGTTTAATAAAACATAGATGGGACAAAATTATTTTGGGAAATACTCAAAATGTATTCTGAGAACCCCATCAAACAACTTAAACCGAAATTCAATAATTTCTGTGCATTAATAAGCCTATCAGACTAAACAACAAACTCCTTTTTTTTTCTAAAAAACGCATTTTTTACTTCCTCATTAATATTCATAAGAATGCATTTATGAATATTAATTAAATCATATATGATATTCAAGCTATATTTCTCTGCTTTACTTTGGTACTTGTTTTGTCCTTCTATTGCTTCTAAAAGCAAAGTTGTGACGCATTTTCTGAACCAATGTAGTTTCGAAAATTACCTCTGGTTACCATGGAAACCGTTACATAAAACATAGCTGGGACAAACTTATGTTTGGGGGCATGCTCAAAATGTGTTCTGAGGACACCAACGAACAATTTGGTACCCATGAAAAAAGTCATGGGGGATGCTACGGTAACCACTACTAGGACCCAGCCTATTATAGACATAATGATGACTTTGTAAGGCTGTATGATTGTTACCATGAAGATACTTAAATAAAGAATACGTATATACCGTTGAATAGATATTTAAATAAATAGTACCCTTTCAGGACCGTACTCAATCAGTAATGTCTGGATGGAGGGGGGAGGGGGGTTGGGAATAGTCGAAAAACATTTTTTAATCACTCTATCATAATATATTTTTATGTTATATTACAGGAAAATCGGCTCCTTTTACACTAGTGTATAGACTATACACTGAAACCTTGGTGTATAAGGAGCCGATTTTCCTATAATATAACATAAATTTGACTGTAACATTGGTGAGCATTCAGACATGCATGATGAATGGTCACCAGTGTTTCATTTTAACCATTCGCTTGCTATTCACGTCAATATACCTACCTGTAAATAGTGAAGACCCAGATGAGACAGCTTCTGCAGGAGCTGTCTCATCAGGGTCTGCACTATTTACAAGTTGATTGTGCAACCAGTGCACTCCACAGCAGCGATTGCACAGCGAAATACGTGTACACAGTGAAGATATATGTAATTATACAACAGGGCATTGGTAAAGAAGGAGAAATGTATTTTAAAATTCAGCAAGCGAAGGGTTAATGGACTTCGAACAAATTATCCTTACACAAAAGTTGTGATCAAGGCTATTCTTTGCCAGTGACAGACAGACAGACAGACGGACATGTGATCATGATTTTTTCTCCAATGACAGACAGACATGTGATCTTTTGGTTAAAGTTTGTTTTGCCATTGACAGACAGACATGTGATCATGACTAAAGCTTTTTGCCATTGGCAGACAGGAAGACAGACATATGACCATGATTAATGTTTTTTTTGCCATTGACAGACAGACACACTTTTGATCATGATTACCTTAATTGAAGAACATGCATGTTGATCTACCAAGATTGGCAAAAACACAATTAAATGTAATAAAGAAAACAGTTGTTTGAAACTCATTTTCATTTATCTATCAAAATAAGAAATATAAGTATAAGATTAACAGTTGTCTAATTAAATATATTTACTTTTAAAAGAAAATGATCATTCTTTCATTCATTGTCACAAATCAAAATCCTTTAGAATTTTCAAAATTAACTGATTTAATGCAATATGACTAAAACTATTATTTTCAAGAGTGGCTTAAATTAAAAAGATATTCCATTTTATCTTATTTTATAATAACAGTTTCGGGGCTTTTTGGCTTATTTTATAACCCTTACTTTGGTATGCGACAGTTTTACTTATTTGCACTATAAAAATGAATCGGTGACCAAACATATCTTCCTCTAATCAGACGCGTATCCAGGTGGAAGCCTGGGTCCATGCTTATAAAGCTTTTTAGTTGACTCTGAGTTCGTTCTCAAACGTTTGATTGGTCAGATTTGAGTTCTCAAGCTTTTGATTGGTCAGATTTGAGCCAAAGGCTCTAAACTCAGACTCAACTAAAAGTTTTATAAGCATGGACCCTGGAAGCCCGGGCTTCGATATGAATTGTTCAGTCATTTTGTTTTGTTTCTGTTTATATATATATAAAAACAAACAAACAAAAAACAACCCAACCCCTCCCCCCCAAAAAAAAAAAAGAGAAAAGAAAATAAGAACGAAAAGAAAGAAATATTAAGCTAAAACAAACTGTCCCACCATGTTTTTAACTTAAGTCTGCTCTTACAGTTTTACCGCGTTTGTTTTCGCGTTTCTTTAAATCCTACGGTAATATTTTTCTTAGAAATTTTGGGATCATTTCCGGTTACCAATTCCAGAGACCCACGATATTTTAACGGAGTAAATAAAATGATATTTTCTGTATATATCTTGCGATATTGTATCTTAGTCAAGCACGTTTTCCTTTAAAAAAAGTTCGACAGCAAATTTCGCCCAACTAACTTCTTTATAGCCATCTTTATTATATGTAAAGGTTATTGTTATCCCCAAAGTGGTGTATGAGGAACTGGACACACAAGAAGTTTTCACCACATGTATTAATCTTTTTCCTGCTAAGCAAGTTGTTTTTGCAGAATTTTTCAACTACTACATTTTCAAAATACAACCTATATAAACAATTTGTCTACAAAATGCAACCTCCTGTCAAACAATTTGGATCTTGATGAGATGTCGAGTTACTCGGCGTCTCATCCGAATCCAAACTGTTAACAAAGGTACATGTATTCACTTATCCGCCCATAGCTGACTTAAAGTTAAAGTGAAACATCTTTACAAAATCCCGTAACCCTTGGAGCAAAAGCATCATATTTCTTCTGCGTTTAACAGCAAGGTTGTTAGGTATTTATATTACGTACAAATACCACACATCCCCTTTGCCGGGGAGCTATCTCTTTTGCGACGTAGTTTAAGTACATGTATTTGGAAGTGTTGCGCAACAAATTGCACGGTTATTGGCTTGATGGGTGACCGGAATGGATTACCAAGGCTGCACGTTCGCTCTGTTCGCTATGGAATACACTAACTATTTAAACAGTAACTGTTTCTGCCATGGCCAAATTTATTTCTTATTCATAGAATAAAGGGTTCAGAAAGCCCATGCAGGAATCCTCTATAAAACAACCACACCATGCTACAACATGCTTTAAGGACCCAGTATTAGACGATTTGTGTAGGTCGTTTTACGAAAGATTTTGCCGTAAACTCTTTTGCAAATACCAGATGCACTTAAACAGTTGTTAATAATAGAACTGGGGAAAATACCTAAACCAGGGTTTTAAACAGTGTCCTTGACCAATGACTTTACGGTTAATAACTGCTCACGTAGCATAACAATTTCGACCGCATACAAGGTCTTCTAATTCAAACTTCGAAGCGGACTGTCTATTTGTTTTCCAAACACGTTACTATATAACCACGTACTCCATGAACATTTATGCAAGAACTAATTATTAATCAGAATAATTTTCAAAATGGCATATTAACACATGAGTTGTTTACAAAAGCAGAAATTATACACTCACATCTGTATTATTCCATAAACAAAGAGAACATACATTGAGTCTGGCCTAGTTGCAAAAGCTTAGAAGGCGTATTTATGGAGTAAAGGATTAATCAAGCAGTTTTGACCCCAATGTGAGACACCGATGTTTTCGACGTCTCATCTGGGTCGAGCTCGTGGCCTGTTAAATATTAAACCTAGCTATTACATGTATTTCCCATGCAAAGACCGCGTGATAAAGCAGTTATATGATATTTATTTTCACGAGAAAAACCCTGTACGGGAAACTACCCCGGTAGGAAAACTATCGCATACCTTGAGACTTTTATATAACATACTTGTAATTGATTTGTAAACCATTCAAATCCAGATACAGGTATAACACTGAGTATTCCAACCAGGACCAGACCTTTTTCAAACTCAAGTGGTATTGTAAAGGAACTGTAGAGAAATCATAGTATACACGAAGTAGATAGCATAACCTTTAAATAAGAGTATACATTGTACTTATATAAGGGTTGAAAACGTCAGCATAATTATGCTGAATCATGGATGTTTGTCAAAATCGAGTTTCAAAACGATGCAGACCGTGAAATTTTATATCACTTGTCTAGTCAAGATGTAAACAGAACTATCAAATTGCAGTGTACTTTTCAACAGGTGTCATGCAATCTTGCAATACCCGTTTACTGTACATTTAATTTTGTCTGCAAACTAGGTAATTGCATTTGCAAAGACCCGACGCTGGCTTCAGTAACCAAGCAAACTTCTTATCTCCGCTGTCTTCAAATCTACATCAAATAGTTTGGATCTTGATAAGACGACGAATTACAAACCAAGGTGAAAGTTTAACCCTTTCACTGCCAATGTCGCAAACATGCACCACGACAAATAGTGCAGTCCCAGATCAGACGCCGCCTTTTCAAGGCAGTCTATGATCAGGGACTTCACTTTTTGTTTCAAAATCTATTTCTATATCTGTGCTTTATTGCTTTGAAATTTGCTTTTATTGATCTTATTTCCTTATTTTACCGCATGATTAAACACAATTTTGCACCGAAAGGGTTAAAGGAATCCTCAGAGTGGTATCCGAGGAGTTGGAATTCACTACATATTTAACATTAACAAAGTAACGTAACTCTTGTTATTTTGGTGGCAGCAAAATAAGTTTCCCTCCTTTTCGGCAATCTTCATATCAACTTTGGTTATCCGCGAATGTATGAAGTAAAATCTCCCATTTGTTTAGCGGGACGCACATACCTACGGATGGATGTACAGACAAGCGCAATGATGTATGTCTCCCACATTGTCACAGAGTGGCTAACCATTTACGCCATGGATATTCATATCGGAAATAACGAGATCATGGATATAAATATGAATTAACTGAATATTCATTATTTAATAAGAACAATAGAAGTTTTAGCCATGGCGGAAATTATAGAATGAGCTCTTAATTATTCCATGAGCAAACAGAGCAAAACCTGAACAGACGCTTCGTACAGGAGCCACCTGGTCTGGGGCTACTCTGTTTCCACTGAAAACAAATGCCACCGTATCTCTGGAGTAAAGAGTTGCACGTTTTCACAAAATGGGACGCACAGTCTTGCAATCTCAACCATTCGCACAGATTGAAAACAAAGATGAAACAGAAAAGAACACAATAAGTCCCGTAATAAATACAGTAGGGCCTGTCTTAAACGAGTGTTCATTTATTGAACATAGAATTCTTTAAAAAGCTCGGAGTCGAATAATGCAGGGCAAAAGTAATGCAGAAAGTTCCTGTAGGAGCTTTCTGCATTACTTTTGATCTGTATTAAGCCACACGATACAGACCCATGATCAGACCCGTTTTGATGGCCGGTTAAGACAAGTTCTACTGTATATTGATGAGCACAATGGTCTTCAAAAGCAAGTTATTGCAAATTACAGCATTAGCACTTTCTAGTTTCTACACTGCCGTCCTGCATTAACCATATCGCAGCCACTGTCGCATCTGTGATTACCTTTGCAAACTGTTTGGATCCAGATGAGACACCGAATAACTCGGCGTATCATCAGGATCCAAATTGTTTGATACTGTGATTATTAAGAAAATTAAAAACAAACTAGAAAGTTGTGTCTGTAATACACCTGTGGTGGTGCTTGCCTGACTGCTCGTAAAATTCATTGACCTTGGCATTGGGCTTGCGGGCAGCATGGGCTTGGTGCGCAATGAAAGTATGGTTGGTGTTGAATGTGTATAATTATGCAGTTCCATGCCAATAGCTTTAGTGGAAAGTGAGATATAAGACAGTGAACAAATGTGAAAACCAACTGCATGTAAAATTTCAAAGTCATTTGACCTTGACCTTGAGATTGCGGGCAGCATGGGTGTGTGTGTGTGGGGGGGGGGGGAAATCACAACTCAGATGACATATAACACTTTATAATAAAGCGTGACATCTATACAGATAGAAAGAAAGAGAGACAGAGACAGAGACAGAGAGAGAGAGAAAGAGAGAGAGAGAGAGAGAGAGAGAGTGGAGAGATAGATAGATAGAGATATAGATAGATAGATAGATAGATAGATAGATATATATATATAGAGAGAGAGACAGACAGAGAGAGAGAGAGAGACAGACAGACAGACGACAGACAGACGACAGACATACATAATGGCAGACAGACAGACGGACGGACGGACAAGTGCAAAACATAATGCCACCTGACTATCGACAACGGGGACATACAAAGGAGTTTGCAGCAGACGACAAATGTTGCAGACCAAATTACGAGGCAGAAAAACTAATGTCTGCTCAAATATGGAAGGAGAGCAATTTTGATTACGTCCTCTTCGATAAAGCGTTCGAGAAACTGTTAACCGAGTATAAAACAGTTTGGATCCTAATACGTTGCATGGCGTCTCATCTGAATCGAGACGTTAGTAAATCGGAATAATGGTGAACAGTTTGCTCCGTTAATAGCTTTCTACGCCTTTGCAAACAGAGTAGACCCAGATCAGAGACTCAAGTAGGGACCGTCTAATCAGGGTCTGATCTCTTTGCCTATGATATATTATACAAATTATTCTAAAGTATTTGTCTTGTGACTCATGTCCAAACATTTCTGCATTCATGCGGGGTGATGAAAAAATAGTCTAATTAATACACGTGATGGTATTATTTCTTACAAAAATGATCATTCAGTTAATCAACTCAAAAGACTGTTTCAGAATAAAAGTTGTAAAGAGGTCCTACTGTACGCGGAATGGACTTTACTGAAACGTCAGTTACGAGTGTAGGGCCAAACATATAAACCAAAATGCCTTCATAGCTTGATACATATTTAATAAATTCATTTTTACACATCATTTGGAAAAGCGCATGCCACAACCTTGGAGTAAGAAAAGTTCAGAAAGAGAACCATTTCTTAATCTGTAAAAAAGAAAACAGCGAGATATATAGCATTCCCATTGTCAAAGGCTAAAAACAAACGACAAAATAGAGAGAGAAAAAAACACCCCACAATACACAACAACAACAACAACAACAACAAAAACCCCAAATAACAAACAAACACTATGACTTCTTTTATGAAGGATCGTAAGTTCTAATACTGTCGTAAGTTTTTACAAACGGTGATCGTAACTGGATGTTACGATCACCGTATGTAATAACCTACAGTAATGTCTGCCGTATGAAATTTGCCTGAATTACACCCTAGAACATGCGATAATTTGGACTGCATGTATGTTGGTAGTAGCGATGTAAATTGGGGCTTACGGTATTTTTGGTCCTACGATCTTTTCATAAAACAGTACGTTGAGGTTTTTAACATTTGATATTTAAAAATACATTTACATTGTACCAACATTTCATTAAACGATAGCTTCGCGCATGTATACTTAATATTCAAAATACATCAGCTTTTAACATTAGCGCCCATCTACCATAAAATTGTTGTACACTGGATGTACACTGTTTGCAAATGCCAGTTCACTAGTATCCCGCATTAAAGCTAAATCAATCAAAACAGATTAAACTCTCTTAACCCTTTCCCTATTCTATATTTAGTCCAACTTTCAACACTGAATATTCATTGACAAAATAGTTACAATGAAATATAATGAAATAATGGAACATTGTTGCTATTTTAGAACGTAAAGAAACAGATCTGTCAAATTCCACCAGCAAACAGAGCAGATCCTGATCAGACGACTTCTATAGGAGAACCCTTCCCCTGTTCTTTATTTAGTCCAACTTTCAACATTGAATATTCATTGACAAAATATTTATTATGAAATATAGAAGATGGAACATTGTAGCTATTTTAGAAAGTAAAGAAACCGATCTGTCAAATTCCATCAGCAAACGGAGCAGATCCTGAACAGACGGCTCCTATAGGAGAACCCTTCCCCTGTTCTATTTTTAGTCCAACTTTCAACATTGAATATTCATTGACAAAATAGTTACAATGAAATATAGAAGGTGAAACATTTCAGCCATTTTAGAAAGTAAAGAAACAGATACGTCAAATTCCATCAGCAAACAGAACAGAACCTGATCAGACGGCTCCTATAGGAGCCGTCTGATCTGGGTCTACTCTGTTTGCAGATGCGCGAAAAGGCGTTGGTATGAAGGAAAGGATTAACTCTTGCTTCTTGCAATTGGCGAATCTGTGATTAATTTTGCAATCAGTTTGGATCCAGATGAGATGCCGAGTAACCCAAACGTCTCGCTATTATTCAAACTCTAGACAAAAACACTTACGCTTTAGAGAAGAAATTGAAGGGAATTCCATTCTTAAACTTAAAGCAGATGTTAACTGACCAATACTATTTGGCAAGAAAAACGAATTTTGAACAATTCGGAAGTAAAATGTTACCGCAGATTGTCAACAATTGAGCAGACAGCTTTCTTAGCATGGTAAAATAGTCATTTCACAATCAAACTCTTTAGAATTGTCTCTTTGAAACGATCCTTAAGTGTAGTTACAACACATTGTTTTGTGGAGAAATAAAGGAGCATTTGTTTAAAATAATGTTTCATTTACGCCTCCTATATACGTTTCTGGACAAAACTATAAGTGATTCTTACATTTCAAACCCGATCACACTGACTCTCCGTAACCTTGATACTGCCATCGAGTTTTTTCCATAGCTTGATGGTGCAATCCATGAGGTTGCCACCAACCTGGAGGAAATATGAGTTATTAGTCACAGCTTTTATGTTCTTTCAATGAATTACTGTCATTATGTGAAGAAAGAAAGAGATAGAGAGAGACAGAGACAGAGAGAGATAGAGAGAGAGAGAGAGAGAGAGGGAGAGAGAGAGACAGAGAGAGAGACAGACATACAGATAGAGAGACAGAGAGACAGACATAGAGAGACAGAGAGATACATAGAGAGACACAGAGAGAGACAGAGAGAGAGACAGACAGACAGACACAGAGAGAGGCAGAAAGAGAGAGAGACACAGAGAGAGACAGAGAAACAGACACAGGACAGAGAGACGACAGAGAGACAGAGAGAGAGAAAAACACACACACACACACACACAGACAGAGAGACAGACAGAGAGAGAGACAGACAGAGTCAGAGACAGAGAGACAGAGAGACAGAGAGAGACAGAGACACAGAGACACAAACAGAGAGAGAGAGACAGAGAGATAGAGAGACAGACAGACAGACAGACAGGTCTGTCAGACAGACAGACAGACAGACATACAGACAGACAGGCAAAGAGGCAGACAGAGATAGAGACAGATACACAGAGACACACAGAGAGACAGACAAAAAGAGAGAGAGAGAAAGAGAGAGAGAAAGAGAGAGACACACAGAGAGAGACACACAGAGAGAGACAGAGAGACAGAGACAGAGACAGAGACAGAGACAGACATACAGACAGTCAGACAGTCAGACAGACAGACAGGGAGAGAGGCAGACAGAGATAGAGATAGAGACAGAGAGAGATAGAGAGACAGAGAGACAGAGAAAAGAGAGACAGAGAGACAGAGAGAGAGACAGAGAGAGACAGAGAGAGACAGAGACAGAGCTAGAGAGACAGAGAGACAGATATAGAGACAGAGAGACAGACAGAGAGACAGAGAGACAGAGACAGAGAGAGAGAGAGACAGAGAGAGAGAGAGAGAGAGAGAGAGAGAGAGAGAGACAGACAGACAGACAGACAGACAGGCAGACAGAGACAGAAAGAGACAGAGATAGAGAGACAGAGAGAGAGACAGAGAGAGACAGAGAGAGACAGATAGAGAGACAGAGAGAGAGACAGAGACAAAGAGAGACGGGCAGACAGACGGACAGACAGAGACAGAGGGAGAGAAATACAGAGAGGCAGAGAGAGAGAGAGAGAGAGAGAGAGAGAGAGAGAGAGAGGGAGGGAGGGAGGGAGAGAGAGGAGGGAGAAGGACAAGCGACGGAAACCTCCGACAGTGAGACAGAGACATGGGCAAAAAGACAGAAAGACTGAGACAGAAAGACAGAGAGTCAGACATATATACAGACAGATAGATAGACAGATAGGCATGCATTTAGTCAGAAGATACATATCGACAGATCAACAGACAGAGCAAAGTTTTTTTTCTTATTAATATTAGGCATGCCCCCAAGAAACAAAATAAACAAATTGAAAATAGCAAAACTCAGTACATACCGATCCAGGCATTGGGGCACGCACTCTAACTTCGATGTGGTACATGGTTCCGGCTACGACCTGCAAACATACATCAAACGCTTTGAACAATAATTAACATTCGCATGCAAAATTATCTGATCAATTTATACATGTATACTGTCACACTTTTCAACGAAACAGAAACTATGCATTTATCAGATGCCACATTTGACTACAATAGAGACTGTCTTAACTAAGTCTATCCTACTGACGCCCTTTTTGCGCCTCTAAAACTCAGTTATTTGTACCATTGTGATAGATAAAGTAATTGCTAAAAGTCTCCTTTTCTATAGTTAGTGCTCCTTTTCGGTAGATTAATTCAAGAGGTTGGGTCTTAAATAGTCTAAGAGGGAATGATTTAAGTGGAAATCAAAAACCGATCTATTTATGGATCTGAAAGGCAGGCGGTAGCTTATTGCATGTCAAAAGTAATTACAGAAAGCTCTCTCAAGATTATAGGGGCTTTCTGTATTACGTTTGCCCTGCATTAAGTAACCTCCCGCTTTTCAACAGGCATATGTTCAATAAATGGATAGCGGTTTAGGACACAGTCGACTGTATTTCACCTCTGGGTCCATGCTTACAAAACTTTTAGTTGAGTCCGAGTTCGTTCGCATGTTTTTGATTGGTCAGATTTGAGCCAAAGGCTCAAATCTGACCAATCAAAAGCTTGAGAACTCAAATCTGACCAATCAAAAGCATGGACCCAGAAGTTGACGGAAAGCGACTCACAGGACTTGTATCAATGAGCGAACCTACGATTACCTTTGCAGCAGTTTGGATTCACGAGAGATGCCGAGTAAACCGGCGTCGCAACAGCATCTGGGTCCATGCTTACAAAACTTTTAGTTGCGTCTAAGTTCGTTCTCAAGTTTTTGATTGGTCAGATTTGAGCCTTTTCTTACCAATCAAAAGTTTGAGAACTCAAATCTGACCAATCAAAAGTTTGAGAACTCAAATCTGACCAATCAAAAGCTTGAGAACTCAAATCTGACCAATCAAAAGTTTGAGAACGAGCTCAGACTCAACTTAAAAGCTTTATAAGCATGGACCCAGCATTGATTTGACGTACACCTTACGATTTAGAGGAGAAATAGAAGAAAAGACCACTTTGAAGCTTTAAGCAGGCGACATTGTTTGGCGAAAAAATAAATAGCATAAAGCTTCATGCAAAGCTACAGATAAAGGTGCGTACCAACTTAATAAAATCGTCATTTCTCCATTAAACCCTATACTGTGACCACTATTTAAATCGTCTCTTTGAGGAGTCATAATACATTGTAATACAAGGTTTGGTGGAGAAATAAAGGGAGCTATTCTTGATAAAGGTACGTACCAATTTAATAAAATCGTCATTTCTCCATCAAACCCTATACTGTGACCACTATTTAAATCGTCTCTTCGAAACGATTTTAAAGGGAGGTCATAGTACAGTGTATAAGGTTTGATGGAGAAATAAAAGGAGCTATACTTGAAAATGTTTAAATGTACGCGTCTTATCTGGAGCCCATGTAATCATGTCATGAGCGGGATTCATTCATAAATTGTTGGCAAATCTTATATACTGTGCAAATACCAGTTTCATCTGGATCTCGTATGTTTGCTAAAAATACATACATGCATGAAGAAAAACGTTTTAATGGACCATTTACTGACGCACTATAATATAAACGTGTTTTCGCGCATTTACAAACAGAGTAGACCCAGATCAGATGGCTCCAATGGGAGCCGTCTGACCAGGCTCTGCTCTGTTTGCTAATGCAATTTGAATTATCTGTTTCTTTACTTTCTAAAATGGCTGATAACGTTCAACCTTCTATAATTCGTTGTTACTATTTTTTTTCCATAAATGTTCAGTAGTTATTGAAATGTAGAATAAACGTAGAACAGGAAAAAAGGTAAATTAACCCTTTCACCTCCAGTGTCGCAAATATGCACCACGAGAAATAGTGCAGTCGCAGATCAGATGCTACCTTTTCAAGGCGGCGTCTGATCAGGGACTTCACTTTTTGTCTTAAACTCTGTTTCTATATCTGTTATCTGTGCTTTATTCCTTTGTAATTTGCATTTATTTATCCCATTTCCTTATTTTACCGAATGGTTTAACATAATCGGTTGCAGACGACAATTAGTAATTTGGCACCGAAATGGTTAATTATGTGAATCGTATTAGTCAGACCCGACTATAGTTTATTTTCTCTTACCTGAGTCCTGATTTTCTTTATTCTGACCAAGGTATGGGTTGGCCCGAGGGTGCCGACGGCGTACCTAGCCATGTTCTCTTCCTCATACGTATATGCCGAAACCTCCGCAAGGACAGCGGCGGCGATGAAGACAGAAATGATTAACACTTTCATTGTCAATGATTTTGATTTTATCAAATGGCAATGGTAACTGACCAGTGGTCAGTTTATATAGTTTCAGTGGATGGTAACACATGGTTTCAGATTTGCAGCAGTTGCCACCTGATACGGGGTCGGAAATGTCAAAATGATGTTTATCCTAATGAGAATCCGACAGTCGAAGCTGACCGCGGTCAATGTTTGCTCGACCCAGCTGCGATGCCTTTAAACATACACTGGATCTGATTTACATTTCAAAAAATGCATATAGTCTTCCATAGTCTTCCACCTAGCGTTGGTTTGTGTAAAATTTGAAAATGTTTCCATCTTGAAAATAAAGGTTTCCAACAAATGGTTTGATGTTTAAATCTGAACCAGAATTTTCAAAATAACCCTTTCCCTTATGTAAGCGCATTTTGACGCATCTGCAAACAGAGTAGACCCAGATCAGACGGCTCCTATAGGATCAGGATCTGCCCTGTTTGCTTATGGTATAATATAAATATGGTTCTACAGCTTCTTTCTGAGCCAAAATGTCGTGTGTTCATAAGCCATTATAAAAATAATCTTATTAATATTTATGACGCCATTATTTCCTACATGAATATTCACCACGGAAAGGATTAAGCATTTGGTCTGTTCATTAACCATTTGAATACGGTACACACATGCATTGACATTTGCAAACAGTGTAGACCCAGATCAGTATCCATGCTTATAAAACTTTTAATTGAGTCTGAGTTCGTTCTCAAGTTTTTGATTCGTCAGATTTGAGCCTCTGGCTCAAATCTACCAATCAATAGCTTGAGAACTCACATCTGACCAATCAAAAGCTTGAGAACGGACTCAGACTCAACTTAAACGTTTTATAAGTATGGACCCAGGGGACTCCTACAGAAGACCTCTGATCAGGGTCTTCTCTAGCAAATATAAGCCTTTCATACCGAGTGGACTCGATAGTTTATCACTGATGGGTTATTCCACTCTGATAATTCAGCGTTCAAAGGTTTAACCCCTTCCCTGTTCTATGTTTATTATAAATTTTATTAACCCTTTCCCTGTTCTGTATTTAGGCCAAATTTCAATACCTACTGAATATTCATTAACAAAATAGTGATAAAGAATTCTGGAAGGTGGAGCATTGTAGACATTTTAGGAAGGAAAGAAACAATTCTGTCAAACTACATTAGCAAAAAGAGTAGACCCTGATCAGACGGCTCCTCTAGGAGCCGTCTGATCTGGGTCTACTCTGTTTGCAAATGCATGAAAACACGTTTATATGAGGGAAAGGGTTAACTTCTGAATACACGAACAAACTAATTATGATGAAATATAGAGATGGAAAATTGTAGCCATTTTAGAAAGTATAGAAATAGATCTATCAAATTCCTGTAGCAAATAGAACAGACTCATAGGAGCCGTCTGATCTGGATCTACTCCGTTTGCAGATTCGTGATAACACGTTTATATTAGGGAACGGGTAAAGACAAATTGCACTGGCTTTGCCTATGGATACAGCTTTAGGCATATGTACTCTGTCAGGACAGCATGATACCAATCAGTTGTGCACTTTAACATTGAGCACGCTGAGCAATTAGCCGCGACAGCACAAAACGCCACCTGCAAGTTTTTCAAACTATTTATTGCAAAATTTGTCGCCTGCTACAATTGTTTTAATTTTTTTTTTGGAAAAGAAGTGTTCCATTTTCTTTCACATAATCACAGTTTCAAACAATTTGAATCCTAATGAGACGTCGAGTAACTCGGCGTCTCATCTGGATCCAAACTGTTTGCATAAATGTAGTCACAATTTGTCACCGGTATTGAAAGGGTTAATGTCCATAATTTAGCCTGCTTCTGTTTCAAACACAAGTGTACACCGTGCATGTTCGTTCTTTGTAAACATAGTTTGTAATTGTTAACCCTTTCCTTCTCATATTGACGACTTTCTTGACGACTCTGTTAAAGTTACTTTGTGAAACCATTGTGATAAATAATTTATCACAATGGTTTCAAACTACAAAATTCTAAATTTTGTCCATTTCTCTAATTAATGCCCATTTTCGGTAGATTATTTCAAAGAGGTTGTATCTAAATAGCCTATGAGGTAATTGTTAAACACTTTGAATCCTGATTATTGCGTGTTACATGTACGTGCGATTTTGATGACCTGTGACATAGGATGAATCTAGATCAGTCGTAGAGTACATATACTTTATTCTTTTCCCTCTTGAATATTTATACAATAATTCACGACTTCATGGATATTAATAAGAATAACTTTTATTCTGGCTTATGGACTTAGGGAATTGTTTCAGCCATGTCAGAAACTGTACTATATGATCTTATCTAATTCATAAGCAAGCAGTGCAGATTCTGATCAGCTGGCCCCTACGGGAATAGCCTGTTCTGGGTTTATTCTCCTTGCAAATGCGTGGAAAAGTATTTATACGAAGGAAAAGGACGGCTTTGTAAATGAAGTAAACAAGCTCAGGCGGCTCCTGTATGAGCCGTCTGATCAGGGTCTGCTATGTTTTCATATTTTACAGATTCTCCGCTGTTTTCTAATTCCATGGTGATACATGTCTTTTTATAGTTTTATTAAAATAGTTAAAATTCAAAATGTAACTGATATTATAAATTGGCGGAGTCGTGCGTGCATATTCAATTTTCAACTTTGACAACAGAATCATGAGCTAGTCAGTGCAATGAGAAACGTGGCACAAACAATTGTTTAGAAACGATGTAGACCTAGCCTAGAAGTTACGCCTAAACGTGTTGTGATATTGTTTGCTGATATTAGTGAAACCACTCTAAACCGGACATTTAATTTTGTATAAACATCTGTCTTGGAGACAGGCGGCAGCTTAATGCAGGATGAAAGTCATGCAGAAATCGCCTCTAAGAGCTTTCTGCATGACTTTCGCACTACATTAAACAGCCACCTGCTTAAAAGTATCTAAACTCTTCTCTACTAGAATTCCGGTTTAGCGAGGTTTTACTGTATTGTCTATACTATTAATGTGTTTAGTGGCAATCAGTTTAGACCCTGATTAACCGTTTCTCTATTTGATATTCATGTACAAACAATGACACCAACAACATCAGCAACAGTAGCAACAGTAGAATCATTATTTTAACTGGAGCTCCTATACCCTGTTTGCAAAAGTGT
This sequence comes from Azorinus chamasolen, assembly GCA_963576725.1. Classification (NCBI taxonomy): domain Eukaryota; kingdom Metazoa; phylum Mollusca; class Bivalvia; order Cardiida; family Solecurtidae; genus Azorinus; species Azorinus chamasolen. Next base: position 21,742,333 of record OY755240.1, read on the forward strand.
GCAAAGACGTAGTTGGCATTGGTCTATTCCGTTCGCAAGTGTCTGTACGACCTTTTGATTGCTTGTTGATAGACCGCTTCAACCCATATGGCATAAATATTAAATAAGCGTGTCGTTTTCCTAACAAACCAAATTCTATGACCTCTCTTTAGTATCGTTAACCTTTAACCTGCTACGTTTGAACGAGTGATTACTTATGCCAACAGTCCAGGGTCATTTGGTGTCTCATCGGGAATCAAACTGTTTGATATTCTCATCGTATTCTTGAAAAGAAAATGCAGAATAAATCAACTGTACACAGTTGAAGTCGATGTCATTTTCTACCAACAAAAGTTGGCTCAACAAGCTAATACTAAATATTCTAATTACCATAAAGGGATTCGAACATCCCTCCTCCTCTTCCCATTGGTTTGTAAAACTGGATAATTTGGAAGCATTTTTTGTACTGACATAGTAGCAAATATGGTAGACCCTGATCAAACGGCCCTTTTATGATATGGGTTTGTACTATTTACCTTTTGTTCGTTCGGATGATGGTGGTAATTAGGCCTTATAATTATAAATATTAGGACAGGTAAACAAAGGACAATAGTGCAGACCCAGAACCCGAAGGAGCCATTTTATCTGTATTTTCACTATTTACGACTATGAGTTTGACTAATTTAATGTTGCAAAATGGCCCTAAACATTTATAAACTATTTTCCGACTCAGACCCAATTCAGACGAGTCATGTAAGAGTTGATTGTCCGGGGTCTTTTCTGTTATGAAATTATATAGGTCTGATTCTATAAATTTAACATAAGTCAAAGTTGCCCTTGTTTATTATGCCATTATATAACCATTTCAGCTAATATTCACACAAATATTCATGCAGTCATTATTTCTTGCATGAATATTTATGTGGTAAAGGGTCAAACAGCAGAGCTACAGATAAAGGTGCGTACCATAATACCTCAGTCATCATTTTCCCACCATCTCATACACTGAGACCACCCTTTAGTCTCCTCGAGGCGATTCTAAAGAGTGGTTACAGTATAGGGTTTGGTAGAGAAATAAAGAAGTTTAATGTACGCATCTTATCTAGACCTGTGCAGTAAACGACGACGCAGCATTCCTGCGCCTGGAATATGAGGGTTTCAAAGATTCACATAATACTCTGAGGAGTAAGATAAGAGGGATATTTAGGAAATCTAAATAAAATACACGTAGCTTTAAAATCGTATTGAAATACGACAGAACCAACAAAAAGAGGTATAATTATGGGTCTGTAAGGCGGTTGGTAGCTTAATGCAGGTCAAAATATAGAAAGCCCCTAGAGGAGCTTTTTGCATTATTTGTGCCCTGCTTAATCTGATGTTAATACTTCAGTGTCCAATTAATAAATGTTAGTTTGAGTCAGGTTCTAATGTAGCTTTGATATATTCCCATTATATTGCCGCTATTCGTTACAATCCGGGGCCATTCTAATGAATAGCAGCAATAACTATATTGGCTGAGAAATACAATATTGTGATGAATCGGTGTAAATCTTATCAACAATCCTGGTAGTTTAATTTTAGAACGGCACGGCCGAATTGGTGATTAACATTGCAAACAATCTAGACCCATATGAGACAAAGAGTACCCGAAATCTCACCAGGACACACAGTGGTAACCCTTTCAATCATATGTACCGATTTTCACACCATTGCAAACAAAGTAGACCTAGGTCAGACGGAGTCTGTAGGAGTTCTACCTTGGTTGAACTCCCATTGATTGATCAATACGTAATTATACAAGTGCATATAATTCATATTAATGAATTAATCATGTCTTGCATGAATATTCACGCGGTACATTGGATATTTACGATGTACAAGAGTAAACAGGAGACAGAACATTTCAAAAATGTAAAATATATTTTATTCATCAATATTTACACAATTGGTATTTGTTTCACACATTTCGATTCGAACCCCCCCCCCCCCCCCCCCCAATACACAACAGAGCATTCAAAGCATCTCTTCAATCTTTTACTCCACAAGAAACTAATTTACAATCCTTTGCAAACAGAGTATATCTGGAGCAGACGTCACCTGTAGGAGCCGTCTGATTAGGGTATACTCTGTATGCATAGGGAATAATTAAGACCTGATGTTATACATGTATTATCTGCAAGGGCTAAACGTTCCCATGTTCTTATATACCATAAATGTAATTACTATTCATGATGACATTAGAAACTGCATGAATATTCATGGAGTAAAATATTAAACATATATAGTACATGAAAAGAGGATGTCAGTGATCAGCTGTGAAATAAAGGTTTTATCTGGCAATGTATGATTCTGAAAGATACACCGCTTTCATGCTTTGTATGTACATAAATATAATATATGATAATTCAAATTATCTTGATTCTGTATAACGTTTGTGAACCATTACATATGTATTATTATATGCCGAATTAAATCTATGTCTCTATTTCTAATCTATGTTGGTGTTTAACCCTTATCATGCTAAGCTCGGCCTGACTCACGTTTGGAAACAATTCGAATCTAGATTAGCTGCCGAGTAACTCGGCGTGTCATAAGGATCCAAGTTGTTGACACTCGGTCAACCGTTTCTCGTACGCTTACATGTACTAATCCGCAGTAAGTAAAACATGCAACAAATCAGAGTTTCGGCGGACATATTGTATCAGCACGATAAGGGTTAATGTTTAATAGGTAATTTTGTGTTAATTGCGTAAGCAATGGATACTAAGTTATAAATTCTGAAGGGAGGTGATCCCCCGAAAGCAAAACGTGCAACACAAAAAGAAAAAAATGCAGACTCGGTTTTATTGAGTCTGTTCATGAGCAGTAATTGAAAGTGCAACACTGCTCACGCCCACTAGCACCGGCTTAAGCGGTATTCAATTTTCAGAACAAGATGTACTGAAATTCATGATCGCGAAAATCTTCCTGCTGTTCCAACACATTTTATGCAGCAGTTCGTACTGAATCTTTTGTCCATTTCAATAAACTTTTCACGGTGGAAATGTATACAACACTGACGAAGGGCTTAATATACCAACACGAAGGCGCATTTTTAATCCCATTGACAGCGAGTGTCAGACGTGTAGGCGAACTATGTGTAGTCTTCATTTAAACTATTAGCAAATGGCGCACTTTACACAGACACATTTTGTGTACAGTGACGTCAGATTTTGACGTGTTTCTGTTTTTGTTATCATAAACTATCACAGTTAAATTGAATATCAGAGATGTTTAAATTAGATCCTGGTTGATACATGTATGACAGTTAGTAAAAAAACAGTTTGAAATTTTGGACCCTACTTTGTCCCAATAATTTAGCGAAACATTTGTGTTTGTTATGTTATAAATAGAATCTAAAGCTCGTTTTTATCGTTTTAAAAAGACTCATTTAATAAATCCAATAATCAAGAACACTCATGTAAGATCCTCCATATCCGGAAACAATCAAGGTATACTTTTCCTGACATGAAACAGGCTTCCTAACGTTAGCTTTGATTTAGTATGTGCAAAAAATCAACAAATTATAGCAATGTGTAAGGAGAGCGCACATATAACAAGTGTCAGTCATGTGACCATACTATGAATGAAAGTATTCTCCCAGAGGCAGTTACTCAAAGAATAAAGACGTGCGCGTCGGATGACCTTATGCAAGCGATTAGGCAATCACACCCATTAACTTTGGAAGCTTGTATGTGGTCAGTTTAATATTAAACATAGTGGGAAACGACTGAAGTGTCAACTGTAACTGAATTACCCATGGAAAGAGTACCAATCATTTCGCTTATAAATACGCAATATCATGCTAAAGCACACTTAGTCGATATCAGAATTTGATTTTCAACACACTGATTCGATGCAAAGAATACTGCAGCGTCTGTAACGCTTTGATTTGTGGTGTTGTCGTGTTGTACTTCGTGTCCTGTTAGATGTTTGCAGTATACCGGAGTCTGGCATGCTTATATCATCTCGTTTCAGTTCATGTGTGACTTTACTCACAGTTTGCTGAGGTGGGGAGACTGCTTTGACCGACGCATTACAAGAGCTAGATGCCACATAGGTAGGTATGATAGAACCATGTCCTGCTGAACTTTAGTTTTAATCCACTTTATATAGAGGATTCATCGACTGTCATGTTTGACTCTACTATCTATAGAGGTGTCATCGACCCAAACTTTGGCTAGAATGGGTATTCGAAATACTCGAGAAGTCGGCATTGATGAAAATGTACAATCACCAGCCTTATATCAATTTCCAGCTCGTGAAATTCTGACTTGTTGATGGTAAATGAAGTACAGAATCAAACATATACTGCCAAACAGATGTTGTATTTTTATCAACTCATCTTACCAATCTGTTTTTGCCGCCTTTAGTGATACTTTCTTTGCAAATACTAGAAAATAAAAACAATTATATTATTGTTTTCAGGCACGTATCTAGGTTGGGGGGGGGGGGGGGAGGGGGCTCGGGGGCCCGGTCCCCAGCTGGATACCATTTTTATTAATGGGCCCTTCTTAGTGTTCAGCTAAAACTACCGTTTTGAAATTTTACAAAGGCAATATTTTGTGACCGATATTTTTCTTCCTCTGGGAGATTATCTGTTAGTTCTCTACACAGACAGACATCCTTTAGCATGCTGTCATACTGTGATCCACGCTTGGCCCATTTTGAAATGGACCAATCAGGGAAATCCCCCGTGGAGAACACCCGAATTACGTAATCATGAGTTGGGTCCGGTTTTTGCTATACTGGAGTTTAGCAAATAAATTGTTCAGGAACCAGTCGTGTCAAAATGCAAGTTGCAACGTTGTTCACAAATACCACATGTGCCACTTATATTACTCAAGCGAGGAGACATTGTCGGAAAATTTAGACGAAGGAAGTGACGTATCAAGACGCTATAGCATAGCTACAAAAAACAGTATGCACTTCGACGGATAAGCGTTTTACTGACATTGATCAATAACTAGTAATGAAAGAATAACTCCGAATATTCCGAATGATAAAAAAGTACAAATGATTCGTTCCCAGAACGATTGTACTGAATAAATCCAGGTCTTTGTTAACGTTTTTTCATGGATTTGTTTTGTAACTTGAAATCAGCCAATCAGCATTGAAATTGTTACTGTAAAATAAGAAAAAATGGAATATCTTTTTTTATTGTATACACACGTATCTGTAATAACCAAGTGAGCGGTTAAGGGCCATCACGACCGTCTTGTTAAGCTATCAGTTTCCCCTTGGACCATTTTTATTATTAACAATTAATTACCAAAGGAAAATAACGAGAAAGACAAACAAATGTACTGTGTACAACTTTACAGCACTAAATGTAATTTACATGTATGACTATAAATTATTTCTAATTTATATCATTTATTGATATACTTGTTACATTATGACAACACCATGTGTAAATACAGATATTTACTTCCCGGCAGCACTGACTGACAACATTGATATTGAACTGACTCACACTCAGTACAATCACACAAAGTAGATAAAGTATAGGCATTGATAAACTATTCTATGAGCCGTATCTTGAGAACACACTGGTTGATCAGGGTTTGCACTATTTGCAGCACTAGTGGACAAACTGTTGATCTTGATGAGTGACAAATGTGACATTTTCGATGCAGCAGCTGATATCAATCTACACTGTTTGGAATGTATGAAATGTCCGATGGTATACTATCCCTTTAATTTCATTAATAAGTAAATACAATCAGGACTAAGTGATTTCTAGTCAGTCAATTATTTACATCTAATTTTTTTTTATAATTATCCTTCTCATCCAGCCATTTGTTTGATTATTACTTGATATCAATTTATCATTGAACTAATCATGTATCAGATTATGAATTGTGTAAAACATTTTTATAATGGCCAATCTTTTATCAAATTAACTTCTGCATTGCATTTACAAAACTTCTTTAAATACCGAGCTCATCTTTTACTTCATTTTTTCCAACAGTATAGACAACACAGGTAAAATGAAGGTGTGAACAAGAAAATTGGGAGATTAGCTGGGGTTGGCAAAGTGGAAATAAAGCAACTGTAACATTTGATCTTTTTAGTTTTGATCAGGGTTTTTTTCACACTTGGAAGCAAGAACTATTGCGATGCTATGTTTAGTTGAGTGTATATTTACTTGAATAGTTTGCTTTTATATATAAGTTGGTAATGTTCAGAAAAACAAAGTAATCTATGTATTTGCATTTCAGTTACATGCATTAATTCTTTCAGGATTTTCTTTTACTTGATTTAACCAATCTTGAAAATATTATTTTTAGTCATTTTGCATAAAGTCAATTAATTTTGAAAATTCAAGAGGATTTTGATATGTGACCAATGGATGAAGGAATGATCATTTTCTTTTAAAAGTAAAATATCTATATAGACAACTGTTATACTTATGTTTCTTATATTAATAAATAAATGAAGATGATTTTCAAAAAACTGTTTTCTTTATTACTTTTAATTGTGTTCTTGCCAATCTTGGTAGATAAATTTTTGCAATTTTAACAGTGATTGATGGCGAGGAGTATTCAGCTATCAAAGATATTGTAAGCAGCTCGAGGAAACCGCGACGACAGAGTTCGGTTATGTTTAATACACCCAGGAGACAGACAGTCAGCTCCACTGCAGAGGGCTGTAAATGCAATGTAGAAGTTAGCTTACTTAAGGAAATAGTGTCTACACTGCAAGCAGATAACCTGTTGTTAAAACAAGAAATCCACCTTCTGCGTCAAAAAGTATCAGAACAAGATATGAGTCTGAAAAATGAACTCAGTGAAGTGAAAAGTGTGGTTACTACTGTGGAAAAGGATAATTGTGAAGTGAAAAGTGTGGTTACTACTGTGGAAAAGGATAATTGTGAATTGGCAAAAAGAGTTACGTCCCTTGAGGAATTCACTGACCGGGAGGATGTGGTTACAATTACTAGGGCAGATTTTTCAAAATCGGAATCTAGGCTGAGCGAACCGGTGTTGAAACCATCTTATGCTAATGTAGTGAATGCGGATTCGTCTCACAGGGAAAGTCGGGAATCAGGTGATAATACGCGATGTATCAATAGCTCATCAAATGAGACTCGTTTTACACGTGAAGGCAACGAATGTGTTACGGAAGGGCATACCATGACGATCCTGACTATAGTGAACAATCGACGTAATCGAGTAGTGAACAGGGGTATGCACAAGGGTAGGCACGTGGATCCCTTGAAAGTGAAGCGCTTGCGGCATAAGAGTTTTGTGCAAAATTCCGAAAATAGTGAACTACATGAAAGACAAGTGTCGGAAGAAAGACAAGTGTCGGAAGATAGAGTATCGGTAGACGACGCGGAGGATTTTGACGTATATGTTAGGAGATGGTCAAAGCGGTTTTACATTGGAGGCTTTAAAAATACCATCACAGAGGAGAAGCTCTCAGCTTATGTGCAAAGACGAGGTCCGAGAGTGACAATGATAAGGATTTTCCCATCAAAGCGTATTAGAGATGGAGTTGTGATACGGTTAAATGTGGAAGACAATAGTAAGTGTCACTTAGTCGAGGAGCGTGGGTTTTGGCCCAGACACATTAACTGTAAGCCGTGGCTTTCACGTGGTCAAATACAAAGGCAACGTGGACAATGGGGGCATCGTGAGCCAAATAATCCACGTGAATACGGCGATTTGTGTGACCAGCCCGACGACGACAGGTACGATCAGGTCTGGGGTGTAAATAGGTACTCCCGACTGGACACTTCAATTGACTAGATTATGTTTATGTATTTGAAATACAACATACCGAGTTACGGTTTACATAAAATAAGTGTGGTTTGAATTTTATGACATGGAATGTTTCTGGTCTTATGTCAAGCTGTACATATTTGTGTGATTCACTCCGTGAAAATCAAATAGATTTCTGCGGTATTGCAGAACATTGGCTTTTTGAAAATAATCTGTATTTTTTACGCTCTTTAAGTTGTGAATATTGTTCGTTTGCGGTGTCAGACCAGAGCCTAAAGCTATCGAGTAATCGCCGGGTATGTGAGGGCGGTGTAGCTTTGTTATGGAAAAAGAAATGTAATGATGTTGTTACGCAACTTAGTATAGATGATGATAGAATTGTTGGTTTACAATTTCGGTATGCCCCACATCACTATCTGTTCATTTTTCAGCTATACTTACCATGTCGTAATTATTCTATATCCGTTTTCAGAGATTATATACATAAACTGTATACTCTATGGAGTTTGTATTCTCAAAATGGTACTGTTATCTCTATGGATGATTTTAATTCCAATTGTTTTGAAACAAAGGATGGCAGGGCAAATATTTTACGACAGTTTCTGTGTGATATCAGCTCGGTGGCTATTGATACGTTACCCTTATGTAAAGGTGCCACGTCCTCCTTTGTTTCATATGATAACCGTTATAAGTCACATATAGACCATGTATTTATACCAGTAGACCAAATAGATTTTGTAAGGCATTGTGAAATACTTGATGATGACTGCCTTAGTGTGTCTAGAAATAGGCCTATTATTTGTGATGTTGATCCGCCACTGTATACTGCGGAAGTGGAAAATAGCTCGATGTTTGCTTCACAGGGGGCTGTAAATACCATTAATTGGAAACGGGTAAGAGAAAATGAAATATGCAAATTTCAGAGTTTAATAGACGATTGCAGGGTACTTTTAGATGCACAGTTCGAAGTTCTGTGTAATAAGTCCGATATTGATAACCTTTACTCTTTACTTGTAGATAATCTGTACAGAATTACGGAGATAAGTTTTCCAAAATCTGTGTATAAATCGTTTTTAAAGCCATATTGGAATGAAGACTTGGCTATAATGCATAAGCATATGAAAGAAAAGCGCTTGGATTGGATTAATTCTGGAAAAATGGGGATGGTGTCTGCTATAAGCATTACAAGGAGGCAAAGCGTGATTTTAGGAAATTTCATCGGAGATAGATACAGAAATACTTGTCGAAATTAGACAGTGAGTTGAGTAACGGCGCAGAAATTAATCAGAATGATTTTTGGAAGCTAGTGAAATCAAGGCGCGCCTCAACAGATAAAACAGGGTCAGAGATCAGATTTGGCGATACAGTGTACAGGGACGCTATGGATATAACGCAACAATGGGGAAATTATTTCTCTTCCCTATATAAACAATCATATAATGATAATTATGATTCTGGTTGGAAATCCATTGTTGACGAAGAAGTTGATAGAATAGTTAGTTCTTTTGCTACTAATTGTAACTCATATATGTATACGGTCACCCCGGAGGATGTTGAAAGGGCGTTAAAAACGTGTAACATGGGTAAAGCCCCGAGGATAGATGGTATTTGCTATGAACATTTGTTGTACGGTGGTCAAACCGTTAGATACATATTATCGAGTCTGTTCACAGCAATGTTGAGATTTGGCCACATACCGCCACATATGAATAGGGGTATTATAATTACATTACATAAAGGTGGAACAAAAAGTAAGCCAGACCAGAATAATTATAGAGCGATAACTCTAACCCCAACGATACTTAAAGTGTATGAAACAATCCTATTGTCACTGGTACAACCTAAGATTTTTACTTGTTTGAGCGAACAGCAGGCTGGTTTTCGGAAACAGGTGGGATGCCTAATGACGTCATTTGCTCTTAAGGAATGCATACTATATGCGCGTGAACTAGATAGTAAATTGTTTGTGTGTTTTTTAGATGCACGGCAAGCGTTTGATAGAGTTTGGCATAATGGCCTAATGTATAAGTTGTGTCAGGTTGGAATTGATCTGTCCGTGTTAAAAAGTTTCGTTAATTTGTATTACAATATGTCAAGCTGTGTAAGGCATCAGAAATTTGTTTCTCAATGGTTTAATGTTAAGCAAGGTACGCGTCAGGGGGGAAAAAGCTCGCCTCTATTGTATCTTTTATTTATCAATTACCTTATTAGAGAGCCAGAGAACTCGGGAGTTGGTTTTTGTATGTATAAAATGAATGTCTGCAGTCTAACTGTAGCCGACGACATGTGTCTTATCTCGCTGACAAAAGCAGGTATTGATAAAATGTTACAAATATGTTACAGTTACGCTATAAAATGGCGATTTGAATATAATCCTGGTAAATGTACCGTTATTGTTTTTAATGAGAATGAAAGCGAATTCAAAAGGTCAACGCGCACTTGGCATATGGGAGAACAAATTATCGCTGAGAGAGTCGAATATACACATCTCGGCATAACTTGTGAAAAGTTTTTAAATGCAAAGGGTAGCATGCGGCAGGCGGGTACGAAACTACGTGGTACATTTCTGAGCCTTGTTAATAGTGGGCTTCTGCCTGGTGGCTTGTTGCCTCATTGTATGATACGTCTGTACCAATCAGTGGTGCAGTCAAAAGCCTTGTATGGGTGTGAGCTTTGGAATTCGCTTAATAGGTCCGATACCGTTATTCTCGAAAGAGCACATAGTTTTTGTATAAAGTTTATGCAAAATTTGCCGCAGAGCAGTAATACCGATTTGGCGATTGCGTCTGTCGGCTCAGCATCGATTACGACAGATATTAGATATAGAAAACTGTTGTTTTTGGGTCAGTTATGTAGACTACCTCACATTTATGTCTCAAACAAATATTTACTCATAGACTTGTAATATATTTAGGTAACTGGGAGAGACAGACATTTGGTTTTCTTTCTGATGCATGTGTCATTCTTAGAGATTTTCCATCAAGTGCCAAATGGAAGAATATAGTTAAGTTGAAATTGTATTCAACTTATTTTTATGAACGGACTGTAAGAATTGTCAATAGAACGGGCATGAATATGCCATCGGTTGTAAATATTTTTGCAAAACGGCAGACCTGTGTATTTTGGAACGTTTGCAAGAGTAATCCTGACCTTAAGTCAGCAGGCTTCAGTCTTGTCAGAGTTTTATGCAGTCTTTTCTCATGGGCTAGAACTGAGACATGCAACAAGTGTGGATTATTAGTAGATAATACTGTTGTACACAAACTTTTATATTGCCATAGTTATGCTACAGAAAGGTATAGATTATGGTCAATTATTATTGCTCAGTGCGGTGAGACACGGTTTGAATCGTGGATCAGCGCAAGACCTGAAATACAGGCAATTCATCTTTTTACGGGCATGTCTGGTTTCTGTCCAGCCGGAAAAGAATGCAGTATTATTTTACCATCCATGAAATTAATACACAAAATGATAATGTGTTAGTTAGTATGATACACACAGTGATGTCTTATCTCTGTAACTAGTCCATATTGTACATGATCAAATGTAAGGTAGCTTCTCACACTACCACTAGAGGTACTTAATATTCAAAAGATGTGTCCCAAACTTGCAGACAGTCCAATATAGAATGGCTGTTAATGGAATTTTTCTAGTAAAGTTTGCTACAGTGCAGGCATGGTCAGAGGGCTTTTCTGGAAACCTTCTCATCCGGATTTTCACTATCTGCAAAGGGCATGAGGACCCCACATTGTATTGATAAACAATGGAGCAAATCTGATGGAGTATGGTGGCAAACGGACCATCTCAACATGTTGTCTATATAGATAGTTTACTTTTAAAAGAAAATGATCATTCCTTCATCCATTGGTCACAAATCAAATTCCTTTTGAATTTTCAAAATTAATTGACTTTATGCAATATGACTAAAAATAGTATTTTCAAGATTGGCTAAATCAAGTAAAAAAAATCCTGAAAGAATAAATGCATGTAACTGAAATGCAAATACATAGATTTCTTTGTTTTTCTGAACATTACCAACTTATATATAAAAGCGAACTTTTCAAGTAAATATACACTCAACTAAACATAGCATCGCAATAGTTCTTTCTTCCAAATGTGAAAACAAACCTGATCAAAACTAAAAAGATAGATAGATATCTTTATTTCCTCCAATCACGGAGAGCATTGCAAGTATACAGAAACACACACATGTACATACATTTACATACAGACATAGAAAGAACACAATAAACACCCTGCAAGTACAATTGCACTACATACTATGGCAGACACGCCGATTTAACAAAACAATATAACTTAGGATAAACTATTTTCGGTTGTACATAAATACTATATATGTTTCTTATATTAATAAATAAATGAAGATGATTTTCAAAAAACTGTTTTCTTTATTACTTTTAATTGTGTTCTTGCCAATCTTGGTAGATCAACATGCATGTCCTTATATAAAAACATAAGCAGATGCTAGTTATGAGATGAATAATGCCGAGTCTGTCCATGTCAATTTGTTTTAATCATGATCAAATGTCTGTCTGTTTGTCAATGACAAACAAACTTTAATCATGATCATATGTCTGTCTGCCTTTCTGTCAATGGCAAATATCTTTAGTCACGATCACTTGTCTGTCGTCAATGGAAAAAAACCCCCGACTTTAACCAAGATCACGTCTGTCCGTCAATGGCAAAAACAAATCATGATCACATGTTAGTCTGTTTGTCGGTCAATGGCAAAACACTTTAGCCTTGATCACAACCTTTGTGTTAGTATAATTTGTATGAAGTCCATACATTGAAACATTTGTGATCATTCATCATGCTTTAAGTCTATACACTGAAACCCAGATGTAAAAGGTTCCGATTTCCTATATCATAGCAGAAAAACATATCTTGATAGAGTGATTAAGATTGCAGGAAATTGTACCATTCAATGCGGCATACCGAAACGTTTCGGCTACCGGGAGGGGACACCTCTCCAGTACCCTCCCCAACCCGGCCCCAGCAAGAATTTTCTGGGTACGGCCCTGGTTTATGTTTTATATTGGATCGGTTTGTAGTAACTTCAGTTAATGGTACGTTTCAATATCCTTTAACCGCTAAATTTAATTGTACTTTGATTTTATAGGGTATGTACATTGTATGTAAACATTTTACCACTGTCACTGGCTTGACTATAAACAAAACACTGTTTCATTTTTAGCTCGTCTGTTTCGAAGAAAAGGCCGAGTTATTTTAATAATTGGGTTGTAGGTTTAGTTGTAGGTGTACTCATCGGCGTGCAAACACATTAATATAGCTCATTACTCGAAAAGTAGAAAAGGTATCAACATGAAACGTCATAGGTAGGTATATCTCATTAAGAGAGAAAGCCCCTAAATAAGAACCACAACTCTTGATTTGAAATGTGTGTCAGTTGCCCCTTTTTTCAAAAAGGTTTATTTTAGCTGGACAAGCACCAAATAGGGCGAGCGTTGGCACCGCACGCGGCTCTTGCTCTTTATGTGGTCATCATCTACTTAACTCTCAAAATATTTTGGACATCCAACCGAACAAATGCTGTGTTCTACTGTCAGCTTACGGTGCTTTAAAATCTTATAAATGAACCAAACAGTGTTCATTGTTATCAACACGAATAATGTATAATGTTAATCTACATATCCTTTAACTCAATCACCGTTTAGCCACGTCATTTATACCGAGTGATTCCCTGTTCTGCAAATCTGCTTTTGATTTTAAATATTTCGGATGTATATGGTTTTTAATAAACACGACGAAAAGAATGCTTTAGGTAAGTAGTATGAACTAAGTGTACAATTTGAATTTTTAGCAGAATGAGTTTGTTGTCATTTTTAGGCTTTATATATTAATGGCACCCTCGTTTTATTTTGTTATTTCACCGGGACTTGAAGGTGGTCAATTTTCTGTTAGTTTGCTGATGTCGCATCATTCGAAACACTATAATACGCAATGTAGTACGTTGGAGGGGGCATCTGACAGGAGAGTAATTGTTATCGGGTCGCCTAGAACAGCGGGATCTTTATTTATGGCATCTGATAAGAGAGTGATTATTATTGAGTCACAAAGAAGAGCGACCCTTTATTTATTTGGTTTTGAAAACAAACAGTGGTAGGAGAAATCATTGGCTTATAACAAAGACCATGTAAATGTTATGGTTTCTGAAATATTTCTATTGTTGAACAGTGTTCGCGCTAGCCTTGATTTTCACCGAGTCCCAGGGACTCCGTGTCCTTGAAATACTAGAGTCCCAATAACTTGCATTACACTCTCTTTTGGTTCAAATGATATTCACTGATAAACATTGACGTTTACTAATACCAAGCCTGATACATACATGTATATACATTTTTCTGTACAAAGCTTGTATTAAATACAATGCACTTGACACAACATGGCGTTGAAACATTATTTCGATGACTGATGTTTTGCATCAACTGGTTTTCTTGTATGGTGATACTGGAATTAGCGTCCTTGAATGGAAGTGTCACTAAGAAAAACAATTCTCACATGTTAATAGTTTTTCCAGAAAATCCGGTAGTTGAAAGTTGCTGTCCTACAATTACATGTGTTTTTAACACATCACATAAATCCAGATGTCAGTAACTATATATACTATGAATATATTGCTATTAAGTGCTATAAACCACTACTATGTGTTTATATTTTGATTCGATATCAGAGGCCCAGATAAATTGGCTAAATACAAGAATAGCTGCTTTATTAATCTTAATATCTCCACCTAAACTTATGTTTATGCAATACTTCGAGGCAATTCTAAAGAAAGATCACAACATAGTGTTTGTAGGAATTTTAGTACTTGAATGTATACCCTTTTCTAATGCTCTAAAATACCAATAAGTGTTTATACTACCTTCTGGAGCGATCTTGAATTTGATTCGTGACTTTATTGGTCATCTAATACAGCAGCTAACGATTACTTGATTCCAAGTCAAAAACACCTTATTGCTTAAAAGTTGGTTTGCTTCAGTTTGTACATACATGTATATAACTGTTGGCACTTCAAAGTTCGCGTCCAAGTCTTCGTTAGCAACTTCAAGTTGACAAATAAGCCGTGAAATTGCTTTGTTGAACTTGTAAGACTCTGGTTCAAAGTATTCTATGATATCATTTAGTTCTGCTATTGCTTTTACTAAACCTTAACGCTCGCTGTCATCTACAGAGCGGCGCTTCTGATCAAATACATAGCAGCAAAATATAGACCCCAGACGTCCATTACACTTATATAGCATGCCAAAACTGTGTCGACTTCAGCCACAAGATTCGCCACGATGCACCCTTTTACAATTTGAAAAATCCAAATGATTGACTCAGAAGTAAAGCCATCCATCTCGTGATTGAAAACTATATTTCGAAGTATCCGGTTCCGTTCTATGTCCGTGGTGTCAAGTGATATTAACTTGTCGAAGGTTCCTGGGTCAAGATTGAGTTGAATTGTTTTCAACTTTTCATCCATAAAAGTTCGAATCTCTTTCAGCTTTTTCTGTATTATTTCATAGTTACCTCGAAAGGACTTGTACTTATCGACAATGATCATACCAATGTTTCCATCGGGTATATATGTATTAATAGAGCCAATCAAGTCATTTGTGTGTGTAAATTTTGTCTCTAATAGCACAGTCAGCAGTTTTGTACTCAGTCGAACAAACATGTCCCTTATTATTGGAATTTCTGGAAACCAAACGTCACCCAGGTCCATGATGTTATCTGGAATATTCAAACGTTTTAAACAGACTAGTGATACTATCACTATACCTTTGTCTAAATGCCATTAGGACTGCTGAATGAACTGAATCAATTATTAGATTATATTTGCTCCACATTTTCGTCAGTCCATCTGTCGTTCACGCAGTCTACTTGAATATGTTTTCGAGATTTAGGCTCTCCGTATTATAAAACATATTAGCCTATTCAGGACGGACAAATGTTTACTTTTCCAAACAATTTAAATTGTACCTAGATGAGACGTATTTTGAAAATAAATAAAATATAAATAAATCGTAACAATAGTCTAATGAAATTCTCTAATGAAATAAATTTGCTCACTAGGCTAAAAGGCCCTGAAATGCAGCACATCATACGTTAGTTTATGCCTATTACAGTATACTCAGGGAGCCAATATTGCCTACCGTGCACCCCTAGACTTTTCATGGGTACCAAAATGTTCAAAAAAGTGTCCTGAATCGCGAAGGTACTCAAACTTAAATTATTTTAGGCTATGTGTATTTAAACGTTTCCATGGCAACCCCCAGTTTTCGTAATGATGACGCATACCTACAACTTCGCCCATATCACAGCCAGTTTTTACTATAAAACTATAAAACTGGTACCAAATGGCAGATAAGACATTGTGCTTTTATTTCCAACTTGTTTTATTAAATTGTCTTATTTGCATACTCATGAATATTCATGAGAACATTAAAAATAGTAAAAAAGTATAGAAATAACGTAAAACTTTCCTTTTTTATCCTACAAATATCAGAAAATAACTTCAAATGCAATTTAACATTATGACAACCCCTCAGGAAACAAAACGTCCAATTTGAGGACTATAGCATTATTTTTAAGTACGATTTTCACCGTTTCCATGGCAACACCCTAGTTTTCGCAATAATGGCCCGTACCTTCAAAATCGTACACATCACAGCCAGTCCTAAATCTATAAAACTGGTACCAAATTGGAAATCTTATCTTACCTTATTTTTATACTCATGAATATTAATGAGAATATTAAAAATATAAAAAAAAACAATATCGAAATAACGTAAATAATGTAAACTATTCACTTTTTATCCTACAAATATCAGAAAATAATTTCAAATGCAGTTAAACATGATGACAAAATCCTCAGAAAACAAAATATCATATTTGAGGACCAGAATTTTAACTCTAAGTAACTGTTTCTATAGTAACCATTCATTTCACCCAGTTCACACATTTTTGTTAGTCGACACCTACCTGCAAAAATATTCAATATCACAGGAAGTTTTTGTTCTAACTGTATAAAACTGGTACCGAATTACAGCGAAGACCTTGTGCTTTGGTTTAAAGGCTAAACTTAGGAATTAACTTATTTGCATACACATGAATATTAATGAGAATAATTAGAAAATAGCAAAAAATAAAGAAATAACGTAAACCTCTCAATTTTTATCCAACCAATATCATAAAACAACTTCAAATGTAGTTATACCCCACAAACAGAATTTGAGGGGGGTATACTGGAATCAGCCTGTCGGTCGGTCGGTCGGGTCGGTCGGTCGGTCGGGCAGTCGGTCTGTCTGCAAAATCTTGTACGGCGAACTCCTCCTTCAGTTTCAACCCGATTCACTTGACACTTAGGATAATTGTTAATCAGGAGTAGTGAATATGCAAGACTCAAATTTCAGGTCTGTGTGACCTTGACCTTGACCTTTGGCCTTGAAATTGGTCTTGAAATTGGCAGGCAAAATCTTGTACGGCGAACTCCTCCTTCACTTTCAACCCGATTCATTTGATACTTGGAATAAATGTTACTCAGGAGTAGTAGATGTGCAAGACACAAATTTCAGGTCTCTGTGACCTTGACCTTGACCTTTGGCCTTGAAATTGGTCTCGAACTTGGCAGGCAAAATCTTATACTTTGAACTCCTCCTACAATTTCAACCTGATTCACTTGATACTTGGCATAAATAATACTCAGGAGTAGTAGATGTGCAAGACACAAATTTCAGGTCTCTGTGACCTTGACCTTGACCTTTGTCCTCGAAATTGGTCTTGAAATTGGCAGGCAAAATCTTATACTTTTAACTCCTCCTACAATTTCAACCTGATTCACTTGATACTTGGCATAAATATTACTCAGGAGTAGTATATGTGCAAGACACAAATTTCAGGTCTCTGTGACCTTGACCTTGACCTTTGGCCTTGAAATTGGTCTTGAAATTGGCAGGCAAAATCTTATACTTTTAACTCCTCCTACAATTTCAACCTGATTCACTTGATACTTGGCATAAATATTACTCAGGAGTAGTATATGTGCAAGACACAAATTTCAGGTCTCTGTGACCTTGACCTTGACCTTTGGCCTTGAAACTAGTCTTGAAATTGGCAGGCAAGATCTTGTACTTTGAACACTTCCTTCACTTTCAATCCGATTCATTTGATACTTGGAATAAATTTTAGTCAGGAGTAGTAGATGTGCAAGACACAAATTTCAGGTCTCTGTGACCTTGACCTTGACCTTTGGCCTTGAAATTGTTCTTGAAATTAGCAGGCAAAATCTTGTACTTTGAACTCCTACTTCAATTTCAACCCTATATACTTGATACTTGGCATTAATGTTACTCAGGAATAGTAGATGTGCAAGACACAAATTTCAGGTCTCTGTGACCTTGACCTAGACCTTTGGCCTTGAAATTGGTCTTGAAATTGGCAGGCAAAATCTTGCTCTTTGGATTCCTTCACTTTCAACCTGATTCACTTGATACTTGGCATAAATGTTACTCAGGAGTAGTAGATGTGCAAGACACAAATTTCAAATCTCTATGACCTTGACCTTTGGCCTTGAAATTGGTCTTAAAATTAGCAGGCAAATCTTGTACGGCGGACTCCTCCTTCACTTTCAACATGATTTACTTGATACTTGGTTTAAATGATACTCAGGAGTAGTAGATGTGCGAGACACAAATTTCAGGTCTCTGTGACCTTGACCTTAACCTTTGGCCTTGCAATTGGCAGGCAAAATCTTGTACTTTGAACTCCTCCTTCAATTTCAACATGATTCACTTGATACTTGGCATAAATATTACTCAGGAGTAGTATATGTGCAAGACACAAATTTCAGATCTCTGTGCCCTTGACCTTAACATTTGGCCTTGAAATTGGCAGGCAAAATCTTGTACTTTGAACTCCTCCTTCAATTTCAACCTGATTCACTTGATACTTGGCATAAATATTAGTCAGGAGTAGTATATGTACAAGACACAAATTTCAGGTCTCTGTGACCTTAACCTTTGTCCTTGAAATTGGTCTTGAAATTAGCAGGCAAAATACTGTACTTTGAACTCCTCCTTCACTTTCAACCTGATTCACTTGATACTTGTTTTGACTTGTAATATGGGGAGATGGTGTCGCAAATTCCTGCTTCAGTTTTAATGTTGCTGAATTGATATTTAGGATACGTAATGGTCACAAATAGCAGAAGCGCAAGACACAATTGTCATGTGTTTACGGTTAGCCATTGTAGAATTATCCCCCCTGAACTTTGAATATGTTTTGCAAGAAACATGGGGAGTTGGTGTCACAAACTCCTCCTTCATTTTGAAACTTGTTAAATTGATACTTGCCATACATACTAAACACGAATAGTACATGTGCAAGACACAATTTTCCTGTGTTTAGTTTTAGCCATTACAGAATTTTCTCTATTTGAACTTTGGGTATTTTTGTTATTTGGTCCTGTTACATGTTCAAAACTTGGATTTGCAATCGAGGCTGCCGTGTGGGGGTATTCATCACCTTTAGTGATAGTTCTAGTTTAAATTGATGACAAAATACTCAGAAAGCTAAGTATCTAAATTGATACCCAAACAATGAACTGTAAGTAACATTGTAATGGTTTCCATGGTAACCAAGCCTTTCACAAATTTTGGAAATTTCACATCCACCTGTAATACTCTGCTAGATCTGAGTTATTTTTGATGAATCATGAAATCAATTGTTACAAACATAGATTTGAGGCATTGCTTTAATAGTAAATATTACTTTTCTGATATAAACTAATTTGCATATGTATGAATATTTATGAGAACAGTAAGAGATGTTGAAATTTTCGACAGACACCAGTTTTTTTCTTATAAAGCAAACTTATAAAGCAAACACAAATGCAAAATGGCTAGCTAAAAGTACAAAAATGAGTCGTGCAGGAAACACCACATACAGAACAAACAGTCGCCCGAACAGCAACACAAGGAAACAGCAAATGTACATAACTATAAAAACATCAAGAGACGCACAAAGACAAAACAAATATTCAATAGGGGGAAGATGGAAGTACCTCCTTGGAACGGTCAGTGACAAAAGTCACTAGGGAATTCAAACTCACACTTATTCCATCCACATCCTAAAAGACAAACAGTGTAAATAAGCGTATCCCCTCTCCGACTAATCTACAACAACCGCGATGGCAAATACAGTGGTAAAGTGCTTGTATAACGAAAACATTTAAGTGAACAAACTGTATCCACCTATCGCTAGTGTACTCAGTGATCGAGCTGCAAACATAGTAACTGTAGAAAAGTAATAAAGGGTACGACAAAAACGAAATAGTACAGATATCCGACGTTCTCCTTCCGTTTCTGGATTTAAGAGGTCGCATTCATAGAGTACTAAACCTTTCTTGTCGGCGTACATGCAAAGAGGCCAGCGTGATTGCCAACTGTAAAAGGGTTGACAACCAAACATGTAGTATGCTGTAGTACTACAGTATCATATCACTTTTTAATGAATTTTTTAACATATTTGATGAAGAAAGTGAGAAAAAGGGCATGTCCAATCATTTTACGAAGTTTGTAAATCACTATGATCACTGAATATCAACAAGATTGTTAGATAAATAAATTTGGGACAAATCATATAGCACTGATGGTGATATATATGTTTCATAGGCAACCATTCTAATTGGAAAAGTAGTAAAGTCAAGCAGGCAAAGCCACATGCAAGACGCAACCACCACCAAAACACCGATAGACAGCATGACACACACACACACACACACACACACACACACACACACACACACACACACACACACACACACACACACACACACACACACACACACACACACACACACACACACACACACACACACACACACACACACACACACACACACACACACACACACACACACACACACACACACACACACACACACACACACACACACACACACACACACACACACAACCACACACCCAAACGCACACGCACACACACACACGAAATGAACATAGAAAACACCAAAAGACACACAAGAAACAGGGACAAACATTCCACAACATGAACAAACCACACAAAGACATAAGGCAAACAAAAGGAAGGGTGACAAAGAGAGTACCGCCTTGGCACGGTCAGCAGCAAAAACACCACTGGGGGTTTAAACCGGTTTACGGACGTCCTAACCTCACACTTCTCTCAAAGTCACCCTAGCTTTACAAATATTGTAAATAAAGGTATCCCCGCTGGACTTACCCACAACATAGACGACGGTGAACACAAGACAACATGTAAAACATAGCATAATAACTGTGACAATCCGTCAAAACATGCAGTGTGTTGCAATATAATAGGATCATAACCTTTCTTTTTAAATGTTTTAATGCGTTTTATAAACAAATCATGAAAATGGATATGACCCCGAACTGGTAAGCCTGTGATGTGTTTAAAGACCCTTTGATTTGTCTGTCTTGCTAAAATCTGAAGGGTTGTGATCCCCCGAAAGCAAAAATTGCAACACAAAAAGAGAAAATTGCAGACTCGGTTTTATTGAGTCTGTTCATGAGCAGTAATTGAAAGTGCAACACTGCTCACGCCCCCTAGCACCGGCTTAAGCGGTATTCAATTTTCAGAACAAGAAGTACTGAAATTCATGATCTCGAAGGATCAGAAGGTATAACAACACTGAGAATGAAGTACGGGGCGACGTTTTACGGCCGCCACACAAGCACTTAACACCTGCTGTTGTGAAGATTATAAATTCTGAAGGGTTGTGATCCCCCGAAAGCAAAAATTGCAACACAAAAAGAGAAAAGCCATCATCAGCCGTGGCAATACCAAAGGGAACTGGTGTCAGAGGATACTTCATCAGCTCACCTATATCAATCTGCATATTGGGTCTTTGTGAACCACTAATAATTGCTACAATTCCTTGATTCCTTACGCTAAGAAGCTGCAAGGCAGAAATGTTTTTTCACATCTATGACGATGAGGTTTACCAGTTCTTGCCAGATTATGGTATAATCTTAATGCCCTGAATTCAACATAGGAAGAAACTGATACAAGGATCGTTCTTTACTCCATGTATGCAAAAGACCAAGGCTACAAATCTGTTCATCTTCAAACTCCAGAGAGTGATATATTCTTCATTCTTCTGTATTACCTTAACAGGTTTGAAGGTGTTATACTGTCTTGTTTGATACTGGTTCAAACAATCATAAAAAATAATAAACATGTGAGAAGTTCCCCAAGCAAACACAGAAGATTACCGATCAGCACTTCCGGGTCTCCATTTGTACTGTGGCTGTGAATGTGCATTCAATGGCAGAGAACATTTGACACCCATTAAAACCATTGAAACGAAGTCAATGTTTATAAAACCATTAGCAGGTGTAGGCAACTCTTAGGATGTGTCTGGAGATCTTGTACAAGACTTGGACGAATTAACATGTGCAATGTATGGCAACCCTAGATTTCACAATGTGAATGAATTGATATTGTTTAATATTAAGGAGAAGTGTGGAGATAAGCCAACAGATGCACTTCGCAATGTTGATATGGGAACATTACCCCTTGTAGGGCCTGCTTAACACAGCACATCTGAAGAGTTATTTACCAGTTGATACTTTGGAAGAGATCTCACTTTCCCGACCCAGACATTTCCCCCGTTTTAGAGAAGAATGGCTGTCAACATGTAACTCTGATAGTCATTCAACAGAAACTAATACATTGTTGACCATAATAAGGGTATGCTCCGACAGACAATCAACAGCAATTTTATCATCTTGACCTCTTATTAGAATATTACCTGAGAAGATCCAATATAAACTATTTCATTTTAGCCTCTAATTAAGGTATGCTCTGAGAGTCAGATCCTCAATTTATAAATCGGCTGATAAATACCCATGATGTCATTGTTTCCAACATGAATATTCAGCTGGTAAAGGGTTAAGTGAGATATCACTCATCTATTTTGGTTGAGTTGGCATACTCAAAGAAGCTTTTTGTAAAGGTGTTTTAAAGCAGAGAGTAGGATTAACCCTTTTCTAGATGTACACATGCCCTTTAACATCTTTTAGACAGTATTAGAATTAAAATTCATTTATTTATCACCGAAAGGTACATTTATCATTGCAAGCTATATTTGGAGAATGGTGTAATGTTGTGCTCGGCATACGGCCAAACATGTTATTTTCAATATTTCTCTTTGTTTTCTTAACACTTTAAAAACAATAATAGAAGATTGGTGGGGGTCCCATAAGTACTTGGCCTTCAGCAGTTACCATGGAAGCAGGGCATGGTAATTTTGATAACAGTTTTAGACATCAGGCTTATTTATTCATCACCAAAGGTACATATATTATTGCAAGCTATATTTGAAGCATGGTGTAATGTTGTGCTCGGCATACTGCCAAACATGTTATTTTCAATATTGCTTCTCTTTGTTTTCTTATCCCTAATTAATATTCACGAGGATGCAAATAAGGTAATTTGCATAAAGTGAACCAAACATTATGATTCATAATCAACTACCGGGTATATGTTTATATATCATTTATAATTATCGCCAAAGCAGGCCGCAATATCTTTGTTTGTTACAGATATTTAAAACTCTGTAATATGAACAATGAGGTTAGAATGGTTGCCTAGGAAACAGATATATCACCATCAGTGTTATATGATTTGTCCCAAATTTATTTATCTAACAATCTTGCTGATATTCAGTGATTATAGTAAACTTTAGCTAACCATTTTGCATTTTTGTCTGCTTTGTAAGAGAAAGACTGGTGTCTGTCGAAAATGTCAACATCTCTTACTGTTCTCATAAATATTCATACATATGCAAATTAGTTTATATCAGAAAAGTAATATCTACTATTAAAGCAATGCCTCATATCTATGTTTGTAACAATTGATTTCATGATTCATCATAAATAACTCGGATCTAGCAGGAATATTACAGGTGGATGTCAACTTTCCAACATTTGTGAAAGGATCGGTTACCATGGAAACCATTACAATGCTACTTACAGTTCATTGTTTGGGTATCAATTTAGATACTTAGCTTTCTGAGTATTTTGTCATCAATTTAAACTACATTTAAAGTTGTTTCCTGATATTGGTAGGATAAAAATTGTGAGGTTTTCGTTATTTCTGTATTGTTTGCTATTTTTTAATTATTCTCATTAATATTCTTGTGTATGCAAATAAGGTAATTCCTAAGTATAGCCTTTAAACCAAAGCACAATGTCTTATCTGTAATTCGGTACCAGTTTTATACAGTTAGCACAAAAACTTCCTGTGATATGGAAGATTTGTTGCAGGTAGGTGTCGAAAATTTGTGAACAGAGTGAAATAAATGGTTACTATGGAAACAGTTCAACAGTTACTTAGAGTTAAATTTTTGCATTATTTACATTATTTCTATATTGTTTTTACTATTTTTAATGTTCTCATTAATATTCATGAGTATGCAAATAAGGTAATTTAAAGATAAAATGGAAATAAAAGCACAATGTCCGATCTCCAATTTGGTACCAGTTTTATAAGTTTGGGACAATAACTGGCTGTGATATGTACGATTTTGAAGGTACGGGCCATTATTACGAAAACGGTGAAAATGGTCCTTAAAGTTAATGCTATGGTCCTCAAATTGAACATTTTGTTTCCTGGTTTTTTTTGTCATCATGTTAAACTGCATTTGAAGTTATTTTCTGATATTTGTAGGATAAAAAAATGAAAGTTTTACGTTATTTCTATACCTTTTTTACTATTTTAATGTTCTCATTAATATTCATGAGTATGCAAATAAGATAAAAAAAACAAAGTTGTAAATAAAAGCACCATGTTTTATCTTCCATTTGGTACCAGTTTTATAGTTTTAGGACAAAAAATGGCTGTGATATGGGCGAATTTGGAGTAATGGATCATCATTACGAATACCGGGGGTTGCCATGGAAACGGTTAAAATACACATAGCTTAAAATAATTTAAGTTTGAGTACATTCGCGATTCTGACTCAGGACACTTTTCTGAACATTTTGGTACCCATGAAAAAAAGTCGCGGGTGGGGGGTGCACGGTAAGCACTATTGGCTCCCTGAGTAGTAGTACAACGATCAGATGGCGCTGTTTACAAAACAGTACGTATGTAAACACAGAAAATTAACGATAAATTAAACTGCGACATATTGTATAGGTAAATCCAGGCAGTTGACCTGTGTGGCTCGATGGCGTGCGGGTTAATGGTACTTACGTTTTAGGTCGAGAGTTCGAATCTTGCAAGAATCATTTTTAACAAAAGTCACTGGGGGTTAAACCGGTTTATGGGCGCCAAACCTCACACTTATTCCATCCCCACCCTAAAAGACAAACATTGTAAATTTGAAGCATTGTAAAATACATAAATGATGTTTGTATGCGTAAAGGGCACACATTGCACGGATGAGGTCCCACATTAAGACACTCATTGCTATGTTGTGTTCTGATTATATCACATACCTATACAATTACGGTTACTAAATGACTGAACCAACAAATATAAATACAACAGTTAGCAGTTTTGTACTCAGTCGAACAAACAGGTCCCTTATCAATGGAATTTCTGGGAAAAAAAACGCCACACAAATCCATGCTGGAATATCTGGAATATTCAAACGTTTTAAACAGACTAGTGATACTATCACATAGTAGACTTGGTTTAAAAAAATGCTTCCCCTCATTTAAAACTTTTTCAACCTTTTGTAACAGAGTAGATGAAGATCAGAGGCTCTTGTAGGGCCAGTTCTGTTTGCTAATGAAATTATAATAGGTCTAAATCTACCAATACCATTAAGAATCTTGTGTACATCTGCCATTATAAAACATCACTTGTTAGATATTCATGATGCCATTATTACTGACACATTCATATTACTGTTGTAACACTTATGCATTATTAGCTATAATATCATTGGCGGGGTATCTGACTTTTTATTCCCTGCTGAGCAAAATCATGTTGCCCGAGCCGTAAGGCGATGGTTACATGTATTCTCCTCTGCATTACGATTTTATTATGCTGTTTTATTATTACTGGTTTAATATTTGTAGCAGTTAATTAGCGCTGTTAATGCACGCGTCGTTGTGCTTACCCTCAGGGGCCTCATAGGCTAACCCTCAGGGGCCTCAGTGTAAGTTAATGACCATTATCACTCTACGATCCTAGTTCACCTGCTTATAATATCTCCCCCATTTATGGGAAGACATATTGTTTTTGCCAGAGTAGTCTATCCGTATGTCCGTCACAAACTTGTGTAGCGTGTTGACCAGCATAAGTTGTTGTTCATCTTGGGTTTTTGAATTGTCTACCCCAGATAATTTTGGGAGTTATTGCCCCGATGACTTACAATCAGACACATTTTACTTTGTGTCGCGCGTATCTCTTAAACCGCTAGTACTAGAGTCACCAAACTTCACAGGAATATTCACCAGCATGAGTTGTTGTGCACCTGGCTTTTTTAATTGTCTCTCCTGATACATGTTGAGTTATTGCCCCTGATATGAACACTTCAATTTAGACAAACTTCGTGTCATCCGTATCTCTAAAACCAGTAGGGATAGGGTCACCATACTTCACCGGATTGTGCACCAGCAAGAGTTGTTGCGCACCTGAGGTTTTTGAATTCTCTCTCCCTGTTAACTTTGGTGTTACCCCCCTGATGACTGAAAGTAGACACCGAACTTTGACCAGGAATGTTGACCAGCATGAGTTGTTGCCTGATATTATAACTTAAAATTAGAGAAACGTCGTGCTGCGCGTATCTCTGAAACTAGTAGAGCTAGAGTCACCAAATTTCACAGGAATGTTAACCAGCATGACTTGTTGAGCCGCTGATTTTTAATTGTATACCTCTGATAACGTTGGAGTTATTGCCCCTGATGACTTAAGATATTAGACAAACTTTTCTTAGTGTCTAAGATATCTTTGAAACCACTAGGGCAAGAGTCACCAAACTTAACAGGAATGTTGAACAGCATGAGTTGTTTTGCCCCTGTGTTTTTAAATGTATCCCCTGATAATTGTTGAGTTATTGTCCTGATATGATTACTTAAATTAGAGAAACGTATTGCCATGCGTATCTTTGAAACCAGTAGGGACAGAATCACAGGAACTTTGACCAACAGGTGTTGTTGTGCACTCCTGATAACTTTGCAGTTATTGACCCTGATGACTAAAATTTAGACACAGTTTAGACACGCGTATCTCTTAAACCGCTTGGGCTAGCGTCATCAAACTTCACAAGAATGTTGACCAACATCAGTTGTTGTTCACTTGGGTTATTTTGATTGTCTCTCCTGATAATATTTGAGTTGTTGCCCCCGATTCTTAAAATCAGACACACTTTACACTGTGTCGCGCGTATCTCTGAAACCGCTCGTATTAGAGTCACCAAACTTCACAAGAGCGTTCACAAGCTTGAGTTGTTGTGCACCTGGGTTTTGGAATTATTTCCCCCTGATAATTGTTGAGGTATTGCCTCTGATATGATGAGATTAAAATAAGAGAAACTGTGTGCGCATCTCTGAAACCAGTAGGGCTAGAGTTACCAAACTTCACAGGCATGAGCACCAGAATGAGTTGCTATGCACCTGGGATTTTATGCCCCCATTGACGATAGTCAGTGGGCATTGTGTTTTGCACCTGTCCGTAGGTCCGTCCGTCTGTCTGTCCGCCCGTCTGTCCGACCGTGCGTCACATTTTTACGTGCAGTTGGTACGTGCAGTTGGTTCGTGACAGATTTTTCATTGTCCTATATCTCACTTACCACTATAGATATTGGCATGGCATTGCATATACATGTACATGTACACGTACACCACAATCTATAGTTTCGTTGCGCATTCAGTCCATGCTGTCCGCAAGCCCAAGGTCAAGGTCAACTGACTAAGGAACATTACATGCAGCTAGGAAAGCTTACATACACACGTTTCTAGCTTGAATTTCCCCCACTGATAACCGCCAATTATTTACATTGATGGCTACAAATTAGACAACTGTTTTGTTGCGCATATCTCTGAGACCGCTAGGGCTAGAGTCATCAAAATTTACAGAACTGTTGACCAGCATGAGTTGTTGTACACCTTGTTTTAAATTGCCTCTCCTGATAACCTTAGAGTTATTGCCCCATATGAAATAAAACTGCACATGTCTCTTAAATCGGTAGGGCTAGAGTCACCAAACTTCACAGGAGTGTTGACTAGCATGAATTTTTGTGCACCTGTCGTTTTTGAATTGCCTCCCATGATAACGTTTGGCACACTTTTGTGTCGTGTGCATCTCTGAAACCGCTAGGGCTAGATTCACCACACTTCGCAGGAATGTTAACAAGCATGAGTTGTTGTGCATCTGGGCTTTTTAATTGTTCCCCTGAAAACTTTGGAGTGACAGACATTACATACATTGCACTTGTTTATTGGAAAAAAGATGACGGGAGAGACATCTATTTTTGTGACAAAAACAAACCTCTAGTTATATCTGTGGATAGAAAGGGATCATACAGGTGCAACAATTTCTCAAAGGATTAAAATACTCAGACATAAGTAAAATATTCATTAGTTTAGACATTAAGCAGATATTTCTTTTCAACATGAGAACGGTTAAACTTAATTGAGAACATGGTGCCATTTTGACGGGTTTATATTATTAAAAAATGGATGTTGGAACGAGTGGCTAGATTGTATTTTAGATTATCGGTATGTGTACTGTGCATGTAAAAATCTGAATCCAATCGGACGAGGATTGCCTTTGTAAAAGCAGGGATTTGGGATTAATTTGTATGTGCACTAGCACTTGGACAACCTTTGCAGTATCGCAGCAGAATATGACATTCGCCATGTAACGGGATTCTGTTGCTATTGTAACCAGCTAAGGGGGTCCCCAAAACCACAAAGCCAATTGTGAGTTCTATATTATATTTCCCAATATAAAATGGGCCTGCAAATATATACAAATAATATAGTCTAGGGCTAAATCTACAGTACAAATATCTATGACTAGTATTTATCAAGTAAGTAGTTTTTCTTCCAAATAATTATAAAGGCTGAACAAAGTACCACCCTTCAGAATTTATTAACATCATGTATTGAATATGTATTATCTAAACAATTACCTTTAGAAAAATAAATAAGTAACTAAAACAAGTAAATAATCTTACCAGCTGGTCGATTAAAGTTACCGTAGCAGATACAGAGTTTTCTTCAAGAGATGTGAGCTAGACGCAAGACAGAGCCAAAGTGAAAAGAGCGGTTAAACGAAGAGTGCAAAGTTAGTTACGTGTCACGTGATAGATATCGAGTCTCGCACGCACACTACGATCTCATACTCAACTCAATCACTCACTCTGACATGTACATGTATATTGGAATCACAGACGTTATAAATAGACAGCAAAAATATGGCAGGAGGCGCAGAACGGGTAACAGGGAACTAAACCAGGGTTACACACCAGATGTAAATGTCTCCTGACTATGCAAACCAAGTTTCCTAGAACAACCCTAGACCGCTCGAATCTAAAACAAAACATAAAACAACAAATACACTACTTAATATACCGATACAACATCATACAATTCATGTGTGCACAACTGCAAACAACAGACACTTAAATATCCGCAGAAAACTAGAGTCCCTTGGCTCCTGAATAAGTGAATGTATGAATCACCCATCAAATGTTTCGCAAACTCAAACTATGTAACAAAAGCAGTGTTGCATCCACCATATGGATAAAAGAACCAAAATTAACATATATAAAATAACATTATTCCGATCTGTCCATAGATAGGATATGTATTGGCCATACAATACTTTAAACTATCAAATATAGAATAGAAATCTAAAGCACCTCTGCTCACTGAAACACAGAGACAAGTCCCTGTTCAAAGCCAAACAATCTGTGGCGCGACCCAGTCCCCGTACCAATCCGGGGGGTTACGGGCTCTTGTAGAACCCATTTGCTGCTGCGGCTCTGGTTGAGCTACAAGATTTGGAACAGAGGGCTACAGATTAGACTGGGTTCCAGTAGACTCAGTTCGACTAAACCTCATGCGGAAGTTCGAACTCTGGCCTGGGACAGGGGTAACAATTGGATTTGGGTTACTATCCAATGTAGGGCTGTTTATAGGATGGGACCTGGAAAGGCTATCCTATTCGCAACTTGCAAGTGTTCTGGGTGTAGACCCAGTACTGGTTTCCTGAGAAACATCAGGCAAGGTACGTCCCAACCCTGTTGAGCCACCAGATGATCCACCACCAGGCGTTTCTTGAAAGTAACGCCTTCGTTTCCTCCTCTGGGGGATAGCATACAGTGTACAGTCTGAGCTCTCTACTCACAGTTAGGTTCAAGGTCAGACCTTGTAACCTCAGGCGGGTTCGAAACTCGACGTCTGCTCACAGGCTTGCCTTTGGGGCCTGGAACGGATTCTTCAACTGAAATACAGTTGAATGGCGATAGCAGGTTTCGGTGAAGAGTTCTGATCTTGGTACCGTTCTCCAGCCTGACTTTGAAAACAGGAATGATAGGATCTGGGATGGAGCAGACAACATAAGGCAACATAAACTTCTGTTTTCCCCTCAACCCAACATTCCAAGAACTCAATCACCTACTTCCAGATTGGCCTCCTCCTTTCCTCTATCAAAATAAAGTTTATTCTTGTCACCCAACTTCCTGGCATGCTTGGCTGCAATGTCATAAGCAAACTGCACCCTAGACTTCAGTTTACTGGCATATGACTGAGGTCCTGCAGAAACCTCATATACAGTAGGTGAAGTGCCCAAATATGCACCCACCGAGAGCCTAGGATGCCAGTCAAACATCAGGAAGTGTGGGGAAAAGTCTGTAGCATCACTTTTGGTGGTATTGTACGCCTGCACAAAAGGTGCGACATAAGTCTTCCAATCAGACTTCTTACTATTTTCCAGTGTTCCCAGCATCTTGAGGAGAGTCTGATCAAAAGGCTCTGCAGAACCATTCCCAACTGGATGATAATGAGTGGTTCTGGTTTTCTCTGTCTGTGCTATTGTGCATTCGCCCAAATACAGACTCTAGACGAGTCAGATGCTCCTCAAATGTCTTGGAAAAGATGAGTAGTTCGCCCATACACTTTTCCGCCAGACGCTGAAAAGTTGCTGGCGCGTTACATAATCCAAAACTCATGCGCTCACTCTGGTAGAAACCCAGGTTACCGACGGAGAAAGCAGTCTTCTCATTGTCCTCTTCCTCTACCTCTACTTGCCAGTAACCTGAACGCAAGAGAAGAACTTGGATCCTGCCGAAGTGTCTATGGTATCGTCAAACCCCGGGAGCATATAGACATCCTTCTTTGTTAAAGCATTGAGCTGACGATGGTCGATGCAAAGCCGAAGAGGACAACATTTGAAGAATAAGGACTCTTCGATTCCTTCATGGCACCGGTCTCCTACATATCCTTGAGGTGCTGCTTCACCTCCTCATTCATACCAGGAGGAATCCCCCTGTAAGGCTGCTTGAAAGAAGTGTTGTCAGTCAAATCAATCTTGTCCTTCACAAGATCAGTCTTACCAAGATCAGTGAGTCCTCTCGAAAAGACATGTTCCCAATTGCCCAACACCAGTTGGACCCTCGTAATCTGGGAATCTGAGAGATGGGACTTGTCAATCTTAATTCCCAACTCTTCTAAAGGTGAAGAACCAGTGGTCTGACAAGCAGACAGCTGCACATCCGATGCTAGACTGTCAATGACCTTGACCTCACTGATCTTGCATATGGTGACCTAGGTTTAATTACCATAGGCATTGTTGTGATATTGCAGATCTTGACTGGTTTCTTGCAATAATCAAATTTATCACTCTCGGACAAACTGCCATATGTGAACCATCAAGATTTTCCGTAACAACTTCTGTAACAGAAGAGTTAACGTTTCTAGTGAAGCCATTGACCACAACTGTTTGGTATGGCTCCACCGAAAATGGTGTATGACGACACGCCTTGACGGTGAAGGTAGTGGTGATAAGCCAATCCATAGCCATCTGCCACTGACTAGGGACCAGCGAAGTTGCTAAAACTGTAGTAGACTTCAAGGGACGGAGCACATTAGTTCCAATGATCACCGGACATGAATGGTTAAAATTAGTGTCATTAACCACTAACACTGGCACAGGCAGGGAAAATTCAGAAAAAATGGTACACTTACATATGTATCAATGTATCCAAGATAACTAAGCTTGGATCCATCTGCCACTGCTATGAGTAACGGATTTTCAAATCCTTAAGCGGAGGTCTATCTGGCAAAGCCTTATAAAAAGACTCGTTCACTGTAGTGACCATTGAACCGCTATCAATCAAAGCATTGGCCTCTTGTCCGTGCAAGAAAATCGGAGCCTCATTTGATTTGCCAATCAAACTTAATGTATCAGGCTGTCCTACACGGGATGCTGCCTCAGTATGGCCAGTTACTGAGGCATCTGCCTGTTTAAAGGCTTATCCTGATACTGAGGCCTACCCTGACTTCGGCTAAAACCTGGTCTGATATTGCCCCTATTGGCACCATTGGACGGAGAACGTCCCCTGCCTCTACCAGTAATGTTATAATAACCTGGTCCACCACGACGATAAGACCTGTTATTATAGGGTCTGTTGCAGTAAGATGCACTACCTTGACTAGAAGGTTTATGATCTAACCTCTGGAGGATCATGTTAAACTTTTCCTCCAATTTCGAGTCCAGTCTCTTCTCGAGACTATCAAGCTTCTGCTCAAACTTTCTCTCTACCTCTTTAAGCTGGTCCTCAACAAGGACAGGCTGGTGACTTGCAGCCTTCTTTGAGCCAGAAGTTGAAGGAGGGGCCATAGACAATTATGGAAAAGTAGTAAAGTCAAGCAGGCAAGCCACATACAAGACGCAACCACCACCAAAACACCGATAGACAGCATGATACACACACACAGCCACACACCCAAACGTACACTCACACACGAAATGAACACAGAAAACACCAAAAGACACACAAGAACCAGAGACAAACGTTCCACACACGAACAAAATCACAAGCACAAAGACGCAAGGCAAACAAAAGGAAGGGTGACAAAGAAGGGTGCAGCATTTCTTTATCTGTACCTTAAAATTGATAATGGAATGATTTCTACTAAAATGTATGACAAAAGAGATGATTTCGATTTTTATATTGTAAATTTTCCTCATCTTTACGGGGATGTTCCCCATGCTCCATCTTACGGGGTTTATATATCTCAACTTATTCGTTTTGCTAGAGCTTGTTCATCTATTGACGATTTTAACAGTCGAAATCTCATCTTAACTGAAAAACTGCTTAAGCAAGGATATAGATCGAAAAGTAGTAAAGTCAAGCAGGCAAAGCCACATGCAAGACGCAACCACCACCAAAACACCGATAGACAGCATGAAACACACACACACACACACACACACACACACACACACACACACACCCAAACGCATACGCACACACACATACGAAATGAACACAGAAAGCACCAAAAGACACACAAGAAACAGGGACAAACGTTCCACAACATGAACAAACCACAAGCAAAAAGACGCAAGGCAAACAAAAGGAAGGGTGACAAAGAGAGTACCGCCTTGGCACGGTCAGCAGCAAAAACACCACTGGGGGTTTAAACCGGTTTACGGACGTCCTAACCTCACACTTCTCTCAAAGTCACCCTAGCTTTACAAATATTGTAAATAAAGGTATCCCCGCTGGACTTACCCACAACATAGACGACGGTGAACACAGGACAACATGTAAAACATAGCATAATAACTGTGACAATCCGTCAAATATGTACTCAATGGCTTTGCTGAAGTCAGAGCACCTGCAGGTAAGCCGTTAAGGGCACGACAGGGAAAAAATAATACATGAGTC
The DNA here is from genome assembly GCA_963576725.1 of Azorinus chamasolen. Taxonomy (NCBI): domain Eukaryota; kingdom Metazoa; phylum Mollusca; class Bivalvia; order Cardiida; family Solecurtidae; genus Azorinus; species Azorinus chamasolen. The sequence goes on from OY755240.1 coordinate 21,776,029, forward strand.
TGGTAAGCTCCTCCTGTATCCAAGTTTAAGAGTATACCATCATAGAGTACTACCCTCGGCCTGTCATCGCGCAAGCAAAGAGGGAAGCGTAGCTACCGACTGTAAAAGGGTCGATAACCAAACATGCAGTGTGTTGCAATATAATAGGATCATAACCTTTCTTTTTAAATTTTTTAATGCGTTTTATAAACAAATCATGAAAATGGATATGACCCCGAATTTTCCTAAGTTTGTAGATAACATCCCCATAAAATTCTGGTTGAGAAATGCCTTGTCGCAGTAACGTCCGTAGATTGCAATTATATTTACTAATGAGAGGTAAATTTCGATAATAAAATTTAGAAAAGGTTTTCCGAAGTTTGTGATATCTGTAACCTTGCTTAAGAAGTTTATCAGTTATAACTAAATTACGTCTGTTAAAATCTTCAAGCAAAGAACAGGCCCATAAACTGAGAAAAACTTTCTCTATATTTTACTATCTAAATCTCTCATTTATTGGCAAGTACCTATGTTATCTCAAGGCGCTTCTGCGACACGGTATTTCACATCCTGTATCTTATGGTGATGTGATTTACAAACTTCGTAAAATTATTTGACATTTTCTCACTTTCTTCATCAAATATGTTAAAAATTCATTAAAAAGGGATATGATCCTGTAGTATTACAACATACTGCATGTTTGGTTGTGAACCCTTTTACAGTTGGCAATCACGCTGGCCTCTTTGCATGTACGCCGACAAGAAAGGTTTAGTACTCTATGAAGGCGACCTCTTAAATCCAGAAATGGAAGGAGAACGTCGGATATCTGTACTATTTCATTTTTGTCGTACCCTTTATTACTTTTCTACAGTTACTCTGTTTGCAGCTCAATCATTGAGTACACTAGCGATAGGTGGATACAGTATGTTCACTTAAATGTTTTCGTTATACATGCACTTTACCACTGTATTTGCCGTCGCGGTTGTTGTAGATTAGTCGGAGAGGGGATACGTTTATTTACACCGTATATCTTTCAGGGTGGGGATGGAATAAGTGTGAGGTTGGGCGCCCATAAACCGGTTAAACCCCCTGTGACTTTTGTCACTGACCGTTCCAAGGCGGTACTTCCATCTTCCGCCTATTGTATGTTTGTTTTGTCTTTGTGTGTCTCTTGATGTTTTTATAGTTATGTACATTTGCTGTTTCCTTGTGTTGCTGTTCAAGTGACTGTTTGTTTTGTATGTGGTGTTTATTGCATGACTAATTTTTGTACTTCTCAACAGTACAAATCTCTTTGAGAAGGTCATCGTATGAATGATAAAGTAGTAAAGTCAAGCAGGCAAAGCCACATGCAAGACGCAACCACCACCAAAACACCGATAGACAGCATGACACACACACACACAAAACCACACACCCAAACGCACACACACACACGAAATGAACACAGAAAACACCAAAAGAGACACAAGAACCAGGGACAAACGTTCCACAACATGAACAAAGCACAAAGACGCAAGGCAAACAAAAGGAAGGGTGACAAAGAGAGTACCGCCTTGGCACGGTCAGCAGCAAAAACACCACTGGGGGTTTAAACCGGTTTACGGACGTCCTAACCTCGCACTTCTCTCAAAGTCACCCTAGCTTTACAAATATTGTAAATAAAGGTATCCCCGCTGGACTTACCCACAACATAGACGACGGTGAACACAGGACTACATGTAAAACATAGCATAATAACTGTGACAATCCGTCAAATATGTACTCAATGACTTTGCTGAAGTCAGAGCAACTGCAGGTAAGCCGTTAAGGGCACGACAGGGAAAAAATAATACATGAGTCTGATAAGCTCCTCCTGTATCCAAGTTTAAGAGTATACTATCATAGAGTACTACCCTCGGCCTGTCATCGCGCAAGCAAAGAGGGAATCGTAGCTACCGACTGTAAAAGGGTCGATAACCAAACATGCAGTGTGTTGCAATATAATAGGATCATAACCTTTCTTTTTAAATGTTTTAATGCGTTTTATAAACAAATCATGAAAATGGATATGACCCCGAATTTTCCTAAGTTTGTAGATAACATCCCCATAAAATTCTGGTTGAGAAATGCCTTGTCGCAGTAACGTCCGTAGATTGCAATTATATTTACTAATGAGAGGTAAATTTCGATAATAAAATTTAGAAAAGGTTTTCCGAAGTTTGTGATATCTGTAACCTTGCTTAAGAAGTTTATCAGTTATAACTAAATTACGTCTGTTAAAATCTTCAAGCAAAGAACAGGCTCGGGCAAACCTAATAAGTTGAGAAATATAAACACCATAAAATGTAAAACGTGGCACATCCCCATCTAGAAAAGGATAATTAACAATTTTAAAATTAAAATCTTCTCGTAATATTATCATAATTATGGCGGGTTTGACTCTTGAGCTTGTCAGACGCCAAGGAGGTCCAGAACTTATGCCGCAATAAGTCATTCTTCGACTCACGGGCTAGATGACCATAATCAACCGCCAACTGCAACATATTCTCAAGTATGCATCCAACGCTGGTGACTCATCAGTATTTCGAAAAGAGTTAAAAAACTCTTGCATCAATATGCCATTAGTTGAAACGTTCCCAAAATGGGAGTCCAGTTTGGTGAGAATAGCATCAGCCGATGCATTTCCCCCAAAGAAACAAGAATAGATCTAGCTGAACCGCGCAAAGATCTGCGAATGGCATGGCCCAAGTTATTAATAGAAATATCAGGATCACTCTCCAAACAACGTATCCCAAAACGCCACTCAATATATGACACATCACCTTTCTGGTCATCTCCTGAAAAGAAAGGGACCTTGGGTACAGGGGGTGGGCTGAACTGATACTGGGTAATATCATGTGACATAACTGGAGCTTGCTGTGCAAGTTTAGATGTCACAATAGATCTCTTTAATTGAGTCCCCCTCCCAGTTGAAAAATAATCCTGCAATGACAAAGGTGCTGGCTTAGCAGTAATGCCCTTCTGTATAAAGGGTGCAGATGAGGTAGCTATAGGAAGGGTCAATATGGGACTCTGTATGGGTGGCGTGCTCTTGAAACCTGGTGGGGCTGACAAAGGTGCAGAGTTTTTACATCTCCCTTCTTATGCACGACATAAGTACTCATAGCCTCTAAGGCTGCAATTAGAACATTCTCCGAACGAGAACCAGATGCCATGGTAATCTCAAATAAAACGACAACTACAAAAACTAAGCAGAATATCAAATCTAGCAGACAAAACACACTCTTTCAATATCAAACAATGATAGACCCTATTTAACACACTATCTCAATATCAAACAATGATAGACCCCACTGAACAGTGTCAAAATCGCAATACCCCAGATCTATAAATAATCACAAACTCATAATCTCCCCCTAGGAATATTCAACCAATTTGTCACATGATTGGGCGCAATAAATATAAAATAAATACAAAATAAGTACAACACAAACACACTCAACACTACATAGTTACCTTCCTTGTGTACCGCTCACACACAGTCTGTATCACCTCGGTTGGCAGTGCAAGTGCAAGTGAATGGACAACAGAGATTTGACACAGAGAGAGTATGTGAGGAATGGAAATAAGCAAGCCAGAAAATAAGTCAGGAAATCAAGAACCTTAACTATTAACTAAGACCAGCTTCTATGTGGTATACTAGACTATAACTAAATATTCTCACAAACACACTATCGGTTTCCAAACCTGAATTAAAATATTGCACTTGAAATATCACAATTAAAAACAATCAACACACACTGGCATGCTCAATAAAAATTATCCCGTGGCAAAAATCCAAAATACAACGCTGTCGAAATTTCCCGATCCTTAAAAACTGTAAATATCAAACAGAGAATGAGAGAAGAAAAAACGAAAATACAATCTGACTCATTCAGCTGTTTTCACCGAAACAAAAAAGCGTTCCGAATGAACAGGAAATTAAGGTCAGGGGTTACCTCAGCGAAAACTGAATATTTACCTCAAAATGAAAAATTACTAAGTATGACAGTAAAAAACAAGCAAATAAACACAAAATATATACATAATTAACTCACAGTTTCGTCCTTATGTACTTCCTAGTCACGCTTTACAAAATATTACACTCTCTGTCACTTCCATCGCTGAGAACAAACGTTGCCGCGATATCATCCACGTGACGTCACTAGTTAGTCTCTAAGCTAGTCCACAACTTCCCACGAAAGGGAAATACTAATCCGATTATGGTGTCACCAAAAATATAACAAAAACACGGAAAACTGACTTTCCCACACGGAAAACTCCCCGGGCCCGGAAAACCCCACACACAAACACTAAAATCCGCAGGTCCAAGAGTACAAGGGATTCCCTCCGTTCCGCCCAGGAGCCTCCACGATCCGAGCTGTTGCGATGAGCGCCTTCATAAACAAGCGCTCTGCCCAAACGAGTCGTCAGCTATACAGCTAACGTCCCAGCTACGTAGTACTAACGTCTCCTACAGACCCAGACTGGCCCATCGGAAAATCATCGTGGTCGCCATTTGTAACCAGCTAAGGGCGTCTCCAAAACCACAAAGCCAATTGTGAGGTCTATATTATATTTCCCAATATAAAATGGGCCTGCAAATATATACAAATAATATAGTCTAGGGCTACATCTACAGTACAAATATCTACGACTAGTATTATCAAGTAAGTAGTTCTTTCTTCCAAACTATTATAAAGCCTGAACAAAGTAGACTTAACACCATGTGTTGAATATGTATTATCTAAGCAATTACTTTTAGAAAGATAAATAAGTAACTAAAACAAGTAAATAATCTTACCAGCTGGTCGAGTAAAGTTACCGTAGCAGATACAGAGTTTTCTTCAAGAGATGTGAGCTAGACGCAAGACAGAGCCAAAGTGAAAAGGGCGGTTAATCGAAAAATGCAAAGTTAGTTTCGTGTCACGTGATAAATACCGAGTTTCGCAAGCACACCACGATCTCATACTCAACTCACCCACTCTGACATGTATATGTATATCGGAATCAACGACGTTATAAATAGACCGCATAAATATGGCAGGAGGCGCGGCACGGGGAACAGGGAACTAAACAAGGGTTACACTATAGATTTAGAACAATTTACATGGTACAACTATAACAAAATGTTTGTTAATGGATAAATGTGTTCTGCCCATAACTCCGAATTTGTTTGAGAGTGGTTGTTTAGATCGAATCGACGAAGTGAAATTGGTCGGCCATTTTTTGTAGTAACAACAAAGCGAGGCCCTCTACTGGGGGACATTCCATTGTTGCTGATGACTCTGTATATACATCAGAATTTAGAGGTAAACACGGCTCTATATGCAGGGCTAATGGAACAATCAAAATCGTGGAATTTACTTTGCAGTATAATAATTACCTTTAATGTGCGTGAACTGAGTATATAAAATGTTTGCAGACAGTACAGATTCCAGTCAAAGGGCTCTTGAGGGAGGCCTTTTGGGCTGTTGGGTCAAAGGGCTCTTAAGTGTATGTACGTATTGGTATAAAAGTCATTTCTTCGGTGACGAAGGTTGATGTATTTTCTTTAATTAATATTAAGAGGAGACAGTAATATATTGCATCAGATTAATGGGAGGATTGCCTGCAAATTATTACGAATAACAATAAAAGACATACCTGAAGCAATAGTAAACTAGAGGTTTTTGTCACAAAAACGGGTGTCTCACCTCTAATAAAAACAATATGTAAAGGGAAATCACTAAAAATGTTATGGACCTGATGAATGATACTTCCCCTCATTATGCACTTTCCAAACAAAATGATAACAGCTAATAACTCCCCAAAATATTGATACCAGAGTTATGGCCCTTGTGCATGACACTTACTTTCATCATGCCCTTTCCATAAATAAAATACACTAGTTCAAAAATTATGGCCAATGTTAAAGTCGGTGACCTTTGACCCTGAAATATGACCTTGACCTTGACATGTCACCCCCCAAAAAAAACTGTGCAACTTGATGAGATAAACACGCATACCAAATGTCAAGTCTGTATCAAAAGGTTCGGTGACCTTTGACCCTAAAAGATGACCCATGAAACTGTGCAGCTTCATGAGATACACAAGCATGCCACATATCAAGTCTCTACCTGTACTGGTTAATAAGTTATGGCCAATGTTAAAGTCGGGAATTTGACCCATATGTTTGACCTCTGACCTTTAAGGGTGATATTGACCTGGACGTGTCACCCATCAAAATGTACGGTTTTATGAGATACATATGCAAGCCAAATATCAAGTCTCTATCTGTTCTGGCTCAAAAGTTATGACCAATGTTGAAGTTACAGACAAACAAACAGACAATATGACTTTCGACCCTGAATAATGACCTTGACATGTCACCCCTCAACATGTGCAGCTTAATGATATACACAATCATATCAAATATTAAGTCTCTATCTCTACTGTTCCAAAAGTGATGACCAATGTTAAATCAGTGATTTAACCCATATATTTGACCTCTGACCTTGAAGGATGACCTTGACCTTGACTTTGCACCCCTCAAAATGTGTGGCTTTATGTCATACATATGCATGCCAAATATCAAGTATCTATCTGTACTGGCTCAAGTGTTATGACCAATGTTAAAGTTACAGACAAACAGACACTTGACCTTTGATCCTGAAGAATGACCTTGATCTTGACCTTTAACCCCTCAAAATGTGCAACTTTATGAGATAGATAAGCCTGCCAAATATCAAGTCTCTATCTCTACTGGTCCAAAAGTTATGGCCAATGTTAAAGTCGGTGATTTGACCCATATATTTGACCTCTGACCTTAAAGGATGACATTGAACTTGACATTTTACCCCTCAAAATGTGCGGCTTTATGAGATGCATATACATGCCAACCTCAAGTCTCTATCTGTACTGGCTCAAAAGTTATGACAAATGTTAAAGTTGCTGACAAAAAACACCAGACAAGCAGACAAACAGACAAACGGAGAAACAGATAAACAGACAGGGCAAACACAATATGTCCCCCAGATCCGATCAGGGGGGCATAACAAGTTGTGGTACAAATGGTCAGAGCAGACGTTGCTTTCTTCAAGTATATATCCACATCGACATTCTCCATCTGTGAAAACTTTAAGCAAATCCTCTCAATGATGTATGGGGAGTTAGACGCACTATATGCTATGTAGTGAAGACATTTCAAAGTCCCGTAACTCTGGTAAAATGGTTGGAGCAAACATTATATTTGTTACGTACATCGTCATATAAACATTTTTATTTGTGAAAAATTGTACGATGAATTGCATTCATACGATTTGTGGGATGAACGGCTAGACGTACGGACTGGCAAAAGCAAGGTTTACATTCCCCCCACCTTGTAAGAGTGAAACAAAACTAAATTGGAGGATTTTCCCGTAGAAAGACACACTCGCTGTATAGGTTCAGCATAAATCTTAGTGAAATATATGTCTTTCTATGCCTTTGCAAAAAGAGTAAACCCAGACCAGACGGCTCCTATAGGTGCGTCTGCTCTGTTTACTTATGATATAACATATATGTGATTCTACAGTTTCAATTATGGCCAAAGCTAAAACCCGCCCGTGCTAATGTGCTATTATAATAATTAATCTGATAAACATTCATTATGTCACTATTTCTACATGGATATTCATAGAGTAAACTGTTAAAGGTTGCATTTTTACTGACTTCCGCTTCATCCAATCTTTTAAGAATCATGGAGCGAGGACAGCGTGTCAAACAACTTGAATCCTGATGAAACTCAGAGTCACCTGACGTCTCATCTGGATCAAGATGTTTGCAAACGACAAGTAGAACAGCAGGGTAAGGGTTAAGATAAAATAAACTTTAAGATAATGTTTTTTTCCTAAACCAGAACCATGTCCATGGGATATCGGTACCTTAAGTTTGCCATTTACTCTAACTTACAATGCTGAAACGAGCCATTTTGTCCTTTGAGAGGAATTGTAGACCCAAATGAGAGGGTTACTAGGGGAACACTCTCACCAGGGTGGTCATTATTTGTTATTTTACACCTTGTTTTAGAAATAAATCCATAAACATTCACCGTAAACGTTTGAATTTTGGAATAGTCCATTGAAAAGTCAGCATTGTAAAGGCTAAAAGGCTGAGTATAGCAAAGTTGCATATAGTTTCATAAAGTCGTAACGGTTAATGTAAAAGTGCAAAGTCCCTTCAATAAACGCATATTTTCAATAATATCACACAACTTGGTATCTGTTGTGTTTAATCATTACTATGATTATTGTCAATTTGAACTTTGACCAATGCCACTGTGATACAAAATAAACCGTTTTCATCGATACTTTTAAGATTTGTTTTCTGCAACAAAATATCATCGGCCTTTGTCGATCAGTAACGAAATTAGAGCTGAAATTGTATATTGACTTTTCGATATGAAATGCATGGAAGTTGTGTCTTCTCCAGCGTTTATTTGGATTGGTTTTCTTGCTATTTACTTCTTTTATGATATGGATGAGCCGTTCTTAGTAAAAGGCCACGGTTAATTGACATGTTACCTGATAGCGATACTTCAGACTATTTAGCATCGAAATGTATTAACATGTTTCAACTAACAATTTAAGATTGTTTTAACCCTTTTCCCAATATAAGCGCCTTTTCCCTCATTTGCAAACAGAGTTGATCCAGACCAGACAGCTTCGATAGCGTCCGTCTCATCGGAGTCTGCTGTGTTTATTTTCAATATAATATAGGTAAAACTTAACCGTTTCTGTTTCAGTCAAAATACCCACTGTTCAAATGTGTGGTTTTTTTTTAAAAAAGCAACAACAACATAACAACAACAACAACAACAAAAATACCCCCAAACAAGAACAACAACAAAACACACAAATAAAAACCCCAAAACAAAAAAAACAAACAAAACAAATAAGAACAATAATCTAATTGATATTCATGATGCCTTTATTTCTTACAGGAATATTGAACAGGTAAAGGGTTAAGGTGGAGTCTACAATGAATGTTCATGGCGTGTATAAACAGCTCAACTCAACCCCACTTTCAATATTTACTGCACATGTGGGATGTGTACTAAGTCGACTAATCTCCCAAATACTGGTTGTATACCGATATCCAAGTGTTGCGAAACTAATATACGAGTATTAAACATTTTGGAAATGGTAGCGTTAAGTTGGCTGAAAGTTCGCAGTCCGCAGCTCGTTATTCGAATAACGAATTGCGAAATATTTATTATTCGAATAACGAACGAAAAACTATTTCGAAGATCGTTATTCGCACGCGATTAATAACAAAATAGTTCGCAATTCAATTTACGAATAACGAAATGGTCATTTAAGCTATAAATTAACAGTACAGTAGAACCCCTCTAATGCGGCCACTTAAAGAATAACCATAGCTGTCTTTATAAGCTGGTGGTTGTTTAATTCAGAACGATAAGAATGCAGAAAGCTCCTATAGAAGCTTTCTGCATAACTTTCGTCCTGCATTAAGCTACCACCTGCCACTACAAGACAGCATTATACCCCTTTTTGGTGGTCGCATTAGAGGGGTTTTACTATAACTATATTCTAGATACAGTAGAACCAAATTATCCTGGGTATATATAAATGTCGGGCCATTTTGCAGTTTGTCATTCGAACAACAAAATAGTTCGTAGTTCAATATTCCAATATATTTTGTATATTATATCCAATATATTCTATATACTGTAGACCTAAATCATATGTGATTTCAAATATTATGTATAAAATACGGAGCCATTTCGCAAATCGCCATTTGAATAACGACCTAGTTCAATAAGTTATAAATGCGCAGTGATTATATTCTAGACACTGTAGACCAAAATTAGTGTGGATTCAAAGCTTATATATAAAATCTGGGGCCATTTCACATTTTGCCATTTGAATAACGAACTGGTTCACAGTTCAACCTTGGAATAACAAAATGGCCAGAATAACCTAAATATGCGCAGTGATGATATTCTAGACACCGTCTACCTAAATCAGTGTGGATTGAAATATTATAAAACAATATGTGGCAATTTCGAAATCTGACATTCGAATAACGAAATGTTTCGCAATCGTTAATTGGATAATGACCATATTCGCAGTTCAACCATTCGAAAAACGAAATGATGAAAATAAGTTATAAACGTGCACAGATGACATTCTATACATTGTAGACCCAACTCAGTGTGGATTCAAAGTTTATATAAAATAATCGGAGCAATTTCGCAATTCGTTATTCGAATAACGAAATACTTCGCAGTTCAACCTCCGAATAACGAAATGGCCAAAATCAGTTATAAAGGCGCAAGGATGATATTTTAGACACACTAGACCAAAGTTAAGTGTAATCAATGATTTAAATATAAAAACCAGGGTAATTTCCCAGTTCGTTATAGGAATAACGAAACATTTCGCTGTTCAATCTCCGAATAACGAAATGGCTGAAATAAGTTATAAATGCGCAATGATGATATTGTAGACACACTAGACCCCAGTCATAGTGGAATCAATGATTTATGTATAAAACCCGGAGCCATTCCGCAGTTCCTTGTTCGAATAACTAAATAATTCGCAGTTCAACCTCCTGATATCGAAATGACCAAAATAAGCTATAAATGCACAATAATAATATTTTAGACACACTAGACCCAAGTCATATTGGAATCAATCATTATAAGATTAAATTCGGAGCCATTTCGCGGTTCAACCTCCGAATAACGAAATAACTAAAATAAGTAAAAAATGATGATATTGTAGACACACTAGACTCAGTCATAGAGGAATCAATGATTATATATTAAATCCGGAGCCATTTCGCAGTTCGTTATTCGAATAACGAAATATTTCGCAGTTAAATTTCCGGAAGAACGAAATGGTCAAAATAAGCTATAGATGCGCAATGATGATATTTTAGACACACTAGATCACAGTCAGTGTGGAATCAATGATTATATATTATATCTGCAGCCATTTCGCAGTTCGTTATTCGAAAAACGAAATATTTCGTAGTTAAACTCCGAATAACGAAATGGTCAAAATAAGTTATAAATGCGCAATTATGATATTTTAGGTTTATGATTTTTTGGACACACTTAGACCCCAGTCATAGTGGATCCAAAGGTTACACATTAATTGTGAGACCATTCCGAAGTTCCTTAATCGAATATCGAAATATTGTAACGGACTCGTGTCCTAGTAGCTGGCCTTTTGTTAAGTATGGTAGCGTTGAGGAAGATCAGTACCTTCGGTACTTTGATAACTAACACCAGTGTAGTTCTGTCAATTTAATTACATGTATAAATAGATACGCCAGTATTTGCAGTTTTCAAAGAAGTTGACATCAAATATTGGTTAAAACAGAATTTTGTTACAATCTATAATAAAATAGTGTCACTGCAGACTGTTTCATTAGACCGGAAAAGCTTTCAAGGGAGATTACTACGTAACGATGGATTCAGCATCAACCATAGGGTGTCGTCTTGTGTACAGATTAACGAAATTCTTGTTGTAAATAGTTATAAAAGGATGTGTAAACTGGACTATTCATAAAAGGGATGTTCTAATATAGGCACCTTCAGCAGACGTAGTGTATGAAAGCCGAAACAAGAAGATTTGAATTCAGGCAGGTCGGAAACTCTATGTGCCTCTCAGGTTCTATCGGAAAAAGACCATGAACGCAGAAAATCTGCTCCTTATATACTAGTGAGACTGGATCGCCCCCAAACTGGGCATGATCACCACAGAAATGGGTAGGATCACCATAAAATGGATCGCTGTGATCCAAATGGAGCGCGATCGACTTTGATCGGTAGTGATCAAAGTTGATCACCACACTACGTCATTTATAACGTCATCAAAGAATGTGCTAAATATACACGACGTAAACAAAGTTGAACTCTAAAGTTAACCCGCTTAGTCGATCGAAATTATGGAGAGAACACTTGAAATAAACATACTTTGTGAGAAAAGTAACTGTTTCCGGAGAACACAAAGGACGCTGGGTGATACTTGTGGAGAAACAAGGTGATTTACCCACAATTCCTGGTAAAAGATGTCCACTGATCCAGGTAACTGACAACAAACATGTACATGTATGATGACTTGTAGATGGATGAGTGAGGAATGTGTCCGCAGTGACTTCCCTACATTAATGTTTTACTAAAAAAACATGTTTACGAATATATCAGTCTAGATCTAGATTCTAGAATCTAGATCTAGCATGAAAACATTAAAATGGAACTTGCTAAATAGGTAGATACCCAACAGTAAAACATCAAAGACTAAAATATCAGGGTAATCTGTAAAACACTGGGGTGTTACATTACCCCCTACAGAATAAGGCTAAGCTCCCGCTGCCTTCTTCTATGATTCTCTTGAAAGTGTCAAGTCCGTAAGCAGCATTACAGCCATATTGAATATTCCTGATTTATATTAATAAAGTTTTTATATTCACATTGTATACTGGATCGTCTTATAGTGTCACTCTATTTTATAGATATAAATAAATTAATGTCACTTTCTGAAACTATGTCTTGTGTGTTCATTTCTATATACATGCATAGACTTAAAAATCATTTCTTTGCACTTTTCAGTGGGGCCTTCGAAATCGGACGACGATTCTCCTTAGAGCTGGAAGGTGTAGTGGTGGAAGAGGAACGTCTTTCGTTAGACATGTACCGTTCCATGGCTCTGTAGATATCCGTCACACGTCGTTCTACACGTCGAGTTTCATCGAGCTGCTGCTCCATGGCCCTGTACAGCCGGTTGACTGATTTTAACTGTTCGTCGTGCGCTTGACATATTTTTGCTGTGCAGCGACTTATAGCTTCTGCTATTACATTGGTGACTTCATCAACCTGAGTCTGTGTTGCCGAATCCTGGTTCTCTGATGACAGGTGGGGTCGCTTTCTTTGGCTGGTAGCAGAATTCTCCTCTCGAGGACGCTTCCTACTGCTCTCAGCCTCGGATTCCAGCAAAAGGGGATCATTTTTATCAGCCGTCAGTGTTATGTCAACGACTTCGTGGTCCCTTTCGTCCTGTACAGGCGTGGACTTCCCTGACCGGATGTCACTGCTATTCCTCAATGGTGTTCTTGACTTTGCTACAGGAGTTGGCACCTGGAGCGGAGATTTGTGTACTGGAGACCTTTGCTGCAGGACAGGAGTCGGTACTTGAAATAGAGATTTAAGCTGGGGAGACGACATTCGCAGCTGCTGTGGCTCCGCAGTGTAAGAACAGGCAGGCGACCTCTGGCCATGGTGTGGCAAAGCTGCTACTGCTGCGGACAATGATTCTGGAGCTTGAAGAAGCTGTGCGTTATTGGCTGTTGAAAAGGGCTGGACATCATCCAGCAGAGCATCAAAGCCTAGAACCGGAAACGAAGCAGTTGTTATCTGTGTCGGGACATAGTCAGGAATAGGCGCTGACCAGGGGTCTGCAACAGTCCTCTCTGGGTGATATTCCGGGACCTGGCTACTTCCTGACTCTGTTCGTGGACCCTGCTGGTCGGGTTCCGCTAACCATCTTGGCAACCGCAGACCACCGGAAATGATCATTTCTTCCTGGTCCTGAAAGACATCATCTTCCGATGGTGAGCGTTGGGGAGAACCACTTGATGACGATGACACAGCAAACATCAACTCGTCCACCCTTACAGGGTTTGAACCTTTCCTCAGGACTTTCCCATAGTCTGGTGTGCCAAGCTTTTGTTCTTCGGCCCTATGTCTTGTATATTTCTTGATATGACCCAGGAGACTCTCTTTTTCTAAGCAACGAAAATATTGCACATGGTGCAATAAAAGGGGATGCGGTCAAGGGGAACGTGTTCCTTCAGTACGTGTGCAATAATGCGGTATCTCCGGCCCTGCTTCTGGCAGAACTTGCATTGATACGTCAGATATCGCTTATCAATTCCCTGTCCTCTCATCTGAAAGATACAATTTAAGGGAGAAATGTACTTTCTCATTGAATATGCTATTTTCATCATGCTGACCCTGGATGATTGATGCTGTTTTTCCTGGTAAAAGGAGACTGTGCAAAGACACTTTCCAATACTTCAGGAGAGAGGAGCCCAATGCAAGTGCTTTCAAAAGAATGTTTTTTAGACGGCTATATGTATAGACAGTTGACACGCCCACAGTGACACTTCACAAGCTTTGTTACACATATTACAATTTACAATTGTAGGATACATATTAACTTATCTTGTACTAACTTTCAGATATCTTATGTTGAAGATCATATGTCATTACATATTTAAAAGTAATAAATATACATGGTTAACTCTGTCATGTAATTACCACATACCACAGAACTGTGTGTAGGCACAATACTTGAATAACATTATGAAAAACTGCTTAAACAGTACTTTATGTATTATGTATAATACTGAATAAAAGTCTTTTCTTCACAGGCGTAGTTAATTTTTTATTTCTCTGAAGATCTTGGCTCGCTGTGCTTTGATCCACCCACCTAGGCAATGGCTCACATCGGTACTCCTTTAACTTATTGTGGTGTACCAGTCGCTGCTTGCCTTCTTGGTTTAGGCGCAAGACAAAGTTAATTGGGGACTGCTTTTCCACGATCAAGTATGGACCCTGATAGGATTTTTCAAGTTTTGGGTTAACACCGACCTTTCGCGTTTCGTGAAGACACCACACAACATCACCAATTTTGTACTGCTGAAAGGACAGCCTTGAATCATACAACTCTTTGTTGCGTTTGGCTTGTTGGCCTAAGTGTTTCCTGGCAACATCGTGAGCTCTTGTCAGTCTTGACCTGAGCTTTAAAGCAAACTCGGCTGGGCCTTCTGTTGTTTCAGGTTCACAGGATTGCTGACCAAACATCACATCACTAGGCATACGGATTTCTCGGCCAAGAGTCATCATGTTGGGCGTTAGGTTGGTGGCTTCATGGGGAGTGGCTCGGTATGCACCTGCGAGACAACCCAAGTGGAGGTCCCAGTCGCCCTGTTCATCTGTCAGATAAGCTCGCACCATCTTCAGAAGGGACCGATTGAACCTTTCAACCTGACCATTTCCTCTAGGGTTCCTTGCGCTTGTTCTGGTCTTCTTGATCTGCAAAAGTCTGCATAGCTCCTGGAACAGTTTCCCCTGGAAAGTTGCACCTTGGTCAGTGTGTATCGACAACGGGGTGCCCCATCTAGCGATGACCTCATTCACAAGACGCAAAGCACACTCTTCGGCTGACTGGTTCGGAACGGGTATCACTTCGACATACTTTGTGAAATGATCACACATTACCATTATGTAGCGATTGCCCCTTTCGGTTACCGGGAACGGACCTACAAAGTCAATTGCCAGCACATCCCAAGGCGCACCTGCTCTAATATGCCCCATTGGAGCCCGAGGCTTCCTGGGAAGCATCTTGTCAGCTTCACATATGACACAGTGCTGAACATAAAGGCGGATATCAGTTTTCATGTCATACCAGTAGTAAGACCTCTGTACAGCTGACTTTGTTCTCTTGACACCAAGATGTCCCGCAGTAATTGGATCATGGTTCTGGGCTATGATTTGCCGTCTTAACTCAGCTGGAACAATCAGCTGCAAATACTCTGCTGTGCCGTCTAACTTTCTGAAGCTACGGTAAAGAATATTACCAGCTACTTGAAGTTGGTCCCAAATGACCCAATAATGGCGTGATTCAGCACTCAATGACTGCATGCTATCAGAGCTTGGCTTCACATTACTTACTTTAGCTCTGTAGATAATGCCAATGTTTGGATCACCTGATTGAAACTTGCGCATATCTTCTGTTGTGAATTGACACAACCAGGGTCTTCTTCTGGTTGGCTTTGCATGGAATTCGTCATTTGAGGTACCTGCAGTTTCGTTATCAACAGGTATTACAACTTTTATTATTGAGTCTTCAGTCTCATTCTGATTATCTAGATGATGCATGTGTCCTGGTAACAGCAGTTTCTTTTCAACACTGTCTGACTCACCCCTAACACACTCTGCGACTTTGTCTCTTTGACTGTTTTGTGCTTTAGGTGGCCCTAGAGTGGCATTGGCTCCACCTGCAATAGCAGGGACAACAGGCTGCCAATTCCAACTCAATGCCATCAGCTCTGCTCTCCGTCTACACTTCAAACAAGGGCCACATTTCAATGCCTCACTTGTGTCGACTTGATTGCAGGTGCAATCACGAGGACTTTCACAACGGGAGAGACCATCGCAATGAGGCTGTTTCGCACCACTTCTGTACTCAATCTTAAAGTCATATGACGCTAAGATTTCTATCCATCTTGCTATTTTACCATTTGGCTCTTTCAAGCTGAATAGCCAAGTAAGTGCTTGATGGTCCGTCCTCACTACGAACTTTCTTCCTAAGAGGTACTGTCTGAAGTACTGCATAAAGTAAACTACTGCGAGCAACTCCATTTCAGTAACACAGTAGTTTTTTTCTGCTTTGCTCAATGCTCTGCTGGCATGGCTGATGACACGCTCTCTGTCATTCTGTAACTGAGACAATACACCTCCAATCCCGATGCCGGAGGCATCCACATCGAGATAGAAGGTGCCACCATCGTTCAGAGGGTAGCCCATAACTACTGGACTAACAAGTGCTGACTTCAGCTGGTCAAATGCCTTTTCACATTCGATTGACCACAGAAACTCTCTTCCCTTCTTGGTCAGTTCGACAAGCGGTCGTGCAATCTTTGCAAAGTTCTGAATGAAACGGCGGTAATACGAACCCGTGGCCACAAACTGCTTGACATGTTTCGGAGTTTGCGGCCTTGGCCAGCCAAGTATTTTGGAGACATTCGTAGGATCTGGGCTGACACCATCTTTCGATACCACATGACCAAGGAAAGTGACCTCAGTTTGCAAGAGTTGACATTTCTCTGGCTTCAGCTTCAAACCAGCTTGTTTGATCCTACCAAGGACTTCGTCAACCCTAGCGATGTGCTCCTCGAAAGTTGAAGCATATATAATGATGTCATCGATATACACTAGACAAATTTCCCACTGGAGTCCTTGTAGGGCTAATTCCATGGTGCGTTGGAAAGTACTGCTTGCGTTGTTTAAGCCAAAGGGCATCCGCGTCATCTCGTAATGACCAAATTTACAGCAAAAGGCGCTTTTAGGGATATCTTCTGCTTTCAGAGGAATCTGGAAATAGCCAGATGTCAAATCTAGGCTGCTGAAATAGGCAGAGCCTGACACTGCATCTAGGCAATCTTGAACTCTAGGAAGTGGAAAGCCGTCAGGTTTCACCAGTGCGTTGACTTTCCTATAGTCAATGCATGGCCTTATTGCACCAGATTTCTTTCTCACAAGCACAATTGGACTTGCCCAGGGGGATGTGCTCTTTTGTATCACCCCTTTCTTCAACAGATCTTCAATTGCCTTCTTCTCTTCTTCAGCATAGGCTATTGGCACCCTGCGAGGCCTTTGCTTTACTGGCTCTGCATTACCGGTGTTGATTGGATGCTCTGCTAGATGTGTCAGTCCTAGGTCCCAATCGTCTTTTGAAAAGGAGTTCTGGTATTTTAGTAGAAGACCTGCTACAACCCGCTTTTGGAAATCAGACTTTCCGTCTGTAGACTTTGAGTGGAGTTCTTTTAAATGCTGAGGGAGTTCGTTTCTCCCATTCTGTTGAAATTCTTGAATTACACTTGGTACGTCATTTTTCGTTTTAACTTGAAGACGCCTAACCCTTTCCATGTTGTTAGTATAGTCTTCGTCTTCGACCTCTGTAACCACCGATACCACTTTCTCTACTGTCTCTGCTACGGCGATCTCTGCATTTTGTCGCAGCTCAACAGCCTCCTTAAATGGGTTCATAACCCGAATTTTACATGTTGGTTCCCTGTTTATGTCCACCAACGTTGATGCCATTATCAACTTGTACCTTGTGATGAAATCTTCTTTCGGCTCCAGCACATAGGTAGCAATGGGATCCTCGTCATCGTCTTCTTCCCGTTCTACATAAACACCAACAATAACTTCTGAAAGTGCAGGTACCACAGTATCATCCGCAATTACCACCTTTCTGGCTCGTTTGCTTCCTCTCCTTTTGGTACACGGAATATCATGCCCTCCAAACCTGACCACGCTCTTACTCAACAATATATCTGCTGGTCCGATATCATTTTTACCTAAGATATCGTACCCAAGAAGAACATCGTCTTCAATTTCAGCGACTATGGCTTCTTCTTCTAAAGCTAGGGACCCCAAAACAAGTCTGAATGATGCCTTCCCCAATCCCTTTATTGGAGACCCATCAGCTCCTCTCAAACTTGTTGTGCCTTTTAGAAGAGGCCTTTCATCTGCTTTCATCTTATGAAAAACCCTTGTTGAGATAATGGTTTTGGATGCTCCAGTATCAGCTGTGAAAACAACTGGTACACTACCAACCAACCCTTTCATGTATAAGCCATCGCCCAAATCTTGCGGATACTTCTCTTTTAATATTGGTACCTGGTCGATTTCCTGGTTACGTCTTTGGCCGTCTTCATATTTCTCATTTAATTGGACCTCCCTTTGGCCGCAAGGGCTGGTCCCTTCAAGTTTAAAGAATCTGTCATCACCTGTTCTTTTTCTTGGCCCTCTCTCTTCTTAAGCCGTTTATCTTTCTCTGGACATTCTCTTGCATAATGACCCTTTCTTTGGCAGTTGAAGCATTGAACGTCTCTCTTGCTTGAGGTTCTGTGCGGAACACCGTTCCCTTGCTTCTCTAACTTTGCTATCCTTTCTTTCAGCTCTTGGATCGTCTTCTCTGCATCAAGATTTACACTCAGTTGACTTGAATTAAGACAATTCTTCTTCCAATCTTTCTTAATTGGCTTCCTTTCTTCCTCTATCTTGTAAGACCACTCCTCTGATAGACTGTCATCATATGTTTGGCGCATATGATGCCGACTCTTCTTGTCACCTCGACTGGCATGTCTTATTTGTACCAGGTTAACCACGTGATACACTGCTTCATCAATTGTCTGAGGCTCTTTATTAAACTCTACATCCATGCGTGCTTCTTCATCATAAAGTCCGTCAAAGAAGCGCCGTACAAGATCTTCATCTCTTGTTTTTCTGTCACGATAGCCATGTGCTCTGTCATATAGACGCTTGAGTTCAGCTGCATACTCCTCAGCCGTCTCGCCTTGTCTCTGATTGCGCCGACTGAACTTTGCTGCAAATGACCTGGTCGTCTCGACTACTCTGAACCTGTTGTTCATCTCATGCACAATTTCTCTGTAGCTGTTCAGTACATGGGGCGATAACTGAGTGAACACAAAGTCTGCAGCTGTCCCTTCAAGTCTTGGAAGGAGCTGATCCAACTTTTCATCTTCTGACCAGTTGTACCTTGAGGCAATGGCCTCAAATCTGGCATAATATGTAGACCACTCTTCCTTCCCCGTGAATGACGGCATTTTTACATTGCATGCCCTTGAGTTATGCATATCTCGGGCCTCATGTACATTGAAGTGAACTGCACGTGGTCTAATGCTGTTTGGGTAGAACTGATCATCTGCTGCAGTTCTGGCTTCATTAAACTGGTAATGCCCTTGATTCTGCTCCTCCGTGGCTCGCCAGACTTCTCTTTGACTCCTGTAGGGGAGGTATGTTCTGTCACCTTGGCCCATATAGAAACTACTGCAGCCTTGACCACTGTCGGTCAGCCTGGCTGGACTTGGAACACAATTCATATTCTGGTTATGAGAGAAATTATTTGCCATTCCAGCGTTATTTCTACTCTGAGAATCTACTCTGACTGCCTGATATTCGTAACCCTGTATATTTGGTTCAGTTGGTCTGGATTGTTGCTTGCCTGCACCTGATAAACACCCTGTATATGTCTGTGGATCTGGGTTTGGTCTGTTTTCTCTTTGGGTGTCTGACATTTCTGGAATTTGGGAGTCTATTTGTAAGGTTGAGTGAGTAATGCTAGGCATAATCTGCTCGCTGCGTTGTACATTAGGGCCACTTAAATAATCTCGACCCGCATTAACACTCTCGTCAGGTGCTGCATTTCTTCTGTTCTCACTTGCTTTAGGACTGCTGTTGTCTGTACTACCTATGTTTTTCATATCTCGAATTTCTTTGACTACTGATCTCAGAATGCCAGACATGTTGATCATCATTTCCTGCATTGTTCCAACATTTCCTGGGTCTAGATCAAGTGTATCATCAATCATATTCGGTCCGGTATCGTCTGCAATGGATCTTGCACTTTGCGAGTGTTTAGGGTGAAAACTAACTTCACTGTCAACTTGTACTGGATTACTCATGCTTCTTGGTGTGTATGGAAATCTCTCTTGGCTGTGAAAAATGCTATATAAAATCACTATTTGATTTTTCTGGATCTATTAAAATTGATGGCTGGAAAATGGATTCAGATCACTGGATTTGCTTATTTTAGCAAATCCCACCGCTTGGCACCAAAGAATGTAACGGACTCGTGTCCTAGTAGCTGGCCTTTTGTTAAGTATGGTAGCGTTGAGGAAGATCAGTACCTTCGGTACTTTGATAACTAACACCAGTGTAGTTCTGTCAATTTAATTACATGTATAAATAGATACGCCAGTATTTGCAGTTTTCAAAGAAGTTGACATCAAATATTGGTTAAAACAGAATTTTGTTACAATCTATAATAAAATAGTGTCACTGCAGACTGTTTCATTAGACCGGAAAAGCTTTCAAGGGAGATTACTACGTAACGATGGATTCAGCATCAACCATAGGGTGTCGTCTTGTGTACAGATTAACGAAATTCTTGTTGTAAATAGTTATAAAAGGATGTGTAAACTGGACTATTCATAAAAGGGATGTTCTAATATAGGCACCTTCAGCAGACGTAGTGTATGAAAGCCGAAACAAGAAGATTTGAATTCAGGCAGGTCGGAAACTCTATGTGCCTCTCAGGTTCTATCGGAAAAAGACCATGAACGCAGAAAATCTGCTCCTTATATACTAGTGAGACTGGATCGCCCCCAAACTGGGCATGATCACCACAGAAATGGGTAGGATCACCATAAAATGGATCGCTGTGATCCAAATGGAGCGCGATCGACTTTGATCGGTAGTGATCAAAGTTGATCACCACACTACGTCATTTATAACGTCATCAAAGAATGTGCTAAATATACACGACGTAAACAAAGTTGAACTCTAAAGTTAACCCGCTTAGTCGATCGAAATTATGGAGAGAACACTTGAAATAAACATACTTTGTGAGAAAAGTAACTGTTTCCGGAGAACACAAAGGACGCTGGGTGATACTTGTGGAGAAACAAGGTGATTTACCCACAATTCCTGGTAAAAGATGTCCACTGATCCAGGTAACTGACAACAAACATGTACATGTATGATGACTTGTAGATGGATGAGTGAGGAATGTGTCCGCAGTGACTTCCCTACATTAATGTTTTACTAAAAAAACATGTTTACGAATATATCAGTCTAGATCTAGATTCTAGAATCTAGATCTAGCATGAAAACATTAAAATGGAACTTGCTAAATAGGTAGATACCCAACAGTAAAACATCAAAGACTAAAATATCAGGGTAATCTGTAAAACACTGGGGTGTTACAATATTTCGCAGTTTAACCCTCGCAGCCAATTTGCAGTTCTTAGTGCATTTATCTTCCGCAACGTTTTAGTCATCGAACTGTTACATTTGGTAATCTTTCCTGAGCAGTACTAACGTTTTATTAATCCTGGCCATAGGAGAAACTAGGAGAAAGTATTTTATAATATTTCTATTTTCAAAATGCAAACAATTCACTAGGGATTAAAAAACTGTCGATCGGGTTCAAACTATATAAAATTGTATTATTTCCATGCATTCTGTTATTACACTTAAAAACAAACAAGAATGTTCGGAGGAACACATGTGTCACCTGCTCGAAGCTGACACAAAAACTGTTAATATGCTGGAGTACAAAATCAGAACAAAGGGGAACAAGTTAATGTTGTATTGCTATGCAATACATGGGTCCCCCGCCGTTTTAAAAGAAACCTCCACTGACCCACCAACCCATGGTGTAGTTGACAATGGTATAAAACATGACAAACCTGAATGGTATTTGTAAAAATAATAAGAAAAACAATATGACAAAAGGGGAATAACTCCAAATATAATGATGCTAGAGTTGTGCATGGCACTTCCGCTTATCATTTTTGTTCCATATGTGAAGTTTCAAATTAATTGAACCAGTAAATAAAGAGTTATTGTCCGGACAAGAAAATATTAAAAAGGAGATTAACTCCAAAAATACTGATGCTTGAAATATGGGCCTTGTGCATCACACTTCCTCTTGGCATGCTTATTAAATATATAAAGTTTGAAATCTATTGAACCAGTAGATAAAGAGTTATTGTCCGGACAAAAAAATGGAAACGGGGAATAACTTAAAAAATAGCGATGCTAGAGTTGTGGCCCTTGTGCATAACACTTCCTCTCATCATGCTTACTCCTCGTGTGAAATTACGTGTATAATGATTAGTTTAGAAAGAACAGCCAAAAAAGGAAATTGTGACGGACAGACAGACAGACAGACGGACGGACGGACAGACAGACGACGGAAAAGTGATCCCTAAGTGACACACTGCCTCCCGGTAGGTGACACAAAAATTACATTTCAATAATATTCTCTTAATAAATCTACCCTCCTACCAGTGTGTGTGTAGTGGGAGGGAGTAGAGTTGGACCCGCACATGCATGTGCTGTTTTTCATTTCAAATTCTTTCAAAGGGTTGGAAAATATGGGAAGGGCACGAAAGTGTTACAGACGGACAGACATAATGAATAACGGACAGACGAAGAGCATTACCATTAATCATCTTACCGTTTTGCAGCGGCCGGCGGAAGGGGGGGGGGGTTAGAATCAAAATCTAGATTTTAAATGTAACCCGAAATAGAAATGGTGTGAGTCGAGCTTTTCAGATGGTTACTAGAATGTCTAAATATTAATATTATTTGCATTAAAACACCATTGGAGCAACTTTATTCTTAACAAAAAATTATATTGCACCAATTTCTGGAGAGTTAACCAAAGCTGTTTCCGTACATATTATCCTTATCGCGATTAGCAGGCAATGGGAACAAGTGAAATATTGTCAAGGTTAATATATAATGTTGAAAATTGACCTCGTCCCGTATTCATAAAGCTCCTAAGGAGAAAATTCCTTAGTTTCTTGAATATTCCTTAGTCTTATAAAATGAATGCAAGTAAAACTATTTCAGAAAAATAAAACTGTATATCAAATAAATATTTCACCAAACATTCTAGAAATTATTGAATGAAAATTTACAGATACAGACAGAAATATGTTCCTTAAGTTGTCCTAATGTTAAAATATTCCTAAGGAGCTTTATGAATATGGGCCCTGGTGTTGAGAGGGGTGTGTTTTTATGGGGAGGGGATTAAAGAGGGCATAGACCATTCGCTTTATTCACGCATCCCCTTGCTGTGGTGTTCAACAACGTTTCAACTAACCGTGAAAAAGACCCGGGAACTGATAAAAAATTTAACGTGTGACAAATTTTCAACGGATGTTTGTTTCCTATATTAGGTGTTGAAACCTTATTCGGGTCGATTTTCAACGTTGAAAATTGACCCATCGGGTCCTTTTTCAACGGGGTCAAAATCTAATGTAACACAGGCACTCCAATTAGTATTGTACCGTATTGTAGTGATTGCATTTGATTTATATCTCGACCTTCAAGGGACCATTAAAAATTACTTTTTTAATCTTTCTGTGTCCACGATTTTGCCAATAATATCCTAGTTCTGCCGGTAAAGCCGTTTGTAGACCTGTGTTTATCGATAACAGCCATGCAGTCTGATAAAAGATCTCCGGATGCGGATGAGGAACCCTTCCATCAAACTGGGTCAGTAGATTCTGACGGCATGGTAGCATTCGTGGGCATGCTATCAACATATTGTAATAATATAGACGGGCCACTGAGGAGATATCAATATCATTGCACATTGAGTCAGTACTGTGGGTACCAGTTGGAAAGGAAGGAAGGCATAAACAAACATATTGTGCCACATTATCGACAGAGCGTCCACCTATTGTGAAGTAAATATATTCTAAAAGTGGGAGATCCTTCGTCAGCAAAGTTGAGATGATTTTGTGCCCCCTTGTATATTTATGTAATGACAAACTGTCGTTTTGTCTGACCTGCTAAGAACCTACTATCTGGCCCTTCAAATGAGACTCAGAATGAACGTTGAGGGGGTAGTAGATGGGACTGAGCCTATGTAATGGGATAACGTCTACATTTCTACATGTATTTCATAAATATTAACGATACTTTTGATAATAGGCCTGTCTTGACCATGGTTACGGGTGAATAAATCGAGTTCAAGTATACATTATACAACTGGATGCAAATTAAAGAGCTCCATATCCCTTGGAGCTACAACAGTGTGTCTATATTTGTAGTGTATGCCGGTAAACCCATTTCGCTTTGGTTCTGCGTCCACGTGATAGCATAGTCCTTCAATCTTAGCGTTATTAAAAAACAACTAAAATTTGATATCTCAAATTCAGATAACTTAAGCGTAAGGATAACCCGAAGTAAAAGTTCTGTCCTCCCAAAATTTACAAAACAGAATTATGCATTTTCAGGACCACAACTGACAGCTTAATGCAAATCAAAGGTACTGCTGAAAACACCTGTATTACTTTAGACATGCATTAGGCTGTGGAAGTGTCTAGATTACAAATCGGATAACTCGAACCTCTGCTATCTTGAACTTATTTGTATAGTCTCTTCAAGTTCGAGATATTGACGTTCAACTGAATATACAGTATGATTTGCGGTAACCATTTTTGTCAATGTTACGGGACTGTGTGAAGTTTTATCACATAAAACGTGCTTGATTTAGACACTATCCGACGAAGTGTATGTGGGCATGGCTTGTGTGTGTGTATTGGAGTCTGTGTTCTATAGACACACTATTAGGTTCTTCAAACTCACTGAATATAATTTGACTAGGCTTCATAGGATTGATGCGAGTGTCCCATGAAATAAAACTATATACCGATGAACAATAGCTCCCACCGTGTGGAGGTATAATTACGTCAGAACGTTAAAAGTATGGAAACACAACATTATCATGCAGAAGTATTACACTGGCAGTATAAATAGAGAAGGTGTTTTAACTTTGGCTAAAATAGTGAAGACATTTCAAACTCCCATAATTATTAGACTCTGAAATTTCTTCATTATAGTGAAAACGCGTTGTCTGTCCAAAACTTCCTACACCATTGGGAGGCATTATTTGAATCGTTCACAGATGAACAACCGTTACGGGACTTGGCTGTCCCAAATACTTACACAATCGGGACTTCATGCTCTTGACATGTTTTTTTCATCAGCAGCACACCAGTTACGTTTTCAGGCATTGAAGGAAATACCTCTCTGAAATCTTACTCGCATTTTCAAACGGTTTGGATATAGACAAGTCGACTAGCTCATTAGGATCATGGCTGTTAATCGACTAGTTCAATACGATCATAGCTGTTTGACACTCCACTAGCTCATTAGGATCATAGCTGTTTGACATTCGGTCTCTCAAAAGTTACGGGTGTGTTCGAAATTGCATCAGATTAAAAGTTAACCATTTCCCTGTTGTATATTCATGTAAGAAATTACGTCATTAATATTAATAAGATTTTTTATAATGGCATATGAACACAGGACATTTTTCCTCAGACAGAAGCTGTAAAATCAGATCTATATTGCACCTTAAGTCTACTCTGTTTGCAGATGCGTCAAAATGCAATTACAAAAGGAAAAGGATTAAGACAAAAGTTATTTTGTCACACCTTTTTTCGATGAAACATACAAATGGCCATTATCCCTTTACCTGACGGATGCTTACGAAGACAGTATGTCTTTATGAACACACTTGAACTTACTTTGTTATAATATCATGTATACTTGCTTTGTTCGCTGTTGTACCAGTAAGTGTGAGATAAGAATCTTGAGCAGCGACGGATCAGACAGATTCTGATAAGATTCTTCTCTGATTACAAATGCCTACAAATGTGTCTTGTCTCTATCAGGTATATATTTATTACCAAGAACGGGTAATATGACTAGACTGTAACTACTAATATTGGAAAGTATTAAACTTCAGCAAATACGCAGAAATAAGAATAACATGTCCCTGAACGAATAATCTAAAGTAAAGTTACGTAATGTAATGTAAATTTACACGTACCTAAAAAAGTAATATCGTTTGTGTCTTAAAACAGAGATACAATACAGACGCTACTTGGAAATCACCGGAGCAGAAAAACTGCGTCTGTAATTTCGAATTAATTACAATGACATGCCGTTGAACGATTAATCCAAAAGTACAACTTGAGACGCGTTATTCAACAGTACACAATGACATGTGAGTTTTTAAGCACCTAAACAATACTGAGAAGAGGGGAGGAAAATTGCGTATGCAAATGTGACTTATCTAAGATTTCCCGTCACAAATGACCCGACCGTAGTGCACAATCCTCAAATTACATTTTATGTAACCATTTGGATGCTGAACTTTTCAACATGAAATGTCCATCATTGTTCACCATTTAGTTTCCTCAGCACGAAATATGTCTACACTGTTTGTAAATGCCAGTACACTCGTTTATCGCATTCAAAGTGTTAATTTCCTTTTAAACATGCATAGTGTGAAACCGTTTGTATCCCGGTGTTACGCGATTTATTCCTTTATTTCAATGGTAGCCGTATAACGCCTATACCCGGATCAGATACCTCTTGTAGTATCTGTCTAGTCATGGTCTAATCTGTTTTGTTTGAAGAGTTGTATAGATCTGATTTTATACTGCCATATATCTGCCATAGCAAACAATCGTATGTACATAAGCCATTACAAGTCTTTCAAATATAGCAGGTGTCATAATTTCTTACTTGAATATTTATAAGGTAAAGGTTTAACCCGTACTCTAATATGGACGCCTTGAGATGTTTCTGTAAAAGTCACGTTTTAAAACCACTGAGATGAATAGAGCATTTGTTTCATAGGAGCAAAATATAATGTTTTATTTACTACAATAATTTCTACCCTACTAAATTATAATATTTTGTTTTTCGCTTGTAAGTGCCTCAATTCCGTATATTTATCAAAGAAAGTATGATTTACATAGAGGATCTTACATGAGTGTTCTTGATTATTGGATTTATTAAATGAGTCTTTTTTAAAACGATGAAAACGAGCTTTAGCGAGTTTTTTTTATCTTTTTAAAAAGACGAATTTAATAAATCCAATAATCATGAACACGAATGCAAGATCCTATTTATAACATAACACACACAAATATTATTTGCAGCCAATATTTCAGCAGTAACGTGGATTGTTATAAATTCTCCTTACATATTGAAATAATGAATGAAAGGTGTTATTAGGTTCGCTAGGTAACTGGGACAAAGTAGGTCCAAATTTTCCAAATTTTGTTTGGACTTACTGTCATATCAACCAGGATCTAATTCAGACCTCTCTGGTATTCAATTTAACTGTGATAGTTTATGATACAAAAACATACAGAAACACGTCAAAATAAATTTTGAGTTACAGTTTTGACATACATAGTTACAAACACGTCACATTATGACGTCATTGTACACAAATTGTGTCTATGTAAAGCGCGCCATTTACATGAAGACCCACATACAGTCGCCAACACGTCTGACACTCACTGTCAAAATGCGCCTTCGTTTTGGTATATTAAGCCCTTCATTAGTGTTGTATATTTTCAGTGAAAATGTTTGAAATGGACAAAAGATTCAGCAGAATCTACGAACATCTGCATAAAATGAGTTGGAACAGGAGGAAGATTTTCGCGATCAGCTGAGTATAGCATATTTGAAATATGTTTGTGCTGTGCTGGATTCAGATGACTATAGTTGTTGATTGACGAAATATTTTTATGAGTAGAAATCTGCATAAACAAAAGGACATGCGGTGAAAAAAATGCAAAGTTGTGGAGGCTTTTTCTATGTAGCATGGTCTTACCGTCTATCGAACCTCTTAACCTTTGACCAGGAACACGTTTACCGTGAATAATGAAGAAAAAAATAAATCAGCAGTAGTATGCTCTTGTACATGCGTAAAACCACCAAAAAATGAAAGGTTCGATAAACAGGTGAGGTTCGATAGAAGGTGAGTTTACGATAGAATGGATTGTATGGGTCAGAGTAACTGGTAGGTCTTTTTTGGCATACATGTCGTATATAATTACTGACAGCGATTACAATTTGTATTATTTTATCGAAATTGCCAACAATCCTTTGCCATCTATCGTGACTCATTCGTTGACAGGTAGGTCACCGTCCGCCAGTTTGTTTGTTTTGACAGCGCGTATGAATACAGTTCGGTCGTTCGAATGTTATTCACTAGTGAATATATGCCCGTGAATATCAAAAAATAAATAATAGTGTTACGTCACGCTGAAGCCACGAGTTATAATATAAAATAGCATATGAGGTAATGGGTTTAGCATGCATGTACTCGTGTGTAAACTGTTTTCACATGATATCATAATAAGAGTTAAATAGAACAGTCAATGGCCTGGGTCCTACTGGTATCATCTATGTCTACTTGGTGGTCACCTGTTCGTACATTCTGTCCATAATTGACGCGTTTCTTTTTTCATAAGTATCATTAAACGTATCCTGCAAAGCACGAGTTCACTTAAATTTTGAGTAACTCATCAGAATCATAGCTGTTGGATATTTGATTAAAACTTTCACAACCTGGACATTTCGGAAGTAGGTGAAAATTGAAACAGGTCGGAATTTTAGCAGTGGACATTTTGAAACCTTTGGCAGACTTTACACGCTGGTGACAAATTTGCTAAACAATCATTCCCTAGTTTTCTGGAGCCCTCTGAATAGGGTCTGTGCCGTCTATCATTCGGACATATAATTTTGAGTCTCACAAAGTATACTGTTTCCTACTGAATGGACTTTTGATAATTCAGCATTCAAATCGTTACGTTTGCAAACAATTTTGATCTAGACAAGACGTCGATTAGGTTTTCATCTAATCAGGATTCCAACAATTTTGATCTAGACAATGCATCGAGTAAGTCGCTATCTAATTAGGATTCAAACAATTTGGATCTAGACATTCTCTGTAAGTGACTGATAACGGGTTTGCATTTGGCGAAACTGATTACTGATGAAATTAGTTTGTATACAGATTAGCCTATGAGTAACTCGACGTTTCAACAGGATCCAAAGTGTTTGACACTCTATGTATGGTTAGGTACTCTATGAAGGCGACGTCTTAAATCCAGAAACGGAAAGAGGACGGATCTCGTTTTTGTCATACCCTTTATTACTGTTCTACAGTTACTCTGTTTGCAACTCAATCATTGAGTACACTAGCGATAGTTGGATACAGTTGTTTCACTTAAATATGTTTTCGTTTTGCAAGCTCTTTACCACTGTATTTGCCATCGAGGTTGTTGTAGACAATTAAACGAACATTAGACGACAATTAGAAATTTGGCGCCGAAAGGGAAAATCATCTAGGGGTTATGCTATAAACAGTTCGACTGAACTGCATTTTACGAGATTAGTTAACAGAATTAACACAATACAAAGCATGTGAAATTAATATACTAAGTCTAATTTTCTTCCGTCGAGAAGTTTATGACCTAGTGACACATTATTCGGATTCTAAATAGACACAGTACGTCTCGCCTGGGTTCAAGCTGTTTGCAAATGCGAGTCAGATCGCAAATAACGGACATTTGTAATTTGTAGACTAATCTTAATTGTCTATAAAACTAACAATCAAGAATAATTATATTTAATATATCAGAAATTCACAATGTAAGAAAATGTTATATGAAGTAACGTTAAAAAATTGAAGTGATTACTCACCAGAAAAAGGCAGCTACACTATAGGTAAAACGATTCAGAGTGAACAAACACTGACTTATGGCGTTGCTTCGTTCCGACTTGTGACCTGGAATTTGTCCAACATGAATTTATAAAAGTCAATATAGGTTTTTTTCAATATTGATTTCCCATACACCAATTGACGCACATTTTCGGGGAATTGCAGGCCAATACTAGGTCAGTCGAAACAACGTATCATCTCTCCTCTCACTCTCTTGCTGGTATGGTCGGATTTACGTTATCTTTTTAACAATTTACTTGATATATGTGCCCTTTAATTCCATTGCAAACAATGTAGACTCAAATCAGAAGGCTCGCGTGATCCGTCCTGTATGCTTTTAAAATGGCATTGGTGTGATTCTACAATTTCTTTCACATCCAAAAAGCCACGATTTCATGTGCATATAAATATAAAACACTCTTATTTATATTCGTTATTTTTTTATCCCTCATGCATAAAAAGTAATTGCATGATCCTTGCAAATTACGTTCACAGATCAATGAGCGAAATAACCTACATTAGTCGTGAAAAGGTATACATAGAGTGTGATTTGGTTTTTTATCAGGTTTTATGTCGTTGTAACAGTATTTCAGTCATATCACGACGTCCAGCTAATTACAGGTGGAGGAAGATCCCAGAGGTCTGCACGGAACAAATTGCACATATGGTGTAAAGGGTTATTATTTTCATTCCGCATTGGTTAGTAATTTGCTTTCAAGGACTCCTGACGTTTGTTAGTCAAGTTGGTAGAGTTTGTGTCAGTGGTTGATCCCCTGGGCTTACTCAGAACGTGCTTATGGAACTGGCTTATGACACTTTCCCCATAATATTTAGCATGTCTTGTCTTTAACCATACCTGTATATATACAGTGTATTTTGCGGTGACCATTTTTGTCGAAGTTCCGGGCCACTTTCATGTGTTTGATTTGGATGCAATATCCCAAGAAGTGTGTATGGGCGTGACATGTGTGTGTGTGTGTGTGTGCGTGCGTGCGTGTTTGTATGTGTGTATGGGGGGAGTTCTGTGTTTTGACACAATATTAATTATCCGATACTACTAAATTGGAATAGACCAGTCTTCATACGATTGGTGCTTAGATGTTAGATGATCCTCAGACTCCTTTATCAAAGTTACGTAAATTGTTATGAGTGCTAGTGATCTGTCATGAACAAATACTATATACCTATGGATACTTTCTACCACCTTGCGGTATTCAATTTCAAAACAAATAACATCGAAACTAATGATACCGAAGGACCAGAAAGTATAACAGCGCCGAGAATGAAGTACGGGCGACTTTTTGCGGCCGCCACACAAGCACTTAATATCTGCTGTTGTGAAGTACATAAATTCTGAAAGTAGGAGAGCATTCGAAAGCAAGAGCACTAATGTAAAAAGTGAAACTTGCAGATTCGGTTGTATTGGGTCTGTTCATGAGCAGCATTTCAAAGTGATGGGGTGTAGTCGAAATTACATGCTTTTTTCACATCGTTTTTCGATTAAACATAAAATAGCCATTAGTCTTTGACGGATGGTTATGAAGACAGTGTGCCTATACATGAACTCACTTTGTTATAATATATTTACAGAGGAGTCTCCTGTTATGTCAGAAAGTGTAGGGTGAGAGATATGTAATTCATAAGAAAACTGAGCAGCGACTGATCAGACAGATTCTGATCAGATTCTTTTGTTTGTAAATGTCTATAAACGTGTATCCATCAGGTAAACATTTAGTACCAAGCACGAGTAATGTGACCAGACTGTAGCCATCAGAATTGGAACCACCTCAACATTAATTAATTAATTATGAAAACTGAATACTGCTTAATCCGGTGCTAGGGGTGTGAGTAGTATTGCACATTTAATTAATTAATACTCATGCACAGACCCAATAAAACCGAGTATGCAAGTTTCTCTTTTCGCATTGCTACTTTTGCTTTCGAAGGAACTTCCATTTTCAGAATATTCAGCAAATACACAGAAATTACAATAACATGTCCCTAAATGATTAATCTAAAAACGAGAAAAATACAGGAGCTACTTGGAAATCACCGTAGCAGAAAAGCTGCGTCTTCAAAAGCGCATTAATGACAATAACATGGCTTTGAACGATTAATCCAAACTTACAGTTTTCTATTCATTCTTTAAATATGATCCTTGACATATAAGTCTTGACAGAGAAATGAGGGCAAAACTATCTGCTAATCACTGTTGCAGAACACTGCCTTTTCAAATGTAACTTATCTTAGATTTCCCGTCACAAAGATCCCCCACCGCGGAGTGTACATTCCTCAAACTACATAGTGTGAAATAGTTTATAGACTGGTCATACGCCTTTTAATCTTTTATTTTAAAGGTAGCCTTTTAACGCCTATACCCGGATCAGATATCTCGTGTAGGATCTGTCTAGTCATTGTCTAATATGTTTGTTTGAGGAGTTGTATAGATCCCAATTTATAGTATCTGCCACCTGTATGTGCATATGCCAGTATAAAATCTGCTATCAAATAAAGCAGGTATAATAATTTCTTACTTGAACAACTATCAGGTAAAACTTTAACCCATTGCTTTATATCTACACCTCGGTAAAAGTCACATTTTGAAAACATTGTGATAAATAGAGCATTTGCTCTATAGGAACAAATTGAAGGTTGTATTTATCACAATAATTTGAAAACTACAAAATTCTAACCTTTTTCATTTTCTCTCGTAAATGCCCCCTTTCAGTACATTTATTAAAAGAGACTCGGTCTAAAATAGCATATGAGATAATCGGTCTAGTCTGCTTGTAATTTTGTACAAACTGATTGTATGTGTTATAAGTTTTAATGCTAAAAGTTAAAGCGACCAGTCAATGACCTGGGTCCTACTGGTATGATATATGTCTACTTGGTGGTCACATGTCCACACAGTTTGTTCATTATTGACGCTTGTCCATTTTATAAGGTTCATTAAATCTGATCATACCAGGTACGAGTTCATTTGAATTTTGAAACAGTTTGGATCCAGCTTAGACGCCTAGACGCCTCATCAGACTCATATCTGTTTGACACTTGATCCAAACTTCCACAACTTGACCGTTTCGGAATAAGGTGTAAATTGAAATAGGCTGGAGTTTCAAACCGGCAGAATTTACACACTAGCGAAGAATTTGCAAAACCTTCGACCCTTTGGATGCGGGCCACTAGTTTACCAGGGCCCTTTTATTAGGGTTTGTGCTGTTTATCATTCAAACATATCTCGCATAGTATACAGTTTTCTACTGAATGGGTTTGTCTGTTAAACAATGGCGGATTTTTCCATTTTGAAAATTCAGCATTAAAGGGGTTAAGTTTGCAAACAATTTAGATGGAGACAAGACTTCGAGTATATTACCATCTAATCAGGATTCAAACAGTTTGGATCTAAACAAGACGAGTAGGTCGCAATCTACTCACGATTCAAACAAGTTGGATCTAGATAATACGTCGAGTAGGTCGCCATCTAATCAGGATTCAACCAATTTGGGTTAGACAAGATGTCCAGTTTTTCGACATCTAATCAGGATTCTATCAGGAATCTTAAATACTTGGAATCGTAATAAAGAACTTTGTTGCAAAAACAAACACCCTGATAATCGTCAAGACTTTTAGACGTTCGATTTAATCTTCTGTGTTCTGTATGTGGTGTTTCCTGCATGACTCATATTTGTAAAATAAAATATGTTTAATCCACACCAAACGTTAGGAAAGTCATATCTGCTCTCATAATGTTAATTTCAGATACAAAATCCATAATCTGTCTACCAAATCCTACGTTGTGACCACTCTCTACAATTGTTTCGCAATTCTAAAGAGTGGACAAAAACGTAGGGTTCATACGTTTACTGCTAAGCTCGATGTAACTGTTATTCCGGACAGATTGGATCCAGATGAAACACCGAGTACATGCAAATGACATCGAGAGTTTGTCCTACAGATCGTAATATGACAGTTCTACAATCAACCCTCAAAATGGAACACCGACAAAGAAAAAATAAAAATAAAACCAGAACTTAGAATCAGTGGGTATATGTTACAACCATTGAAATGTTAGTTCTTCTGTGACATTTTTATGAAGATTTCCCTGAACACGTATATTGTAAAACGCATACTAGTGAACCATTAATAATGGTCAATAACGTCACATGAAATTGTTTGTTCTCATACAAAATAGTATGCGATATCGCGAACAAATACAGAGCTAAAACGCACACGGTCTTTTATTCTCAAACACGAGGATTCACTTTATCGATAGCGATACTTTAACATTAATTTTCACAATATTTCGTGCTTTTTCTGATTAATTTCCATAGTATACTACTGTTCACTACAGTTTGTTCCATTTTTACACACTTCTAGAACGCGCCATATAGACTGAAACATAAACAAAAAGGATGTACATGTATTTTGTTATCATGTCTATTAACACTTTTGCAAACAATGGTGAAACTTTGATCACCTATGAAAAGTGTTTTAGGTCCAGATGAAAAAATCAGGAAAAAAATTCTGCATCTTATCAGGATTTGAACAGTTTGATAAACAATGCAGATTTAAACAGATTATTTGCATACAGTAGGTGATATTTAAAGTTAAATAATTCGGTGCCAAATTTTGTCGTCCGTCTGCGACAACTTTCATGTTCTTTTCTTCTTCTTCTTTTTTTTTTTTTAAAACATAGAGGAACAGTAACGAACAGTACTGGGTCCATGCTTATAAAACTTTTAGTTGAGTCTGAGATCGTTTTTGATTGGTCAGATTTGAGCCTTTGACCAATCAAAAGCTTGAGAACTCAAATCTGACCAATCAAAAGCTTGAGAACGAACCCTGATCCTGATGAGACGCTATGTTGCTCATTATTGTTTGCATGGGTTACCAATGATTCAACATTTGCATCTAAATACTTAAATGTGCTGTAATGTTATATGTGATATCTAGAGTTAACTATTTCGATGCCAAATTTGTCGTCCGTCTGCTACAACTTTCATGTTCTTTCGTTTTCTTTTTTGTTTCAAAACATAGAGACACAGTAACGAACTGTATTGATCCTGATGAGATGCCGTGTTTGCATAGATTAAAAATGATGCAACATTTGCACCGAAAGATTTAAAAGAGCTGTTATGCACGAGAATAATTTAACAGTGAGTTCTTAAACCCTTAATTTAATGAATATTAATTTATGAAATAATTGCGCCATGCCTTCTAGTTTACAATGTATAAATTATTATGAACACGTAGCTCTTAATAATATGAAAAAGGCACTGCCTCTAACGGGAATCGACAATCAACATTTTTTACACGTGATCACAGAAATTCGTACTGTCTGAGATGAAGTAGAAGAAAAGATAGATAAAGAATTTAAAGAAAGTATGTGTATTTCAAGTCTTACTTAGTACAGGAAACACTAAAGAAATGGGAGATAATTCAAAACATAACTTAGAATCTCGTACATGTATGGTACAACAGTCTACACGTGCTTAAGAGGTGTGTCAAATTAACCCTTTTCTTAATAAAAACGTGTTTTCAAGCATCTGAAAACAGAGTAGACCAAGACCAGATGGTTCCTACATAAAAAAAATGATGATAATGATAATAACAATAGTGCCCAGTATCGTTAGAGTCATTATACATACGTATGTACATGTCTCTGGTATCAATAGGTCATGAGGTCTAAACGTAAGAACATACATTTATGTATGTCAAATTATTGTTTAAAATATAGAACAGATCTGGTTCTGCCTGAGCCAAGATGTCATGTGTTCATATGCCATTATAAAAAATAATATCTTATTAATATTCATGACGTCATTTTTTCCTACATAAATTTTCATCAGGAAAAGGGTTAAACATGGCACTAAGTATTCCTACAAAAATTACACTATCTACTAGCAACTAATTAAGCCATCCATCAAAAACAATGTTGGCACAGTGAATGAACAAATTTAAATCAAGGATACATTTCAAAATGTGTGATGCTAGAGATAAGGCCCATGTACCTGGTACAATGAGTGTGTCTACTCATGATATGGGCCAAATTATATGGAGATTGGCTAATGCAAAATATATTGGTATGCCTGTGACAAAATCAAATAGACCAACAGACAGACATATGAATGCACATACACAGTTGCCAAAAGCCGGCTAGACAAAAATCAGGACACTCACTGTAATAAAGTAAATTAACAATAAAATTGAAAACTCATACATATTGTTTATGTGTGCAATTTTGAATTTGACAGGATGAGTTGAGAATGGTTGGAACTGAAATGTTGATACTGCATACAAATAAACTCATTTAGCTACATAAACCCTTGTACTGATGATGAATCAAGATCCAATTTGAAGTAGTTCATATTTTATCATTTTTGAGATACACATGGGCAAGAAAGTGAGAAATATGACAGGAATATTTACAACAGAAGCATTGAAAGGATCATGTGTCACCTGTCAGCAGAAATGTGACACCAAAAAAGATGCCATACTAAACATAATCCCTATCTGTCATCCTGCTAAAGCAATTGACACAAAAAGTGCAGATAGTATCATAAATTTTGTTTGGGACAATTATGTTTTCTGTTTAAAGTTTGTCTATAGCACTTACTGACTCCAAAAAGCATTTCCAATAGGCAGTGCTAGGATTTGAACCTAGACTCCCTCTATGGCTAAGCCAAGGAGGTGTTCTTCCATTAAACTACACTGACAGCATTTATGGAAATTGCCAGTTTGGAGCACAAGCTAACTTAGATTTTGATATTCATAACTATTTTTCAGCTCAGCATGTAATTTGTTAAGAGTTTTTTAGACAGGAATCATTTCGGAAAAGGAGAGAATTACAGATTTCTTTTTAAAACCAGGGAATATGGAGACGGTTCAAGCGAGTACAACTCCTTCCAAATACACTGAATATACTTCACAATCAGATGTTCACATTGTTCAGAGTTCTGTAGCTCTCAATTCTGAACAAACATAAATACAAAAGTTGGCCATGGCCCTTCAATTTTATTTTACAAAATAATCATTCCGGTGTTTTTTACTTTACTGTGAAGTATGTATTTTATCTTCGATATTGTGTCAACCCCCCCCCCCCCAACACACACACACACACACACACACACTCCCCGATTTTTTTTAAAAATCCCCCTTTTTTGGACAGGGGCAAACCCCATCGCCAACCCCACCTCCGCCCAAATTCACATTTGTGTACTCTAAATGCTGACATCAAGCTACTTTCGGTTTTACATATCCAAGCAGAGTACACCGTGAGAAGGCAACCATTATAAAATTAGCATGATGTCTTACAGTTTATTGATGAGACTACCGTCATCCCTATTTTCCAATTTCTAGAATAAACAAAGTATTTTTATCAAAGGGTCAACTATCACTCAATTTTTAGCATTGTTTTGAAAGGTTTAACTCATATCCGCGGATATGAATCTCATATCCGGTGTTTAGTCATATCGGTATACCGATTATTTTTGGTTGCATGACAACCAGTTCTAGATGGATCCAGATTCTTTTAACAATTTTGACAGAGCTCAGCATGGTACAAATCACATATATCTGGAGTTTGATTACATTCTGCCACGTAATATCAGAGACAGAGGATCTATCCGAGATGTTGTTGACGGACGGTCAGGACTCCGACAATCACAAAAGCTCATAGATCTGAGCATATTCAGAGCTAAAATTCAGTATATTCCTTGCAATCTGCTTGCAGATTGCTCGTTATAACAAAGAACCGTCATATAATGTAACATAGCCCTACCTGTTACGTCCCTACACAATCAAACCTCAATCATTGCATGTTTTCAGCGGCACTGACATGCAAGTCGAAATCAGAAAAATATGTACATTTATACTTCTCGCAAGCCGCTTCGCGGCCTTCTCGTAATTTCATTAGTCCAATCACTTACAATAAATAGTGTTTAATGTACCTTCTTGTGTGTATTGAAAGGCGTTATATAACATTCAATGTCTGTTTGATGTAGACACCCTTTATTCACTGTAATTTGTCGATTCGAGTCAATTTCAATATGGCGGCATCTGGCAGAGAAAAAAAGAAGACTGTCCGAGATGTAGCGATAAAAGAAATTCTAAATGATTGACTGTACCACGATTTGTTACCCGATTTACGGCGTCGCCGATTCAATTGCATTTCTCAGAAAATTACATGTCGATTTCGGATTTTCGGCGCTGGTCAATGCTTTTCAATGAAAACTCCCGAAATAGCCGAATGGATTTTGTCACACACTTTTTACAGGGTTAACCTTTTGTACCGTAGAGGGAATCGACGGCGCCTTCGGCGCCCGGTCGATTCCCTATTATGACGGAAACTGCAGAAACAGATCTATATTATGACATGAGTCAACAGAGAAGAATACCACGGGGAAGATTGTCCATACAAAAGTCATTTGAGCTGAGTCTGTTCTGTTTGCGAATGGTTAAAAATGATCAATCAGATAAACAATTAGAGCACCACCGTATATAACAGTCCCTACAAGAGTAAATGTTTCGCTTTCAACATGTAAAGGAGGATTCACCATTTTAATACAGATACAGGTAACGTGTACACGGTGAAGCCGCAGATAGGTAGAATGTAATTTAAGGCATTTGATCAGGGTCTACACGGTTTGTAATTGGAAATCCTCTCGCAAATTATACCCTTACAAACACTGAACTGACCCCATTGTTAAGCACTGGTGGATCATTTCATTTAGAAACTCAATTATCTAAGGCTATAAAACTTCTGAGTCTGTAATCATTCTCAAGTATCTGAAGTATCTGATTAGTCAAATTCTGAGCGCAAGCAAATAATCTGGTGCTTGAGAATGATCTCAGATTCAAGCAAAACATTTTACAACCTCGCAGCCAGAGCTAGTGACTATTTAATGCAGAGCAAACTATTTGAGTGAAATGTTTACCTTCTGCATTAAGCTACAACCTATTTGCTTTTGTGTTGTCATTTTTAGAGAGGTTTGTTTGACTTTCGAAAGCATACACTCCCAACCGATCATACAATTTAACATAATCATTCAGTACCTTAAGCAGAAAGTTGACCCAATGAAAGTGCAGACTGTGACAACAAAATATTGGCAGATGTTATCTTACTTGTTGGACACAATAAAAGGCATATAATGAATTCACTAACTCCTAGCCCGCATACCTTTAATGTCAAACTGTGAATCAAACCCTGATAATTATTTCTCTGGATGACAATTGACAAACAAGTCTCATAACTGATAATTATTTCATTGCCTCACATCTCAACCATCTCTCATGTCATGCAGTAACATACAGTAACCAGCCTGATAAATATTAAAAAAAGCTGTTAAAAGGTTATGTACATATCATGCTATACACCAGCGAGGTTGTGTACAGACCATGTCATACACCAGCGAGGATGTGCACAGATCATGCCATACACCAGCGAGGATGTGTACAGTCCATGCTATACAGTATCGAGGCTGTGTACAGATCATGCCATACACCATGCCATACACCAGCGAGGCTGTGTACAGAACATGCAATACACCAGAGAGGATGTGTACAGTCCATGCCATACACCATGCCATACACCAGCGAGGCTGTGTACAGTCCATGCCATGCACCAGCGAGGATGTGTACAGACCATGTCATACACCAGCGAGGATGTGTACAGACCACGTCATACACCAGCGAGGATGTGTACAGACCATGCCATACACAAGCGATGCTGTGCACAGACCATGCCATACACCAGCGAGGCTTGCACAGATCATGCCATACACCAGTTATACTGTGATGATTATTTGACCAGCTGACAGCTCACATACAGGTTATATTATAAAGAATGTGGTAATTATTTTAATAGCCGACAGTTTCAGTTAATGGCATATTTTACAATAAGCAGACTGTGGTAGTTATTTCATTAGCTGACAACTCACACACGTACTCTCATACAGTAATGAAACTATGACAATTATTTTTACAGCTCTCAGCTCACGCGCAGGTCAAATCAATAGCCTAGGACGGGATCAACTAATTGATCTATGCCATGATATATCGCATTCATATCTGGACGTATGAGCAAATGTTGTGAGGCTTGTATTACCACATGGCGTTCTTCAAACGACCAATCAAGCCCTTGTAGAAATAAATAAAATTCAATCAGCCCATAGTTTTAATAGTAACGTACCCAATTTTAGTCTTTTATAAAACAATTACGGCCTGTCAAGACCAAGACTTTTTATGTTGATTGTTGTTTTTCAAGAGAGAGAGAGAGAAAGAAACCTTCTACTTTGCACGTTAACATCGATAAATACCAAGAAAAGGATTTGCCCTTAAACTATTTTTCATATTACACCTAAATGTTACCGCAAAGTCAGCATTGTCCCTACGTAAACGGCATATCTTGGCAGACAACTATAAAGTGGGTTAAGAAAACTAAGGTAAACACTATTGCAATACCAAGAAAAGGAGAGTATAAATACACTTGTCCTTCAACTATATATCATATTACACCTATAAGTAACCGCAATTTATCCTTGGCCCTAATATATTCCACGTGCCTATGCTCAACCGGGCGTCTTGTATTATAAGGTAGTATAAAAATAGAATAAAAGTAAAGCAGGACATTTGAAAATGGCACAACAGTGCACCGCAACACAAGGAACACGGGTGAAATGCGTGCTCACACGCAGAAATAAACTAACACTTATTTACATATATCGCACATACACATTCAAAAGTACGAACGTATAAAATTGCACGATACAAACAAAATACAAGGTGAAGACAGGAGTGCCGATTTAGAATGGTTAGTGGTTATATTACCACTGTGGGTTTAAACCATGGGTAGGTGACGGGTCCAACCTCACACTTATCCCATGTACACCCAATCAAACGAACAGTGTAAATAAATATACCCCCGCTGTACCACAAAACATCGATGGCTAACTCATGAGTGTTCACTGTGAAGGCAGTCACAAATGTAGTCAATGACTTTTCTGAAGTCAGACAAATTGTAGAGAAGCCAGGGATACGACAGATATAGCCATATGTACAACCATTGGACATGCAGAGAGCGCCATGCACAAGAGGGCGCGGTACCAAACATCATCGCACAAGAAACAGAGAAATTACTAGACGAAACGTGACGAAACGCACACGAAGATATAAAGACATTATACATTTACCTATAAAATAACACAGTAGATTATATGGTGAACGCGAGATTACCGCCTCGGTAAGATCAGTAGCACAGAAACGCTACTGGGGACCAGGTTTAACCCAAACTCACACTTATCCCACCTTCAACAAATGTGTACGACAGTTGTTCGAT
Organism: Azorinus chamasolen; assembly: GCA_963576725.1. Taxonomy (NCBI): domain Eukaryota; kingdom Metazoa; phylum Mollusca; class Bivalvia; order Cardiida; family Solecurtidae; genus Azorinus; species Azorinus chamasolen. The sequence goes on from OY755240.1 coordinate 21,817,288, forward strand.
ATTTATAACACGCGTTGCGTATGACTCTACATCCATTCAAAGTATTCACCGTGGATAGAAATTCATACCTTCAGTCTGTGAATCCACTTCAGAAATGCGTCATGGTAGACTGATTTGGGTATTTCTCTGAGACACTGACTGACGGCTGAGCAAAGGGCTTGTCTAGAGGTATATCGCCGACCAGAAAAGAAGCTATTTAGGTTTGGAAAACGGCAAAAGTCGCAGGGTACTATACCTGGAGAGTACGACGGGTGTGACAAGACGGTTACCATCTCTGACTTTAAGAAATTGCTTTTCAATTTCAGATGTATATGCTGGGGCATTATCATGCAATAGACAAACATATTGAAATCCTGTCACCGGACTTCATTTCTGGTAATATTTCAGAGCTTTATTCAGTACCACATCACGGTAATCTCGCTCAATGACACGTTTGCCTTTTTGCACCGGAACATGTATGGCTATACCGTTACATGGGAAGACTATTGAATGGAGGAGCTTCTTTGTGCTCGTTGTCCTTTTGGCAACTTGCAGATCGTTTACCGTGTTTGGTTAGCCATATATTGCTTCCTATTTTCTTAAATGGCTCGACATTGCGCACCAATGTCTTATCTCCAGTAACAAAGTTTGAATAGTGCCTGTGGTTGAACTCTTTGGAAACGTTTTTAGCAATTGCTTGGTCGTTTGTACCCGTATCCCTTTTTGTACATCTGCCAATAGATGGGATATCAATCTGGAAAAAAATGTTTCGTAGTTTGAATATACGCTTCAGAATGAAATGTATTCTCTGTAGTGATATGCCAACAGCTTTGAAAATATCGCGAACGGTGTATCTGTCATCACTCTCTATGCTTTCCCTAACTTTTGAATGGCATAGGCGTAAAAGTCAAGCAGGCAGAACCATATACAAGACGCAACCACCACCAAAACATCAATAGATAGTATGACACCCACACACACAACTACACACCCAAACGCACATACACAAGATGAACACACACACACACACACACACACACACACACACACACACACACACACACACACACACACACACACACACACACACACACACACACACACACACACACACACACACACACACACACACACACACACACACACACACACACACACACACACACACACACACACACACACACACACACACACACACACACACACACACACACACACACACACACACACACACACACACACACACACACACACGCACACACACACACACACACACATACACACACACACAAGTACTAGAGATAAACATTCCACACATGAACAAAAGCACAAGTACAAAGACACACGAAACACAAAAGCAAGGGCGACAAAGAGAGTACCGTCTTGGGACAGTCAGTAGCAAAAACACCACTGGTTTAAACCGGTTTACGGACGTCCTTACCTCATACTTCTCTCAAAGTCACTGTAAGGGGTTCTGGGTATCAAGGAGACGAGTATTCGTGATGTTCTTCTTTTATTGGATGACACACGATTCTCTGCAAACAGAGAATAAACATATATATAAAGGTACAAACTCTCATACATACTTAGACATATAACTGAGTATCTGTTATCAAACAGTTTGAATCCGGATCTGACATACAATTTAGATCTATTCTGATCCGGCTACACACAGTTTGAATATTCTTACTATAAAAGGTAATAACAAATCTTTCAGAACACGGCATTCAATGCATGGTAGACTAATTCTTATATCAGCAGTAATAACACATATTTACTTATGTGTAAAATATTATATAGATTTAACTGATATATGTTTTAGAATACAAGCTGAATCTATTCATTGAACAGTTAATAAATACAATTTACCAATAGAAACATGCATAATTTGATTATATACATGTTTACTATTAAGTGATTTAAAGTACAAAGTAAGATAATTTATATTACTGACTATAAGTCCTCACATTCATCAGATCCCTTATTTCTTGTTTTGAGACTTCTTTCAAACCGTAGATAAACAAACTAAAAAACGTATACATCCGTGACGTCATTCAGACGGTGTAACTTAACTTCGCGAAAAAGGCGTACGACGTCAAGTAGCGCTACGTACGATGATATATAGAGGAATGCAAGAGCTGACGACAGCTCTTACACTCCCCTCCATGAAATATTTACAATTTCATCTACCTTTGAACAAATTAAGTTGAATAATATTACAAATTCTGAAGGGTTGTGATCCCCCGAAAGCAAAAATAGCAACACAAAAAGAGAAAATTGCAGACTCGGTTTTATTGAGTCTGTTCATAAGCAGTAATTGAAAGTGTCCACTGCTCACGCCCCCTAGCACCGGCTTAAGCGGTATTCAATTTTCAGAACAAGAAGTACTGAAATTCATGATCTCGAAGGATCAGAAGGTATAACAACACTGAGAATGAAGTACGGGGCGACGTTTTACGGCCGCCACACAATCACTTAACACTTGCTGTTGTGAATATTATAAATTCTGAAGGGTTGTGATCCCCCGAAAGCAAAAATAGCAACACAAAAAGAGAAAATTGCAGACTCGGTTTTATTGAGTCTGTTCATGAGCAGTAATTGAAAGTGCAATGAATTATGTATAACACATGAATGAATTATGTACATGAAACAATTAAATACAAACGTTTTATATCATATGTAGTTTTGAATGTTAAATTCAAACTTATGTTAAATTCAATAACATTTAACTAATGTTAAATTCAGGATTACTAACGGCATTCAATATCTGTCTAATTGGCATTCAAATCTGTAATTACTGCCTCTGTGCAAGTAATGACTTAATTTGAGCCTTCTAAGAGGCATAGCTTCCTAATTGGTCGTACAACGTTTCCTGTAGGCGTTTTGACCACACAGCTACGCTCAAGACCATCATGGCCCACATTCACGTTTTCTACCCGACCTAATGGCCACTAGCCTCTAGCCGTATTTTCCTGATTTACTAAGACTAAGTCTCCTATCTTAATGTTAAACGTTTGATTTTCCCACTTTTGTCTTGCTTGTAATGCTGCTAAATACTCCTTAATCCATCTACCCCAGAAAACGTTCGCAATGTACTGCACTTGTCTCCACCATCTTCTGGCATACGAATCTTCCTTCTTGAAAATACCAACTGGGAGACTTTCACATGACCTCATCAACAACAGCATGTTAGGTGTTAAAGCAGTAGGATCTCGGGGGTCGTCGCTGAGTTCAGTTATCGGCCTGTCGTTCATTATCTTTTCTGCCTCAGCCATAAATGTCAACAGTTTTTCATCAGTCAGAAGTTGTTCCTGAATAATGGTTTTCAGGATTTTACGTGTTGACCGTATCATCCTTTCCCATGCTCCACCCATGTGACAAGAGTACGGAGGGTTGAAATGCCATTCAATTTGTTGTTGTCTCATATGTTGGCCAATCTTTTATTCGTTTCATTCTTGTATGGACTTCCGAAGTTCATGGTGGCCTGCGACAAGATTTGTTCCATTATCACTGAACACCCTTTCAGGATGACCCCTGCGACTCGTGAAACGCTGAAAGGCGGAGATGAATGAATCTGTATCTAAACTATGAGCAATCTCAATGTGCACTGCTCTCGTTGTGAGACACGTAAATAAGCAGCCATATATATCTTTTGACGTGAGAACGACCTATCTTGACTATCAATGGGCCGAAGAAATCAACACCAACAAAGGAAAATGGCGGTTTGTTGGGTGTAGTCTGCTCCACAAGCAAAGGTGCCATTTGTTGCTTGCACTGCTTGCTGTGTTGTCGTCTACACAGGATATATTCTTTGACTGTTTTCTTCACTGTACTTGGTCCTTTAACAATCCAATATTTCTCTCGTGTCGTTGCTAAAACTTGCTGAGTACATGTACCTACATGTCCGTATGTCATATGGTAGTGGTGAATTATCAGTTTGGTCACGTCACATCGGCAATATTACCAACCACTTTGTTGCATCTGTAAAGTTTGTGCGCCCTTTTAATTTCACCAAACCCCCATGCATCTCCGGATTGAGAGACAGGAGCCGACTGATTCTATTCACGGGCTTTCCTTTTTGAAGCTGTGATATTTCATCCTGAAAGCAGATTCTCTGCACGTGAACTAATTTAGCGTTTTCAGTACCCTTTTACTGTTAGTGGACCCTTTGAACTTTGTATTTGCTAGAAAACGCTGTTTACAGTAGTCTTTGAATCTTAAAAGCCAGGCCACTGCCTGAACGAGTTTTGTCCAGCTGGAATAATAGCCGACAAAGCTTTCAATATCGTCACTTGGTGTGGTGTACACTGAAGTTTCCTTTTTCACTTCCGTGTCATTTTCGCCGACACCAGTTTGGATCAATTTCTTTGGCCACTGATCTGAACTTTGCCGCAGAAATTCTTGTCCGTTCAACCACTTGTCGAAATTACGTGTGTCACCGGCATCAATGCCTCTGGATGCAACATCGGTCGGGTTCAAGCCTGTGTCCACATATCTCCATTGTTCTCGTGTAGTTGTGTCGTGGATTTCACTCAGTCTGTTTGAAACAAATGTTTTGAATCGGCGTGATTCTTTTCGTATGTAACCTAGCACGATTGCCGAGTCCGTCCAGAAGAGCTGTCGTCAGCTCTTGCATTCCTCTACATATCATCGTACGTAGCGCTACTTGACGTCGTACGCCTTTGGCGCGACGGTAAGTAACACCGTCTGAATGACGTCACGGATGTATACGTCTTTTAGTTTGTGTATCTACGGTTTGAAAGAAGTCTCAAAAGAAGAATTAAGGGATCTGATGAATATGAGGACTTGTAGTCGGTAATATAAATTATCTTACCAAAGGCGTACGACGTCAAGTAGCGCTACGTACGATGATATGTAGAGGAATGCAAGAGCTGACGACAGTCTTACAGTCACCATAGCTTTACAATAGTGTACATAAAGGTATCCCTGTCGGACATACCCACGCCATAGAAGACGGTTAACACATGATAATGTGTAAAACTGTGAAAATCCGTCAAATATGTACTCAATGACTTTGACGCCTTTCCCTATCTTTGAGACATTATTCTTGCATTTTGCGTTAACAAGTCTTTAACAGACTCTATGCCAGTGAGAAAGTTCTTTCACAATCTACGAACTGTCTCATAAGATACGTTATGGGATCCATAAACGTCCCCAATTCAGTAAAAAACAGTTTACTTTATTCAGTAAAAACGTATCAAAATATGGTTGTCCAAGAATTTTGCAAACGTTTGTAAGCGGCATTACTATGAAACTATGAAATATACTCAAATGTAACAGAATAGGCAAACATTGCACTTATATTTGCTGATGAGCACAACATTACGGTAATAAATTGTTTATAGCTCTGTTTTAGCAATTTTCCAATAGTGATAAGGTTGTGATTGTTACAATCATCAACAGACGAACAATTACTAGCAAATTGTTTAGATTGTAAACCCCATAATATGTTGCACGGGGAACATCCCCATCCCAATGGATGGGCTAGTTGACTCTTTCCCTCATATTGACGACTCTGTAAAAGTTACTTTGTGACACCACTGTGATAAATAGAGCATTTGCTCCTATAGGAGCAAATGTTCTATTTATCACTATTGTTTCAAACTACAAAATTCTAAACGCTGCCTTTTCTCTAGTTAATGCTCCTTTTGGGTAGATTTATTCAAATAGGTTGTGTCTAAAATAGCCTATCACTTTTATCTTAAATTCTAGATGATGTCCTTCTATATTTTATAGATAAATTTATATCTAAAAAGGCTGGAGATATGTCAGAACTATTTCCTTTTTTAACTTAAGCCCCTTACTTCAGTCTCAGTGTTGTTATACCTTCTGACCCTTCGAGATCATGAGTTTCAGTACTTCTTGTTCTGAAAATTGAATACCGCTTAAGCCGGTGCTAGGGGAAGTGAGCAGTGTTGCACTTTCAATTACTGTTCATGAACAGACTCAATAAAACCGAGTCTGCAGTTTTCTCTTTTTGTGTTGCAATTTTTGCTCTCGGGGGATCACCTCCCTTCAGAATTTACATTGAAAATATCATAGAATCAAAGAACGGATTATCAATATTATATAATAATTATGTTGTCTAAATAACGTAATGTATTTTGACAGCACTGGTGATACCTGCCCGCCCGTGAATCAGTTCTAAGGTTAAACATAAAATCCGCAAACTGTATTCCCCTTTCCATGACTTATACACACGAATTATGGTACAGTCCTTTAGCAGTTAATTCCCTTTTACCTTAAATAAAGCAAACATGCGTAGGGGAGCTAAATGGATGGGTATTGGGACATATCAATCTTAGGAGTGACACTTCTTTTACCGAAGATAAATAATGCATCTACGTAATTCCGCAAATGACTACTTTACTTTACCTCCTTGTCACCATTTAAACTAATAGTCTTCTACAAGCGAGTTTAACGTTATCCTATTTGGATCAAATATGCTAGTAACTTGGATTACATGTACATGTCAATTAATCAATACACATATTTACCGATTAAGACTTGAAGTAACGATTTTCTCTACGAAGCTTTCGACACTGGCCGCTTTTACAATTTCTTCATATTTGTTCACCCCAACGTTAGGTATATAAAACGTGGTTAATCAGTTTTATCGAATTTGATATTAACTTACTAAGATTAAGCATTAAATCCGTAAAATACGTAATTGAATCCGTATTGATCTCATTTTAGTATCTGATGATGATAAAATAGTTCAATCTGGTGTTATAAATACAACTATTAGTGACAGTTCTATGATATATTGTACCAGAAAAGTTCATAAACAATTTATTGACACACACAAAATATCTACATTCGCTCTATGAAGCATTACAGCAAAAAGATGACTTTCAAAATTTTTTTTATTGAATATTGACTGGAGTCCAGTTATGCTGAGTGACGATGTAACGGAGGCGTTGGATACTTTTGAATCTCTATTTTTGACAGCTATAAATACCATTCTACAATGTATAAATGAGCGTGACAAGTCATTTCATGTGTATAAAAAGACAAATCTGATGAAAAATTATTGAAATTCAAACAAAGTTCAGTACATGATACATATTACGAAAAAACAATTCTTTAGAGATAAAATTGAGGAAAACAAAAGTAATTCTAAGTTACTCTGGGCTGTCCTTAAACACCTCGATCTGCCATAAAAGGAAAATAGTTATTCACATAGTTCTTATATTTGCTCAAAACTGGTTGTATACCTTCTGATCCTTCGAGATCATGAATTTCAGTACTTCTTGTTCTGAAAATTGAATACCGCTTAAGCCGGTGCTAGGGGAAGTGAGCAGTGTTGCACATTCAATTACTGTTCATGAACAGACACAATAAAACCGAGTCTGCAATTTTCTCTTTTTGTGTTGCAATTATTGCTCAAAACATATAAGTCAGATTTGTACTCAATGTAGAGACAATGTCACATATTGAGCATGCACATTTTATTGCCCTTGATTGGTTACCAGTTGACAAAAGAGTGCAACAGATGACCCTCTGTCATGTTTTTAAAATCACAAGTGGTCAATTTCCTGGATATATGGATCAACGTTTTGTATCTCAAGATTCTATTCATTGTTATAGTACCAGATCCCGAGAAAGCGGTTCTTTTATTCCTCCTAAAGTAAAAGAATTTCGTCTGAACTCAGGGATGTAAACTATGGAACTCACTACCTTCTCATACTAGGAAACTGACCAACCTTGCCGCATTTAAAAGGGCAATTAAAGATCGTTTTATAGTCTAAGGTTAAATAACTCTCTGTTGTTTATCCCTTTCCTCCATTAATATTTGTATAACTGATGAAATACCGATGTCATGAATATTAAGTAGATTAATTTGTATAATAGCCTAGTGACATAGGCATTTTTGCCATGCAGAAACTGTAAAATCATATTTGTATTATATATCAGGCAAACAGAGCTGACCCTGATCAGACGGCTCCAAAAGGAGTAATCTGATATGGGTATACTCTGATTGCAAAGGCGTAGAAAGGCGTATTTATGGAGTAATGGGTTAACTCTATTTGTTATTTGCAAATTTAACGCAAACTAACGTCTGTAACAGAGGGTTGCTACGTCAATGACGCACTATACAAGAGCGATGACGTAGCAACTTTCTGTTGCTCCGTCACACATGCAGTTAACATGATAAAATTGGTACCGACTATAGATGTCTTAACCAAAGTTTTCAATTCATGTAATTTTATATCATTTTCATGCCTCTCTATATCTGACTATAACTATCAAGGACCGCAATGGAAATAAGATATCATATTCTCTTGTTCGTGTCATCCTTGATATTGATGTATCTGTCATGATACATTATTTCATGAAGTTTATATATGCACTGCTTTAATTATCACAATGTTGGTATCTGTTTCAGTGTATTGCTATTGGAACCATGTTACTTGCTCAATATTGAAATAAATCTATCTAACACTTCTCTTACACTTAACCTTTTCATTCTAATGCCCTCACTACAACCGTCAACCAGGAAAATACAAGGTGAGTTGTTATATATTGCATTGATACACTCAACAAATCTCATAGATCTATACGCATTTTGGCACCTATGCAAATGGGGCAAACTTGCGTACTAGCTGTTAAACCAGCGTCTGTTCTGTTTCCTTAAGGAATGATATGGGTCTAATTCTACAGTGTCTTTAGATTATACTTTACTCTCATACTTTTATAAGTGTTCTTGATGCCACTATGCATTAAAAGAATATCCATACAGTAACGGGTTAAAAAGAGACCAATAATTGGAGACAATATAGTATAAGATAGTGTACGGGTGCATATTGATCTTACCTAAAATATATTCAAGACCATTTTTGCTGATTAACGGCCGTTTTTGTCAACTATGTTCTAGATCAAGATGCACATCATACACGTCATATTTAACACCCTTCATTTCATACAAATTCAATCGAAACAAGGTCTAAACAAATTATACAATTCATATCGCAATAAATACTGATATTATATCTACACCATCTTGCCATACATTGGTTGACAAATATAGTTTCATGTACGAATTTTCACTAATGATCACGAGAAAAAACGTTTTCGAAACCTTTTGATTGAATTGTCGGGACCAGTATGGGGATCAAAGAAACGCAACGTCAGGGACAGGGTGGATGATCTAAGGGACGCATCAATAGATACTTTCTTCCTCTATCATTTGCGTTCCTTGAAAGATGTGGCACACACACAGAACAACAAATGCACATATACAAAATAAGAAAAACATAGATAGCTTTATTTCAACATAAAATGTACAATTACATGGCAATCCCTTATTAAAAACATACATAATAAACAAATAACAATATGTATTGTTTAAAACAGCCATGCAAATCAACATTATATGCAAAGGATTACACAAACATAAGATATCGCTCACCAGAAAATCAGAGGAGAATATTTTCAAAAGTTTCACTTTACATTTCTATTGAAAACTGGCCACCCCTGGTTCAAAGTTTTCACTGTCTGTTTCTATTGAAAACTAGCCATCCCTAGGTTGTGGACAATTTTGACCTCATGGGCATAATTTATAAAACTTTTGTGGAGGACCTGAACATGGTGCTATGTGCCAAATATGAAAGCTAAGAACCTTCCAGTTGCAGTCACTATATGTTTCTATAGAAGTACAAATATGAGCCATGCAGCAAACACCACATACAGAACAAACAAAACAGTCTCCCGAACATCAACACAACACTGGGGCGGGTCTAACTTTAATCTTCGGGCCATAATTTATATAACCTTTGTAGAGGACCTAATGATGATCTGTGCAAAAGATTAAAGCGGAGCACCCTGTATATTCAGAGAAGACTTTTAAAGGTTCATATTGTTTACGACTGACGACGCACGATGCACAACGCACGATGCACGCCGCACGCCGACGAACGACGTACATCAAGCGACCAAAAAAGGTTCCCTAAGCACTTTGTGCGCTGATGAGCTAAAAGTAAGAGTAACTAAGTACCTGCATTGGAACGATCAGTGGCAAGACCACTACATCACACCTATCTTAAAGCCATCCTATTTTAACGGTGTAAATAGAGTCAGTTGTCTCCCTTGGATAACTTTGGAGTTATTGCCCCTGATATGATTACTTAAAATTAGAGAAACTTTGTGTTGCGCATATCTTTAAAACCACTAGGGCTAGAGTCGCCAAATTTCACAGGAATGTTGACCAACATTAGTTGTTGTGCACATTGGTTAAAATGTCTATCTTAAAGCCATCCTATTTTAACGGTGTAAATAGAGTCAGTTGTATCCCTTGGATAATTTTTGAGTTATTGCCCCTGATATGATAACTTAAAATTATAGAATCTTTGTGCTGCATTTATCTTGAAACCAGTAGGGCTAAAGTCACCAAATTTCACAGGAATGTTCACCAGCATGAGTTGCTGTGCATTTGAGTTTTTTCTTGTCTCCCCTGATAGCTTTGGAGTTACCGCCCCTTACGATATAATATAAGAGAATCTTTACTTTATCGTTTCTCTGAACCCACTAGTACTAGAGTCACCAATCTTCACAGGAATGTTGACTAGCATGTGTTGTTGTGTACACGTTTTTTTTAAATGTCTCCCCCTTATAATTTTGGAGTTATTGTTCTAGTATGATTACTTAAAATTAGAGAAACTTTGTGTCATGCATATCTTTAAATCCACTAGAGCTAGAGTCACCAAACTTCACAGGAATGTTGACCAGCATGAGTTGTTGTGCACCTGAACCTTTTTAATTGTCTTCCCTCGATAACTTTGGGGTTATTGTCCCTGAAATGATTACTTAAAGTTAGAGAAACTTTGTGTCATGCATATCTTTAAAATCACTAGGGTTACAGTCACCAAACTTCACAGTGGTTGTGTGCTTTTTGTTTAATTGTCTCCCCCTGATAATTCTTGGGTTATTGTCCCTGAAACCAGTAGGGATAGAGTTACCAAACTTCACAGGAATGTTCGCCAGCATGAGTTGTTGTGCATTTGGGCTTTTTTAAATTATTTCTCCCAGATAACCTTTCAGTTACTGCCCCTTATGACATAAAATAAGAGAAATTTTACTTTGTCGTATCTCTGAAACCACTAGTACTAGAGTCACCAAACGTCACAGGAACGTTAACCAGCATGTGTTGTTATGTACCCGGGTTTTTTGAATTGTGTCCCCCTGATAATGTTTGAGTTATTGTCCCTGATGAATTAAAATTAGAAAAAACGTTGTGTCGCGCGTATCTCTGAAACCGCTAGTACTAGAGTCACCAAACTTCACAGGAATGTTCACCAGCATGAGTTTATGTGGACCTGGTTTTGATAAAAGTTTGGAGTAACCGACATTACATTTGTGTATTGGAAAGAGGATGGGAGGGGGATACATCTGTGTTGTGACAAAAAACAAACCTCTAGTTGTTACATGTGTTTCGCAGGCTTTAGTTTGTTTACATTAATTTTATTTAAAATTTGTTTCATAGGTTTTAGAGTCTTATCATTAGGTTTAAATTGTTAAATATGTTTCAAAGGCTTCGTTTTTTTTACTTTCAGTTATGTCTGAACTTGCTGTGTCTGAAATAGATTCGGAGTTCCAATATTATCCATCCACCTTCCATTGGCAAGGCGAATCAACCTCACACAGTCAGATAGACTGGTGCACTGACAGATATACAGACAAAGACAGATGGGCAGAAACAAATGCATTATTATACGCCCGTCTGGAAAAACGGGACATATTATATAATGACGCTATCTGTCTGTCCGTCAATCTGTAACATCTCTAACTCAAGTTCTGCTTGGTTGATCCGTCTTAAATAGCAAGAGTACATAACTCTATCAAGAATTTTGACAGAATTATGCCCTTTTTAACTTTGAATTTTTGGTTAAGGTCTTGTTTTAAATATTTACATAACCCTTTGAAATAAAGCTTTGAATCTCGAAACACTTGTTCACCATCACAACCTTCACCTTTAGGCAAGAGTACTAAACTCTGCCAAACGTTCTGACAGATTTATGATCCTGTTTAACGTACTAGAATATTTGGTTAAGGTTTTTGCTAAAGTCCATCCTTCAGAATTTACACAACCCTTTGAGATAAAGCTTTGAAACTTCCGAAGCTTCATCTGTAAGCAACAGTAAATAACTATTTCTAAATATCATTTCTACAGAATTATGACCCGCTTTAATTTAGAATTTTTGGTTAAGGTTTTTTTTGTTAATGTATACCTTTTTACATAACGCTTTGGGATAAAGCCTTGAAACTTGAAACACGTGTCTATCATCACAAACTTCATCTGTTTGAGAAATACCAGGACATGTTATGGAAAGGCACTCTCTGTCCGTCTGTCTGTATGTCTGTCTGTAGCATGTCACATTCTGCTTGGTGGATCCTTCTCCAATTACACCACAATGTTTATCTGGACATCCCACAGTAGCATAGGTGTGTCCCAGTATGTATATCCAAGGTCAATGTCGCACAATTGGATTTGAATTTGCGTTTAGCATTTGCGTTTAGCAAATATGTTAACCTCAGTTTATGTTGAACAAGACCTCGACGGGCGTATATTGTGCCCTCTGGCACTCTAGTTGATATATGAGCATGAGGGTTAGCTTGGCAAACATGCTCTTATATAAATTCTTATGGTTTACATCTGAACAAAGGTCGTTGGACTTATAGGCATTTGAATGTTGCAAAGGAATGTTGACCCATTAACCCCATGCTGCTTTTTTAGGTGTTGTCTCCATGGCATCTAATACACAAATTGAACAGGCGGGCTACTATTAAATAGGATCAATGTATAATTGCATAATGTTATCTCTTATGGCTATTGACAATAACTGGACACTGCAGGAGCACTCCAGGGAATCAATAATCAGCACAGCTGGAAACTGTGTGCATTGGGATCACTTATGCAGGAGCTTTGAGATGCCTTGAAGTAGATTATTAATTCCACAAAAAGCATATAAATCATTATGAAATTTTGTGATTACTATTCGAATTTGAGGAACAGTGACACGGGCGCTAAACTGCCACTGCAATCAAGCCTATATTTGGGCCGATTAGTTGGTAGCGTAGCTGATTACAGTTTGAAATTATGGAGGAAGCTGCTAAGGGAAGGATCTTTTTGACTTACTACATTAAACAGCAATTTTGTTTTCAAGCGAAATAAGGTATAAACATCCTAATTTGATTATAAGCGTAAGAAAGTAACTTCAGAAGAGTTTATTCTCCTCTCAGTGTCTAGTAAATGTATGCCTAATACTAACATATATACAATAAACTCCTCTTGTAACGATATTCATCTTATCGTTACATCCGAATATCGTTACAAGCGTTTCTGACAATATATTGTTTTCTTAGATCTAACCTCCATGAATCTACTGAAAAGGACCATTTACTAGTTAAAAGGAGCATTACCATTGTGATAACTAAGGCACTCGCTCGCATAGAATTTATGCTTCATATAGCACAATTGCATCAAGCGTGACTTTTACAGAGGCGTGAGTACGAGATAATAGGTTAAGCAGGTTTGCAGTTATATCTCGCCTGTAGCGATACTGACACTCTACCCCTGCTCATTGCCTATATAATTCAATATATACCACTCTTGATGTTACGACTTCGCTTGAAAAGATATTCCATATATAGCCATTGTACTCTTTGGTCCCCAGCATTTATGTTGACCGCATATAACGATTCATATCTTTTATCACCTACTCATGTCCAGAATCATTAAAACCAAATCTACAAATTTCTCTTTACCCGTTGTTGCTTTTGCTTTCGAAGGATCTCTTACTTTCAAACGTATGTACTTCACAACCGCAGGTATTAAGTACTTGTAAGGCAGCCGCAAAAAGTCGTCCCGTACTTCATATCAGTGTTGTTATAGTTTCCTGTCCGGTGGGGCGGTGTATGCTTTGACTGGTATTGATTTCAAGTGAACATCAAAATGCAGCATATTGTTTTTAATTCATAACCCTGATTGGTAAATGGTTTCGTTATTACATTGGTATTTAATGCATATAAAAACTAGTTTTCCGGAGAGCATATTATTCGGATGGTATTAGCTTGACATGTCAGAAACGCTTATAACGAGTTAATGGGGCAAGTAATGAAATATACCGACCTTAATAACTCAAACATTCTGTCATGGACTTTGATTTTACGTCGCTTATTAGTCATTCATCGGCTACCCGAGGGCAACAATTGATTAACAAACCGTGCTTCAGTCTGTCCCTCGTTACGTCCGTCTTCTCATTATCCTTTAAACTTATTGAGTTATTGTTTCTAACTTTCGTATGCGAGTGCATCCTAGGTAAGCGCGGTGCCATATACTACGTTTGAGTATCTGACTTCGACTTCTGATTTATTACGGAAATTGTCTGGAAATTTGTTCGGATGATATACACGTAGAAGTCAAATTAAAGACGTGTGTATATATCCATCTTATGCTTATCTAAGGATAAATGGAAAAGTAGTAAAGTCAAGCAGGCAAAGCCACATGCAAGACGCAACCACCACCAAAACACCGATAGACAGCATGACACACACACACACACAACCACACACCCAAACACACACGCACACACACGAAATGAACACAGAAAACACCAAAAGACACACAAGAACCAGGGACAAACGTTCCACAACATGAACAAACCACAAGCACAAAGACGCAATGCAAACAAAAGGAAGGGTGACAAAGAGAGTACCGCCTTGGCACGGTCAGCAGCAAAAACACCACTGTGGGTTTAAACCGGTTTACGGACGTCCTAACCTCACACTTCTCTCAAAGTCACCCCAGCTTTACAAATATTGTAAATAAAGGTATCCCCGCAGGACTTACCCACAACATAGACGACGGTGAACACAGGACAACATGTAAAACATAGCATAATAACTGTGACAATCCGTCAAATATGTACTCAATGACTTTGCTGAAGTCAGAGCACCTGCAGGTAAGCCGTTAAGGGCACGACAGGGAAAAAATAATACATGAGTCTGGTAAGCTCCTCTTGTATCCAAGTTTAAGAGTATACCATCATAGAGTACTACCCTTGGCCTGTCATCGCGCAAGCAAAGAGGGAAGCGTAGCTACCGACTGTAAAAGGGTCGATAACCAAACATGCAGTGTGTTGCAATATAATAGGATCATAACCTTTCTTTTTAAAAATTTTAATGCGTTTTATAAACAAATCATGAAAATGGATATGACCCCGAATTTTCCTAAGTTTGTAGATAACATCCCCATAAAATTCTGGTTGAGAAATGCCTTGTCGCAGTAACGTCCGTAGATTGCAATTATATTTACTAATGAGAGGTAAATTTCGATAATAAAATTTAGAAAAGGTTTTCCGAAGTTTGTGATATCTGTAACCTTGCTTAAGAAGTTTATCAGTTATAACTAAATTACGTCTGTTAAAATCTTCAAGCAAAGAACAGGCTCGGGCAAACCTAATAAGTTGAGAAATATAAACACCATAAGATGTAGAACGTGGCACATCCCCATCTAGAAAAGGATAATTAACAATTTTAAAATTAAATCTTCTCTTTTATCGTATACTTTGGACGAAACTTTATCATTTGTAATTGAAAGATTCAAATCTAGAAATGAAGCATTAATGTCAGATTGATTAGCTTTGTTTAAAGACAGTTCTTTTGGGTAGATTGAAGAAACCATAGTATCAAAATAAGGATTATCTAAATTCAAAATATCGTCTAAATACCTTGAAGTTTTATTAAAAGCATTAACAATATCGGTCTGTGTATCAGGTTTTAAGCTAAGCATAAAATCCCTCTCGTAGCAATACAAAAACAAATCTGCAACAAGAGGGGCACAATTTGTACCCATGGGTATACCAACAACTTGACGATATATGGTATCTCCATAACGCACAAATATATTATCTAAAAGAAAGGTAAGAGATCTACAAACATCAAGGCAAGTCCACATTGTGTAATGTTCAACTTCTGAATTCGAAAAGAATGAACGTTGAACATTACAAGCAATGAACATTTTGTTTTCTCTGGCAAAGGTTTTTTCTATTAATTTAATAAGTCTATCCTTTATAAGATGGTGAGGTAGAGTAGTAAAGTTGACAAAGAGAGAACTGCCTGAGAACGGTCAATGACAAAACCGCCACTGGGGGTTTAAAACCGGTTTACGGACGTTCTAGCCTCACACTTATCTCAAAGTCACCCTAGCTTAAAAAAGTGTAAATATAGGTATCCTGCTCGCCGGACTTTCACACAACATAAAAGACGGCAAACACATGACAATATGTAAAACATAGCATAGCAACTGTGAAAAAATCGTCAAAATGTACTCAATTGCTATACTGAAGTCAAAGTAACTGCAGGGAAGCAGTTAAGGAAACAGCAGGGAAAATGTAATAAATGAGTCTGGTAAGCCCATCCCGTTTCTGAGTTTAAGAGTATACCATGGCACAATCAAAGAGGGAAGCGTAGTAGCTACTGTAAATGGATAAATACCCAAACATACAAGGGCATTGCAACATAATGGGGTCATAACCTTTCTTCTTAAAAACATATTTGAAGATAAGACATTGTGCTATTATTTCCAGGTTATATTTTAAATTACCTCATTTGCATACTTATGCTTATCAATGAGAACAATAAAATAGTAAGAGGGCCAAGATGACCCTGAATCGCTCACCTGATTACCATAGATTTAAGATTATAGCTGGGTAACCCATAGATGAGGCTAATAATGACATAAGGGACAATATTTGAACAATGTTGATAGTGGATCATGAGCAGTGGTTCTAAAGAACAAGAATTAGAATATAGATTTAATCAAGGCAATGATTCTGACCAATGAAGATTGGGCTGAAAATGGGACCTCTATAGTGATTTTTTTAAGAATTCACCTACATTGTGATCCCATCTCTATCATGATCAAGATTAACCTAGATATCGCCAAGATAAACATTTTGAGTAAGGTTGAAGAGGATTGGGCCAAAATGTGGCCGCTGGAGTGCAAACAAGATGTTTCTAAGATATCACTTAATGGCCTACTTGTTGGCCCCACTGAACCAACTTTCAAACTTTCAAAAAGATATTATCAGACAATAATTCTGACCACGATTCAATACGATTGGGCTACAAGTGTGACCCCAGTGTTCACAAGGTTTTCCTACTATTTGACCAGTGACCTTGTTTATAACCCTGCTCAAACTTGTTCGAGATTTTATCAAGACAATCATTCTGACCGACGAATATTTGGCTAAACATGTGACCTCTAAAGTGTTCACATGGTTTCCTACTTTTGACCTAGTGACCTAGTTTTTGACCCTGCTCGACCAATTTTCGATATTGTCCGAGATTTTATCTAGACAATCATTAAAAACAGGGCTCATGAAGATTTGACACATAATGTGACCACTATAGTGTTCAGGATGTTATTCTACTGTTTAATCTAGTGACCTTATGTTTATTCTCACGTGACCCAATTTCAAACTCGTCCGAAATGTTATCAAAACTGTCATTGTGGTAAAGTTCATGAAGTTTCGGCTAAAACTGTCACCTCGAAAATGTTCATAAGGGTATTCTACTTTCTGACATAGTGACCTAGTGTTTGACCACACATAATCCACTTTCAAACACGTCCGAAAATTTATCCAGGCAATGATTTTTTCTAAGTTTCATGAAAATTGGAAAAAAATGTGACCTCTAATGTATTCACAAACTGATTCTACTGTTTTACCTAGTGACATAGTTTTGTACCCAATGTGACCCACTGTCAAAGTCTTCCGAGATTTAATCCAAACAATCATTATGATAAAGTTTCATGACGATTCGGCTAAAAACATTACCTATAGAGTGTTCATAAGGTTTTGTTTAACTATTTGAAGTAGTAACCCACACGATCCACATTTGAATTTTTTCGAGACTTTATTGAGGCTATCATTCTGACCAAGTTTCATGATCATTGGGGTAAAAATGTGCCCTCTACAGTGTTCACAAGGTTATCCTACTATTTGACCTAGTGACCTAGTTTTTCACCCTACATGACCCTCTTTCAAACTTGCGGGATATTTTATCAAGATAATCATTCTGACTAAGTTTCATGAAGATTGGACAACAATACGACCTCTAGAGTGTTCACAAATGTTTACTACAGTTTGACCTAGTTTTTAAACCCACATGGCCATTTTTCGAATATGTCCGAGATTTTATTAAGACTATCATTCTGATTAAGTTTTATGAAGATTAGGTTGATTGACGCCGAACATACAAGTATCCCAAAAGCTCTAATCAGGTGAGTTAAAAAGTACAGAAATAATGTAAACATTCCACTTTGTTATCCTACAAATATCAGAAAACAATTTGAAATGCAGTTTAACATGTTGATCCTTAGAAAACAAAACATTAACTTAAGTAACGTTTTAACCGTTTTCATGACAATTCCCCATTTTCGTAAAGATGGCCCATACCTGTAAAATCTTTCATATCACAGCCAGGTTTTGCAAAACGTCCAAGATCAGACGGCTCCTATAGAAACCGTGTGATCTGAGTCTGCTTATCGAAAAACGTAGATCTGATTCCATAGCTTCTGCAAAGACTAAAATGTTCTTTCATATATGTCTTTTCATATAATCACCCAAATAATATTCATGATATCATAATTTCTTACATTGATATACAGATATTGGAGTAAAATTAAGGTAAATATAAATACGCGTCAGGATTTGGCAGGCAGTGCTGAAAGGAAATCTACATTTTTTACATTTTATTATCCCTGTAATTGGTGTATGACGGTCAGGGAACTATCCCTCTCTACACCTCAAAAACACATATAACTTGTTATAGTATTTACAAATTGGCATCTTATTTGTACATGTTTGCTCAAAGAGTCAATATAAAACATTGACAGGACCTTCAAATACCAAAGAGGAAAAACAAACAAAAAAGGCAAAACAAATACTAAAGAAAATCTGAAAAACATGCTTTGCAAATAAGTGAAATAGAAAAACAATCTGTGGCCAGTATCTTTAAGTTGTTTGCTACAGGTATTTGCATAAGTTAAATGATGCATTACTGTATCCCAGCTATTTTCAAATTCTGTTTCTTTGTTTTTTTGCCAAAGCTACGTTCTGTATATAAACGCGATACTCCTCTTCAGACCGTGCAAAGTGGGCATGTTGTCTTTACTACTACATTGAAAAAGGTACATTTCAATAAAAAATAGTCAAAATGTATAACATTGGCATTTACAGGAAGAAATACGTTGTCTTTAAAAGTCAAAAAGTCTCTTATGATGGGTTGACTAATTGGGCAATACCAAAATGTTCGATGGATTCTGGTTCTGTTATACAAAACGAGCAATGCATATTATCCGACAGCTTTATTACAGGAGCAATCTGATCTGGGTTTACTCTGTTTGCAAAAGCATAGAAAGGCGTGTTTATGGAGTAAAGGATTAAAAAGGATTTTCTCAATTATTTATCAAATTGCATGATCAGAGTGTCAACTAGTTTAGAAACTGATTGCACACCTAGGCACTCTGTGTCTCATCTGGATCCAAACCGTTTGTTTTGGTAACCACAATTGGATTGTTAGCATGCAAAGAGTTAACTCTTATGGTGCTTACTTTTCAAATGGACTATTCCAACATTAAGACAGGTCAAGCTTATGGTGAATATTTAGGGATCTTTTAAAGAAAGTTGTAATAAGACAAACCATGCAGATCCCAAAGGCTCCTGAGATGGCTCCTCTAGAAGCAAAGGACGTTAATGACTCGTGTACCACGCTGTAAGGGTTAATAGTATTATGCAAAGATTGTCATGGGCTTTCAAACATTCATCTCTAACCTTCATACAATCAATTACAGTCTATTCGGTAAAGCTACGGCAAATATTAATCTCATTATGCCATGGTAAGGTGTGATTTGCCTGTAGTGGACATGTTTCTGCTTTGAGTCTAAAGTTGCTGTGTTATGAATTGATGTGCTTGTCTGGTTTGTTGTGTTATTGACATTTATTATCTTTTCAGATTTTGAGATTTGCCAGTCAAGAGCTGAAGAAGACAAGTTAATCTTTTATTTAATGGAGACACCTTTTCATGGCAATGCAAACAAAATACACCCAACTCAGATGGCTTTGTAGGTACCATCCAATCGGGGTTGGCTCTGTTGTTTATGGGATTATGTATAGATCTTTATTCTGGATTTTATAGATCTGATTCTACTCAAGTAATTTATTGATGCTTTACCGTTCACAATCATTAAACTGTATAGTGTGATGCCAGTTATTTCAGTTTGATGTCAGTTATTCTATAAAACTCAACGAAGTAATTTTTAACACTCACCATAGACTAGTTGAAATGCAGTAACACGTCTATAAAGTTGCCACTTAGTGAATGAACAGACAGGTATTTTAAAGAAATGACCACTTTATGCCAAACGCACAAATGAATCATGCAGGAACACCACATAGAAAACAAACAGCCACCCGAACAGCACCACAACAAAAAGATATAGCAAATGTACATAACTATCAAAACACAAAGAGACGCACAAAAACAAAACAAACAAACAACAGAGGGAAAATGGAAATACCGCCTGGGAACGGTCACAGGCAATAGTAAATTGGGATTATAACCGGTTTCGGGGCACCTAACCTCACACTTATTCCATATCCACCCTAGGAGACAAACAGTGTAAATAAACGTATCCTCTCTCCGACTATACTACAAAACCGCGATGGCAAATACAGTGGTAAATTGCATGTAAAATGAAAACATATTTAATTGAAATACACTGTATCCACCTAGTGTTCTCATTGATGGAACTGCA
Organism: Azorinus chamasolen; assembly: GCA_963576725.1. NCBI lineage: Eukaryota > Metazoa > Mollusca > Bivalvia > Cardiida > Solecurtidae > Azorinus > Azorinus chamasolen. The sequence goes on from OY755240.1 coordinate 21,838,106, forward strand.
AACTGTAGAAAAGTAAAAAGGTGTACGACAAAAACGAGATCCGACGTCTTCCTTCTGCTTCAAAGGAAGGATTATCTAAGTTAGAAATATCATCCAAATATCGATGTTTCATTGAAGGCTTTTCATGACATCTTCCTTCTTGTGATTGCTGGTTCAAACGTAACTGTAACATGAAAATCTCTCTCATAGCAGTACAAAAACAAATCGGCGACCAGTGGTGCACAATCATCCGACGGTATATAGCATTCCTGTAACGTACGAATATATTATCCAGAAGAACGGTAGACCCAGACTGACCACCACATTGAAATACATAGTGTCTGGTCAGGGCTTTTACACTCACCAGCCACATTTCTATTGCACCCATTTAATAATTTCCTTGTTCGGTAGTTATGTAAATAATAATGACATCATAAATATTTGTTAGCTGAATGTTAGTAATGGAACATGGCTATAGATAAATATTTACTCTAGTAGAAAGTGTAGAATCAGATCTATATTATATATATTATATATATCATATATGCTTTGTATGCGCCAAAAGTGTGAAGGCTGCATTGATTTCGCTCTGATGCTTTGCATAGTTTAAAGAAGAAAATACTTCGAAAAACTTTCTAAAACGTGACACTATTGTGTATGAAGGAAGTGTTAATAGATTGGTGTACTTTTTAAGTGATTCTGGTGTGTGATTTTGACGAAAAAAGTGGAATTAATAAATCATTTTTTGTGCAGTACTGGATTTTTAAATTCAAATGTGTGTGCCTCAGGCATTAGGATATACAGGTGAAGAGCGGATTAGTACAACACAGCCACAGTTACAGTTACAGTATACCAGGTGCGATCTTTCCATTATAGGGCAATTATCGTCTATTTTAAAACCCAACAAGCTAGTATTGTCCAGGTTGAAAGAGTTAGGGCTGTTAAACTCTGGTCAATTTGGCTTAGCTAAATTCAGAGGCTCTAGAGGGGGCAACTCAAAACCAAAGCGTATTTGGCATGAAAATAAAGGTGTTCATTTAAACAGGTTAAGGGAAATACCTCGGTCAATTCCAATTGTTTCCAGCATTGTTTCTCGAAACCGCCAGACAGAAAATAGGGTTTCACCTGATGGCGTAAATCTCAGTCATTTGAAACAGTTCCCCCAGGTAATCCCCATTGTTTCGAAACCTAACCCGTACGCGAGTAAATTCTCAACAGTGTCCCTTTCTGAGAAAACGAAAACTGTTGTTCATGTAAAACGCGATCCTCCAATGCCTGTGAGAATTCAGACCTTTGTAAAAGTATGCAGTATAAACCCTAGATCAGTCAAAAACAAGGCTCTTTCTATTTGCGACTATATCGTTTCAAATGACTTTGATGTGGTAGCCATTACGGAAACCTGGCTCATTAGTTCTGTTGACAATTCTTGCTGAAGTGAACTGTTTCCTACTCATTACAAAATCCAACATGTCCCTCGCTGCAATGGTAACCGTGGAGGCGGGGTTGCAATCATACATAAGGCTTCAATAGGACTTCGCCTCCATAAATCAACAAGAGATAATGATTTCTCAAACTTTGAGTACATGGACTGCACTATAAGTATCCGAGATTTCAATATGCGCCTAGTAATTGTTTATAGACCACCACCATCTCGTGGTAATGGTCTGAAAACTGGAGATTTCCTCGAGAATGAGTGGCCATTTTTCTTATCTAAACTTGCGACCACCGATAGACCGGTCGTCATTGTAGGGGATTTAAATATCCACCTTGACATTCCAAATGACAGAAACACTGCTAACTTTGTTAGTACACTGGAATCATTTGGACTGCGACAGCATGTAAATGAAGCCACTCATGTAGGAGGACATACACTTGATGTTGTTATTACACGGGATGGTGATGACTGTGTGTCAAACATTGAAGTCACAGATCCTGGACTGTCCGACAGTAGTGGTAAAATTTCGCGAGATCATTTTTCGGTAACTTTCGATGCAAAGGCCGCAAAACCTCCAACAGTGAAGAAAACTGTTTCATTTCGGAAATTTAGGGCAATTAATGTCGAATCATTCAAAAAGGACCTCCTCAACTCAGTACCCATCGGGACAAGTATGCAAACGGCAGATGTTGATGAGCTGGTTAAATCATATACACAGATACTGGCAGCACTTGTCAATAAACATGCACCACTGTGTACTAAAACCATAACACTCAGACCATCATGTCCTTGGTATACCCAGGAACTGCACGATGCTAAACATGTAAAGCGCAAATTGGAACGGAACTGGAAAAAGTCCAGGCTCACAATATACCATCAGCTATACAGAGAACAGTGTGCCAAAGACAAAAGCTGCTGATAAAGTCGAGAATTGATTTCTACTCAGAGAAAATTGAATCATGCCAGGCAGACTCAAAAAGTCTTTTCAAAGTCACTAAGCATCTGCTAGGTTCAACTAATGATATCGCATTGCCTAAGAATTCATCCTCGAAACAACTTGCACAAGACTTCAGTGACTTTTTCGTTGAAAAGGTGGACAAAATACGGGCAGATATTTCATCAGGCACTGAATCCAGTGTGCCGAATACTACTGAGATGCAGCATTCAACAAACTTTTTAGAAAAGTTTGATGCAGCTACAGTGAAAGAAGTAGAACAGATCATTAAGGCATCCCCCTGTAAGTCTTGCGAACTGGATCCAATACCTACATGGCTGCTAAAGGCATGTCTTGATGAACTCCAACCGATTTTGACAAACATTATTAACTCCTCTTTAGACACTGCCTGCGTTCCAAAAAGTTTCAAGAGGTCACATGTCAGACCCCTTTTAAAGAAACCTGATCTCGATTCAAATGAACTTAAAAATTATAGGCCTGTATCAAATCTGCCATTTGTCTCCAAAGTATTAGAAAAAGTTGTTGACAAACGTATTGAGTCCCATCTGACCTCAAACAGTCTACACGAGCAGCATCAGTCAGCATACCGAAAGCATCATTCAACAGAGACTGCTCTTCTGAAAGTTCAAAACGATATCCTTCAATCCCTAGATAGAAACGAAATTACAATTCTGGTGATGCTTACTTATCGGCTGCATTTGATACTATCGATCACGAAACGTTGCTGAAACACCTGGAAAGAGACTTCGGAATCATTGGGAAACCTCTTGAGTGGATGACCTCCTATCTAAATGACCGCTATCAAATAGTGTCAATAGATGGGGAATTGTCCACTCCAGTTAACATGAGATATAGTGTGCCACAGGGATCGGTCCTAGGACCGAAGCACTACATCATGTACACAAAACCTGTAGGCTCAATCTGCCAAACCCATGGGCTCAACCACCATTTTTATGCCGATGACTCACAATTTTACCTATCATTTAAGCCCAAGGACATTTCCTGTCAACAGGAAGCTTTATCACGAGTTGAGAACTGTCTTAAGGAGCTAGTGTCTTGGATGCACCAGAACATGCTGAAGCTCAATACTGACAAAACTGAGGTCATACTGTTTCATACTAAAAACACGGAAGTACCTGAAGAGATTCATGTGCAAGTAGGACCCTCTGAAATCAAGCCATCTCTGTGTATAAAGAATCTCGGCGCATGGCTCGATTCTCAAATGGATATGACATCACACATCAATTCCGTGTGTAGGTCTAGTTATGTGCAGCTCCGACGAATAGGTCATATAAGAAAGTACCTCTCGCCTGCTGCTACCAAGACTTTGGTGAACTCTCTGGTTACATCAAAAATAGACTACTGCAACTCATTGCTGCATGGAATTCCAAACAAAACACTGCGGAAGCTTCAAAGAGTGCAAAACACAGCAGCCCGCATCATAACAAGGACTTCTCGATATAATCATATCACGCCGGTTTTGAAGGAACTTCACTGGCTTCCGGTTCAGCATCGGATTGAATTCAAAATTCTGACACTTACGTATTAAGCCATGCACAATGAATCGGCCAAGTACATTGTCGACATGCTTGACGTGTACAGGCCCCGCAGAGAAGTAAGATCAGCAAGTAGTTCTTTGTCGTTGGTTGTACCAAAAAGTCGTAAGGTAAAATACGGTGAGAGAAGTTTCATGCATGCAGCTCCCAAACTCTGGAATGCTCTTCCATCAGGCATTAGAGATGCAAGCTCACTGGCATGTTTCAAAAAATCTCTGAAAACGCATTTCTTCAACATATATTATTAGGGCAGTTTAGAAAACATAGCTGCTAATCGTCGGTTATCATAACTGCTGCATTGGCCACAGAGTGTTGATCCTGCTACTTCCTTATGACTGTGGACTTTTAAACCTCTTTTTTCAAATATAATGCTCCACAAATGTAGAAAATAGATAAATAAATAACAAAAACCTCATCCATATTTTTATGGACTACTAGGGAATCCCCTTGCTGTTGAACGTGCGGGTGTTGTGTCAGCGGGATTCTGCTGTCCAGATGTTGTGGTGTCCGAGGGAGTGCTGTTGTCAAACGGGGCATCCCTATATGCTTGGTACCTCTGGTAACTCCAGTTCCAATGCCAGAGGGAGCACCGTAGTGGAACAGGGCATCCCTCTACGGTATAATTCCACGCTGGTACATTGGGAGTCTTGCTGGCATGACTTGCTACCCTGCCCTTAACCAGTGCCAGGGATTCCTGTTAAGCTAACCCAGTTTCCTTATTTGTGCTTACCAGTGAACTGGGTCGTGTAATATATGGGCAGCGGGCAGATTAAGCCTGTACGGTCTAATGCAGCATCGCGTGTCTCAATCAGTCTCGATTTGTCCGTTGTGATTCCTTTGCCATTGCAGCCGGTGGGATGTGTTATAGGAACAGTATACGGGATACCTTCTTTAGATCTACTTTGGCTGGGCATTTTGGGTTCCCATAATAAGACATTTTATTCTGTAATTAAATTTTGGATATACCCTATTACAACGCTATTAAAATATGATCCGCTGTGTACTCCCTCATTGCCATAGCGGGTCGAATAGTGTTTGACTGGAGGGGTGGCATAGTGCGCGTATATAACAGTTGTCTATTTGTATTGCTTAGTTTATATGCATGAACTTCAAATTGATCTGTTCCGTTACCCAATTTTCCGGCAATATTTTATGTGCAGTGCTGTATGCCAAAACATATGTACCCAAGTCTGTTGAGTCTGGGTCAAAATTATGTGACGTACTGGCACTACGCATAGAATGCTGCATTCAAGTTTTTGTTTTTTATGATCTGAGTGCGTTGACACAATATAACAGAGCATAATAAGACATAGACAGATAAACTTACGGAAAAGATGTAGTTGATTTACCTATGTCCTAAATAAGTTCTATTTTATTATTATTATTATCTATATATAAGTATTAAATATATTTTATTCTAAATGTTCTATAATTTACGCATTATTGTACATAAATTATATCTTTGTGAAGCGCTTTTGAACGCACATATCCTGTATGAAAAGAGCGCTATATAAATGTGGTATAATAAATAATAATAATAATAATATTTTATCCGAGCAATTGGAGCAGACCCTGATTAGACTGCTCGTATAGGAGCTGTGTAGTCTGAGTCTACTCTGTTTGCAAATCCGCGCAAAGTTTATATGGGGAAAATGGTTAATGAATGAATAGTGGTGTTGTTTAAACCTTTACATTATGCATGTTCATGTTAGAAATTATATCACGATCAATATTTATTTTGTTGATTTTTATGAGGGTATTTAGACACGGGAATATTTGGTCATGGCAACTACTTTAGAATAAGATCTGTATAATTTATAAGCAAACAGGTTCTACTCCGTTTGCAACGGGTATTAGAGCAGGAGTTGTTTAATGCATAAAGTAATGCCGAAAACTCCCGTCGGCTCCTATAACATTCATGCTGCATTAAGCTACCATATTTCCATAAGAGCCATACTTCTTTTAACGATTTCCCTCATATAAACACATTTTCATACCTCTGCAAACAGGGCAGGCCCATACCAGAGGGCTCCTTAAGAAGCCGTCCGATCAGGGTATGTTTTGTTTGCTAATGGTTTAATACATCTCTGATTTTACAGTTTTTGCCAGAGCCAAATTGTCCTGTGTTCATATGTCATCATAACAATAATCTAATTACTAGTAATAATATGAATGTTATATGAATATTCATGAAAGAAAGGTTAAATGGTTATTATAAAGAAGTTTTACTTTATTTTTTCATTCATTTTGGCCATGATAAGATATCAACTTGTTGAATCAGAGCAGCCGGTCTAAGACTCCACTTGATGCATAATTCATCAGGTATCTTTTTCATGAAGATCATTTTCCATGTCCAATATTTTCAAGTTCAATATATTGCAATATGAGGATATGTGCAGATATGTTAATGCAGTTGTTTATACCTGCACTTTCATCTATCATTCATACTGATAATGTACCTGAGTATTGGGATTGTTTTACTCAGAGCAATTAGGATTTTTCCTTTACCTTGGAATTTTCGGAGATGTCACATTCCCTTCATCGGCAAGACTGCACTAGCTTGTGTCACGTGACCAGTGAGGGTCGCGTGATACATTGAGACCGTCATACAACCGCGGTAGCTCCAATCCCTCATCCCTGTTTAGCGATGGTATGCGCTGCTATATATTTCTATGGACTCTTTAGCTTTCTTTTTCCAAAAGTGTTGTTAGAATTTAGTGCTCTCCGGTCTGATCTTATGACCTGTCGAGTTAAGATGTTCATGTATGACCGATTATGTTATTGTCATGTTTTCTTTTATGCGGGTGTCTAATTGTCTAGCTGTCTCGCCCACATAATCATTTTGGCAAATGTCACATTCCATAAGATATCTCACGCCATACTGTCAACGCCTCATTATGTCGGTGCGATCTTTAACATGGGTCACTTGGTGTTGTAGGGTTTGTGAAAAATATTGGCTTGATGTTTCCGAAAAGTTCTAGATATTACTTCTGATGTACCCCGGATATATGGCATTCCGGCACTCGGTTTCTTCTGCCCTTGATCTTTCTCCACTCTGTTTTCTTTTCCGGGAGTCTGAAAATCCATTCTGGATACTTTTGTCCTGAGGGCTATCTTGACATCTTTCATCTCTTCTACTTTTTCTCCAAAAATTCCAAGGTTAAGGAAAAAACCTATTTGCTCTGATTAAAAGAACCAAAATACTCACGCCAGATCCAGAGCCGAGAAACCTCTTTGCATGGATAATGTACCGGTTTGTTTATGCATTTTCTTGTTTACTCGTTGTTTATGAATTACTCTAGTTCGCTTCCAGGTTATTGTATATTTTCTATATACATTTTTAAACAGCACTGTAAATATTTACTTGATATTTTTTCTGTTAAGTTTAGAGTCAAGGGTTTGACAGTATATTAATTCTTTAAATGCGAGAACCCAGTGATTTAACATTTGCAAACATTGTAGACCCAGATCAAAGGGTTTCTCTAGAGACATTCGGATCAGGGTCTACACTGGTTTTCTTTCATAACCCTCAAGGTTTTTTTAAATGGAAAAGTAATAAAGTCAAGCAGGCAAAGCCACATACAAGACGCAACCACCACCCAAACACCGATAGATAGCATGACACACACATACACACACAACCACACACCCAAACGCACACTCACACACGAGATGAACACAGAAAACACCAACAGACACACAAGAACTATAGACAAACACTCCACACATGAACAAAATCACAAGCATACAGACGCAAGGCAAACTAAAGGAAGGGTGACAAAGAGAGTATCGCCTTGGCACGGTCAGTAGCAAAAACACCACTGGGGGTTTAAACCATATTACGAACGCCCTAACCTCACACTTCTCTCAAAGTCACCCTAGCTTTACAAATAGTGTAAATAAAGGTTAAACCCTCAAACTGAATGGACTCTATGGTTCAATGCTGATTAATTATTTCTCTTAAACTATTCAACATTCAAAGGGTTAAGTACACAATGCATTGTCTTATAATAATCTTATAACACTTTCGATGGGCAACATCAAAATGACAAGTTAATCAGTTTATTCACAGAGTAGACTCAGAACAGCTATCACATGACTGATCAGATGTTTATTAGAAATGACAATACTTTCAATAAATGATGGCATGACTATCTATTAGCTCGTTTCTATTATGTAACCTTTTCAAGGGAATTGTTTTGTTTTGATTAAAACTGTAGAATCATATCTATATAATGTCAAAATCAAATAGAGCAGATCCTGATCAGACCGCTCCAATATAAACCGTCTGATATGGGTATACTGTTTACAAATACGTGAAAATATGCTTATATAATAAAATATGAAAGAAAGGATTAAGTATAGCAGTGTTGCACTTTCAATCACTGCTCATGAACAGACTCAAGAAAACCGAGTCTGCAATTTTCTCTTTTTGCGTTGTAATTTTTGCTTTCGGGTGATCACTTCCCTTCAGATTTTATAATCTTCACAACAGCAGGTGTTAAGTGCTTAAGTGGCGGCCGTAAAACGTCGTCCCGTACTTCATTTTCAGTGTTGTTTTACCTTCTGATCCTTCGAGATCATGACTTTCAGTACTTATTGTTCTGGAAAATTGAATACCGCTTAAGCCGGTGCTTTGGCGCGTGAGCAATGTTGCACTTTCAATCACTGCTCATGAACAGACTCAATAAAACCGAGTCTGCAATTTTCTCGTTTTGTGTTGCAATGTTTGCTTCCGAGGGATCACCTCCCTTCAGAATTTATATAAAATTCACGATCAGTCATACTATTAACTTAATTATTGCCGATTACGAAATGACGATAAACCGCCTACAAAATCCATTACCAGTTGATCGGATTGGTTACATCCCCTAGTTCGTCAGTAGGGTGCTAAAGGTTACAATGTTTATGAAAAGACTTTTAAATTCATTTTTATGTTCAATAAAACTGTTGAAGTATATGTATTTGTTTCAAAACTATTTTATTTGTTGGTTGATCTATTTAGCACATCAAACCGATCGATTTTCCTCTTCACTAATTGTCATCTGCAGTAATTTTTAAAAATCGTTGGTCTGAAAGATTTGGAAAGACTTGTGATGAAAATACCAGCTTAACTTGATTATGATACGACGTAATAATGATAAAATATGTCATCAAAATTCGATTTCTTTTCTCAAGTTTGAGGTCACGCTCGGTTTATGCATAACACAAGCCTGAGAGCTTCCCGCAACATAGTGTTTGGAGAAGGTCTCTGCAGAACTTACTTAACAAATTCTGAGGTTGGATATTACAATACATATGATTGAAGGTTAGTATAAATTACATGTATATACATCAACAGAAAGAGAGATAGAAAGAACGAAAGAAAGAAAGACAGAAAGAAAGAAGGAAATAAAGAAAGAAAATAAATATCTGTGGAATGGGTATACACGGAACAATGTGAAATATGCAAAGGCTGTTTCAAAATTATTCAATTGCTTGATAGATGAGATAATACATGTTTTCCGTTGTCTTCTGTTTCTTTTCTTTGTCCACGTATACCTTAAGGTATTATTTCTGTTAATAGTATTTTAGCGAATCAAAAAGGTTTCAAAGCATATTTACATAGGTTTTTCTATAGGAAAGAAATACAAGTGCTCATTTATTCAAAGAATTTGCAAACACTTGGCCTATTCAAATAGTCTTTATATACTGTTTACGGATGTCATTATATGCGCTATATATAAGGGTAAAATGGCATTTATCTTCCATACCACCTGAATTACAAAAAGTACAAGATATTTCATTAAAGCTTAATCTGTTAGTTCCATATCTACCTGTATCTACTCTAAACTGGTGCGATGAAAATCTTAATTTAGTAAAATGGTATTCGAAACATAGTCAATATTTTGTCAAGATATGGCTCAAATCAAACAGCAGTTTTAAAATGTTTAAATAAGTATAAAGAACTGTTACTTATTAATATAAACTATAATTGGGTGCACTGTTCTAGCAACCTTTGTTTAAAAATAACATTTCAAATCTACCACTTCGGGGTTATTTCACACATAGACAAAACCTGTATCATCTAGCAATGCTGACGTTTGATGCCCCAATGTGTTTTCCTATTTGCATATGCGCTGAAAAAGCTTGATATACATAATTAACAATAATATTATCGAAATATAGAATCTTAGCCCAGTATTGTATTACACGTGTGTATCTACATATATATAGATAAAACATCTGTAACATTTCTTGTGCGCAAAAACATATCAATATTACCACCGAGGTAATTATTATGAGCATAATTATATCAATAATAACAATGGTAATTCTCATTGGTCTTTCATCATATGTTGATATATGCAGCCGCACAAATCAACAGTGACCCAGGTTTGAATGACGGTGTGTCAGAGCTCCGATAAACCGGTTAATGACGGTTAACACTCCCGAATAAACGGTTACCAATTTCCAATAACCGTGTCAGCACTATTATACATCCGAGTAATATATTTTATTAACCCTTCGCTTGCTAAATTTTAAAATACATGTCTCCTTCTTAACCCATGCCCTGTTGTATAATTATATATATATTCATATATTCACTGTTTACAAGTATATCAATGTGCGATCACTGCTGTGGAGTGCACTGGTTGCACAATCAACTTGTAAATAGTGCAAACCCTGATGAGACAGCTCCTGCAGGAGCTGTCTCATCTGGGTCTTCACTATTTACTGGTAGGTATATTGACGTGAATAGCAAGCGAGGGGTTAATGGAAACAGAAACATCTAAAATTGAAGAATATAAGTATCACAGTTCTACCATCACATGGAATAAAAGAGAAATTATATCGGGAGAATTTGCTACTACCTTGACAAAATGTCAAAACAGATGAAGTGTTCATCTGCCATGGTAAACGTTTCCACAGGGTGAAAAGATGACTAAGTACCAAATCCTTTAACATTTGGAACAAGAAATCATCATTCCCCCTACTTAATATTGTACTGTGACTGTGTACGAAGCTGACTGTGACAAACTGTCCAATCAAATGAAACGGAGTAGCACCTGTAGATATAAACATCATAGAGTGATGTGATCTACCTTCTTATCAACAAGTAACCAGCTTGAAAGTCTGGTTTCAAGTTTCTTTGGTCCGGTCTTAAAACCAAACCTTATAAGTTTGGAATATGTTTTTACCTGTACTTTTCTTTTCAGGTTCTAAAAATGCCATGCTAACACATGACCCAGGCATAATCAAACTATATTTTAATTAATGTCAAAACCAGCATTTCTCGGTGTACTGATATCAATGGTTATTTCTATATAAACAGTTGAGTCTAACATTAACACCTTCAAAACATCTAGATCAGACGGTTCTTGTATAGACAGTTTGAACACGGTCTGTTGTGTTTGCTTAATAAAATTCATTTTTTTACCAGGGCTAAAACTTTTCTTGTGCAGAAGTTTTTTTTATAGTTATTAACCCTTCGCTTGCTGAATTTTAAAATGCATTTCTTCTTCTTTACCCATGCCCTGTTGTATAATTACACATATCTTCACTGTGTACAGGTATTTCTCTGTGCAATCACTGTGTGGAGTGCATTGGTTGCACAATCAACTTGTAAATAGTGCAGACCCTGATGAGACAGCTCCTGTAGGAGCTGTCTCATCTGGGTCTTCACTATTTACAGGTAGGTACATTGACGCGAATAGCAAGAGAAGGGTTAAGCTAACTGGTATTCATACATGTGCTATTCATTACAGGACTATTTTTATAGTAAAGCTTCAGTTAGTAATTCGGTGTCAGTTGAGCACTCGAACCTGTTCTAGAGTCCAGGGGTCCACATAAGATGCCTAAATTTCCATGAATTAAGATGCGTATATTTCCATGAATTAAGATGCGTGTATTTTCATGAATAACTCCTTTATTTCTCATCCAAATTCTATGATGTGTCCATTCTTTGAGACGTCTCGAAGAGACGATTCTAAAGAATGGCCCCAATATAGGGTTTGGTGGAATAAATGACGATTTTAGTTTTTGGGTACTCACATTTATATGTAACTCTGTTGAATCTATATTTAAAAACAAAATCATCAACGTCGTGTATTGTGAGATTTGGAGCAGACGGCAGTTATCAAGTAATCAAATGTTTTAGAAGCGAAAGTATCTACGATTACAGAGAAATCTTTACTTGATAGAGACGTATATTTACTCATTTGCAAACAGAGAAACCCAGACCAGATAACTCCTGTAGAAGCCTGGCCAGGACCTTTCCTGCGTTTTTACTGAACGCTGTGTTTCATATAGTCGATTAGATTAGGGTGGGGAATTCTTGAATTTACACATTTATGTTTTGTAAACGACAATGTTGAAAATGTAATTTATATAATATTATACCATTCTGTAAGTTCTACACATGGGCAATAATGCATATATAGCTCAAAATCAAGGTCTGGGTCCATGCTTATAAAGCTTTTAGTTGAGTCTGAGTTTTGTTCTCAAGCTTTTGATTGGTCAGATTTGCTGATAGGAAGTTTAATATAAAACAAAACGAAATTGAAAACTTTGACCAGGCACCCCTTAGATTAAATATGGACTATAATTATATAAGCATGGAAGAATCCACTGGTAGCAAATGGGTTAATATTAATACTTTAATTCATATAAACACATTTACTAGCATTTGCTAACAGAGAAGACCCAGATCAGATCCCCCCCCCCACACACACACACAGACAATCTCTCTCACACACAGGAGATATAAATATATATTACGAACAAACGCACACCAGCACAAGTACAAAGACCAACACAAATGCAAGGGCAAACACACAGAAACACGCACACGCACGAGACGAAAACCACAAGCCCGAACAAACACATAATTACAAAGACACAAAACAAACAAAAGCAAGCTTGACCTGTTTGAAATGTGGAATGGTCCATCTGAATATTCGGCGTTGTAAGGGTTAAAGGTAGATCTAATACGTCTATAAATAACGCGTTTTTAAGATATCTTATAACGAATGAAATGATACTGTTGGGATTGATTTACCTGTAACCCGAGGCGTGGATTTAGAGGGAGCGGAGCCGACATACGCCCCCTCTAAAATTGCCAAAACAATTTTTAGTTATATTTTAGATCTATATACAGTAAAATCTCTCTATAACGACCATTAAATTGTGTTAATTAGTTGGTATTTAGAGCAGGTGGCTGCTTATAGCAAGGTGAACGTAAAACAGAACGCTCCCATAGGAGCGTTCTGTTTTACTTTCACCTTGCTTTAAGCAGCCACCTGCCTTTAACAAAGCTCTTTTTCAACATGTATTACAAATACACTATTTATTTATCTTATCAAACATAAAAACTACGCCCCCCTCCAAAACAATTCTAGCCTCCCCCCCCCTAATCTGAATACTGAATCCGCACCTGAACCCGTGTGCTGAAAAAAACGTATGTCTACTAAAACCCTGATCTGTTACATTTGTACACACATGTACCTCTTATTCGTACAAACGTTTGACAAGCTGTTGATCGAATGCCAAACAGCTTGGATCCTGGTTAGACATTGTGTTACTCGCAGTCTCATCTTGGTCCAAGTTGTTTGCTAGTGCGAGTCAGGACGCGCTTAACCCATTTCTCCATAGGTTATTTTTAGGTCCAACCTCTTTGAATACATCTACCGAAAAGAAGCATTAACTAGAGAAAATGAAAATTTTAGAATTTTGTAGTTTTGAAACCGTTGTGATAAAAAGAGCATTTGCTTCTATGGAGCAAATGCTCTAATTATCACAATGGTTCCATAAAGTAACTTTTACAGAGGCGTCAAAAGGCCTTAATATGAGGGAATATTGTTAGAAAGTGGCTAATTGCTATCTACATAGGTTGTCAAACTCTATTCTGAAAACTCATTTTCGTGTTGTGACTCGTATAATATTGTAAACTATTTGGGCGACATGACATTTAAGCCTTAATAAAGTTTATGGTATCTTACTTAGTTTTGTGTTTATTTTCTAAAATAATATCCCTGTTATTAAAATACAACAGTCTTCCTTTAAACCGGCCATTCAGATTAGTATCAAAACCGGTGTTACACTAAATGTTGACCCTATTGAAAGTACAAAAATGAGTCATGCAGGAAACACCACATACAGAACAAACACTCGCCCGAACAGCAACACAAGGAAACAGCAAATGTACATGGGTAGAAAAACAACAAGAGACGCACAAAGACAAAACAAACATACAATTTGAGGAAGATGGAAGTACCGCCTTGGAACGGTCAGTGACAAAAGTCACCGGGGGTTTAAACCGGTTTATGGGCGCCCAACCTCATCCTTATTCCATCCCCATCCTAAAAGACAAACAGTGTAAATAAACGTATCCCCTCTCCGACTAATCTACAACAACCGCGACAGCAAATACAGTGGTAAATTGCATGTATAACAAACAAACATTTAATTGAACATACTGTATCCACCTATCGCTATTGTACTCAATGATTGAGCTGCAAACAGAGTAACTGTAGAAAAGTAATAAAGGGTACGACAAAAATGAAATAGTACAGATATCCGATGTTCTCCTTCCATTTCTGGATTTAAGAGGCCGCCTTCATAGAGTACTAAACCTTTCTTGTCGACGTACATGCAAAGAGGCCAGCGTGATTGCCAACTGTAAAAGGGTTCACAACCAAACATGCAGTATGTTGTAGTAATACAGGATCATATCCCTTTTTAATGACTTGTTTTATATATTTGATGAACAAAGTGAGAAAATGGGTATGTCCAATAATTTTACGAAGTTTGTAAATCACATCACCATAAAATTCAGGATGTGAAATACCGTGTCGCAAAAGTACCTTGAGATTACATTTGTACTTGCCAATAAGCGAGAGATTTCGATAGTAAAATTTAGATAAAGTTTTTCTTAGTTTATGGTATCTATATCCTTGTTTAAGCAGTTTTTCAGTTAAAATGAGATTTCGACTGTTAAAATCGTCAATAGATAAACAAGCTCTAGCAAAACGAATAAGTTGAGATATATAAACCCCGTAAGATGGAGCACGGGGAACATCCCCGTCAATATGACGAAAATTAACAATATTAAAATCAAAATCATCTCTTTTGTCATATATTTTAGAAGAAATCATTCCATTATTAATTTTAAGGTGTAGGTCAAGAAACGCTGCATAATTGTCGGACGGGTTAGCTTTATTCAATTTGAGTTCTTTAGGATAAATTGTAGGAATCAGAGCATCAAAGAAAGGGTTATCTAAGTTAAAAATATCATCCAAATATCAAAATTGACCCGGCGGGGCAATTTTCAATTTTGGCAATCGGGCCGGACCCAATTTCAACTCCAGATTTTGATCAAAAGAGTATTTGAAAATTTAAATCAGTTCCTGTTTCTTTCTTTTACGGTTAGTTCAACCATTGTTGAACATCAAAACAAGGGGATGCATGGACCCAGCGAAGGGTTTAGACCCCTTTCCCCAACCCCCTCCCAAACTGAACAGACCATCTTAGCACCAGGTCAATTTGCAACATAAAAGATTGACCGACACAATCAGTCACTTGATCCCATTGCCGGCTAGTCTCGATACTGATCTAATGTTTATGCAAACAGCTGTGGTTATCTCTCCTTTTTATTTTGATCGAATCTGCTTGACGTTATATGCAATATCGGGGGAGAATTATAGGAATGCACTTCGTCTGTACGTTCGTAACGCTTGAGAGTAACTCACCGTCCCGCCAGGATCCGAACTACCTTTGTATGCACAGCGTTTTGACCGTAAAAGATTTGGACTGGGGTCGGTAACGTTAAGTATAAGCATACTTTATTTCATATACCATTTCAAGTTCGACCAACATTAGTTACGGTCCTCCCCCTTACAACATTCTGCAGTAAATGTGTCACATGAAATAGAACACACGAAACATAAATAGTGTATTAAGTATTGACAACCCTCTACCTGATAAATAATCATCCGGATAATTATGCTGAAGATTGATAATAATGACAAAAGAGGTATTCTAAAACTTGATAAGTATTGATGACTTCAATGTTTAAAACGTAACCCAGCCGGGACTAGTTTCATCAGCATTAAGTCACCTTCAGCAATGGTGGTGCACATATATATATAAGATTAATCCCTTAATTACCTACCCTTCTATAAACCTACTCCCCCTAAAATAAAACAACAACAACAACAGCAATCAACCAACCAACAATGTCAACAGTAGGTTGAGATTTTCCTTCAGTAGAACGTTCCGTTTCGGTTCTGTGGTAAATTTGTTTTAATTCAGTACTCTGAAGTGGGCAGCAGTTTCCTTAAGTTTTGCTCATCACACTAAGTGTAAAAACTCTAGTCTCTAACAGAAGTCATTTACATTACGTTTCAACAGGACCCACGATGTTTGTAACTATGGTCATGCCTTTTAACAGACATTCAAAGCAAAGTCAAATATGTAATCTGATAGAGGCAATATTTGTCTAACGATGAAGTTATCAGCCTTTTTCTCCATAAATGTACATGTAAGAAATAATGACGTCTTTAATATAAAAAGTAAAGTACCTAGTTATAGTCTACTTTCAGTCCGAATGAACACTCAGCCGACTGTACATTTACTCCCCTGGTCATTGAGTCATTGGCCTACAATATTGAGCACTGCTAACATATGGCGCAGTCATGCAGCCGCAGTACCGGCGAGTGACCCTCACATGTACCCATTTTAACCCCTGGGTGGAGATGATGTGCGGGTGGGAGACACGGAAAAGCGTATCTGAAATTTCCGGGAGGGACCGGGATTTGAACCCCGGACCCCCGGACCCCCGGACTGATAGCCAAGTGCGTTACCACTATACCACCGCCACATTTAAATTCGATTATTCTTAATAATGGCAAATGAACCCATATGATCCCGTATTTTAACTCAGGCAGAAACTGTAGAATCAGATATATATTATACAATACGTAAGCAGAGCAGACCCTTACAAGACGACTTCTATATGAACCGTCTGATCTGGGTCTTCTTTGCTTGTAAAGGCATAGAAAGGCGTATGCATGAAGTAAAGGTTAACTATTGCGTCCTACAAGTAACACGTTCAACTGCCTTAGTTTGGGTGTGTCCGTGAACAGAGCATGGTAAAAACTGAAAATCCTTGTTAAATGCAGGAGATACTGACTCTACAGCCTCCCCTAACAATAACAATATTTAAACAAACCACCGTTTAATTACATACATGTTTTACCTGGTTAAAGCTTATGTCCTAATAAATGAACTATTATCTGTTGAGGATCATTCTTCTAATATATAGAACTTTAGAAATACCTTGTGTCATATCAAAGGAAGGAAATACAATGTACTATTACTTCATTTGTTCCTTCGCCGATTCCTGTTTGGATACAATAGTGGAACCTCATTTCCATGTCCCCTGTCAATTTATGATGACTTTATGAAAATCAGCATATGTGCCGATGATTCGGGAAAAGTCTACACTGTTTGTAATGGTTCAGTGTTCTTAACAATATCCCTGGAAAAGTACATTTGAAATTGAGCGTTAAAAAAGCAAACTATTCAGTTATCTCGCATATATCACGTTGTGTGTTGTCATTAGTTACAGTTCGCTTGAAAGAGAATATAAGCAGCAGTAAAAGTACAAGCAGTGATATTAGTAGTAGTTATAGAAGAAGTAGTAGTAGCAGCAGTATTAGTAGTATATGTAATAGTAGTAGCATCATCACCATCATCAGTAGTAGTAGTAGTAGTGGTAGAAGTAATAGAAATAGTAGTAGTTGTTTTGGGTGTGAACTAATAATGAGAGTAGTAGTATTTGCATAATTAAAAAAACAAACACGAAGAATCAGCATGAAAGCGATCTAGTAGATGTAGTAGTAGTAGCAGTTGAAGTAGGAGTAGAAGTAGTAATAGAATTATTATTAGTAGTAGTGGTAGTATTTGTTGTTGTAGTAGTAGTAGTAGTAGTACTAGACGTAGCAGTAGTAGTAGCAGTTGTAGTCGTAGTAGTAGTTATAGTAGTTGTAGTAATGGAAGTAGTAGTCGTAGAAGTAGAAGTCGTAGTAATTGTAGTAATAGTAGTAGTAAGAGTAATGGGATAATTGAACTTTCAAAAACCTTAATTCATAAGATATATGTGTATGTAGATCCGATCGAACCTGTATTGTAGATGCGTCCCGGTGATGACCACCCTTCAACATCAGCATAAAGGAAATATGATGATTAAAAAATCACCTGTTATAGAAGATGTTACACGGAAGATTTAATGTGAAATGTTTGTGGCATCAAATCGCCATTAGTTTAATGTTTGCCACAAATATATGTATCAGAACTAACAGAGGAGGGGCGCTTGGGAATTGTATCACTGCTTCTTGATAGATACACTGATGCTACACTGAGACACATCACTGAGATCGATACTTGTGATGAAACATTGGTTTACCCTTATGCAGCGGAGAGGAAGGAAATAATCAAATGATGAATTAACGGAAATGGCACAATATTCAGATTGCTCGTAGAACTCGTACACAAACGCATAATTTGTTCTCTTTCTTCGATTATCAGGGAATCGTGATTGCAGTTCCTGTCCTTATCCAGATAACTTGATTGTTACTGGAGTATTTTACAGAGACTCAGTATTTTCTTCAGTTGTTTAGTACTATCCTACAGACAGACCATCCACCGGTGTACGTGAGATCAAACTGCTGCTCGACAGCACACCTGCGCACAAGTAAGTGGTGCTTATTTCTCATTCTTACTTGAGGAACAATCATATAACCATATCCTCAATATCTTACGCCATATTTTACTCCGTATGATTATTGGGTCATTCTGTACACAAAGAACTACATCAGAATTTGCTGGTTCGACTCGAGTTACGAAGGCGGTAGAGGGTTGTTCCAGAATAAACACGTTTTATAATAACGGCTTAAACAAATTTAGGCGAGGGTCTGAGTGATGGAAAAAAGAAAAAAACACCAAGAGATTCGATACGGGATTTATAAAGAAGCTATGAACATGCATGTCTGATCCTAATTCTTAAATACGCACCAATCACCGAATACTCCCATAGAAGTAATTGTGTTTAACCCTTCGCTTGTTATTCACGTCAATATACCTACCTGTAAATAGTGAAGACCCAGATGAGACAGCTTCTGCAGGAGCTGTCTCATCAGGGTCTGCACTATTTACAAGTTGATTGTGCAACCAGTGCACTCCACAGCAGTGATTACACAGCGATATACTTGTACACAGTGAAGATATATGTAACTATACAACAGGGCATGGGTAAAAAAAGGTGAAATGTATTTTAAAATTCAGCAAGCGAAGAGAGTATATGAGGTGCAGTCGTAAAGGTATTTGGACAACATTACTGGCAATATACTACACGTTTAAACAAATACTATTTAATTTGTGTACTTTAATGTCCCATGCCCAAACCATTTGTCAGCAAATAAAGAAAACTTGTGTAATAAAACATGACAGTAAATAGGCGAAAACGCCGTATATACACATTAAAACAGCAAATATTAACCCTTCCCTGTTTTTTTTGCTAACCTTTATTTACACTATTCGTTAGGCTAGAGTGTTTTTGAGATAAGTGTGAGGTTAGGACGTTCTTGAACCGGTTAAACCCCCAGTTTTGCCACTGACCGTTTCAAGGCGGTACTCTCTTTGTCAACCTTGCTTTTGTGTTTGATTTGTGTCTTTGTGCCTTTATGTTTGATGTTTGTGTCTCGTATTTGTGTGTGTGTGTGTGTGTGCGTGTGTGTGTTTGGTTGTGTGGATGTATTGCTTGCTTTCTGTTGGTGTTTTGGTGTTGGTTAAGTTTTGTATGTGTCTTTTCCTGTTTGACTTAACTACTTGTTCATTTATTTCAAAATTTAAGAACATTCATAAAATAGATAGAATCAGATATTGAAGGTATAACATTGTAGCCATTTTATGTAAATTAAGACACAGATCTATCAAATCAAAAAAGATAAAAGAGCATACCCTAATCGAAGAATCTTGGTCTACTCTGTTTGCAAATGCGTGAAAAAATGTTTATATGTAGAAGAGGGTAAGTAGTACGGGGACATAGCGGCGGGGACAGAATAAGGCATTGAGGCAGTATAGAGTCATATGGTCAGGGTATGCACTGTTTATCAAGTTACAGTTCTGTCTTAAAACTATCCCTGAATATTTACAGTAAATATTATTTTTGTCTTCAAATTTTTAGAATAGTTCATTTGGAAATAACGCTGAAAGGGTTAACAGAATTATAAGAAGGCATTGGTTATGAGGGAACTCTCAAAGAAGGTTATTATTCTGAAGGTGCAAAAGGTGCACAATGGTGCCATGTCCGCATCTTTAAAATTAAACATTTTCTACTTATTTTCTGGGATGCGTTTACTTACAATATGAAACAAAGGAGGGCGCAAAGATGTGCATTTTGTTACAATTAAAACCATGTTTAATATTTCTAGGCAAACAATTTTTTTCAATATAGAAAGTTTATTACTTGAACACATTATAAAATGTAAAAACTGCATTTTCAGCAAGAAGGATGATACAGTTTCGTTAGACAGATGTTTAATTGCAACGTTTGAAATATCAATAGAACATGCTAATTAGTCTCTTTTTGCATTTCTACTTTTGCTTTTGAATATCCCCCATTTTCAGAATATATGTACTTCACAACAGCAGGTTAATGTTTGTGTGGGGCCGTAAAATGTCGCCCCGTACTTCATTCTCAATGTTGTTATATTTTCTGGTCCTTCGGAGTCATTAGTTTTGATATTATTAGTTTTGAAAATTGAATAATGCTTAAGTCGGTGATAAGGGGGCATGAGTAGTGTAGTACGTTTAATTACTACTCATGAAAGACTGAAAAACCGAGTCTGCAATTTTCTCTTTTTGCATTTCTAATTTTGCTTTCGAAGGATCACCCATTTTCAGAATACATGTACTTCACATCAGCAGGATATAAATAGTTGAACGAAACAGAATCAATACATACATGTAGTAGCATTTTAATTAAATAGATTGCATATCTCTGTTCTAGCATTAATTTGTAATAGATCCTAATCTGGTGTGTATTCTCACGACTTTAATAAGGTCCTGTACATCAGGCATACAACTATTATGTAGAACATGTCTATCAAAGTGTCACAAATATTGGGGAATGATTATATACGTGGGCTTTAACGCGCACATTTTGTTTAATATCTAGCGTTTGATTAAAGCCTCACCTACTCAAAACTTAGTCAACATCAGCAAACTTGTTTTTCTACAGATACTTAATCTGAATGTCAAACACTGAAAGGTGCCGAACGCGTTCCATTTCATATGCTTTAGCTCAATTGATAACGAAGTGCTCAAATGATCAATTTTGATAGTGTTTGCTCACTGTGAACGACATGCATTTTGATAAATCCGTTGCCATGCATCGTCTTTTGTCAACAATACACTTAAACAGCAAATCTGCTAAAACACCAGGGCCAATTGTGACCACAGAAATAGTCATCGTGAAATTCTCGACGAGTTAAGTACTTGGTTACACACTTTCTCCTGTAGCTATAAATATAGGTTTACCGGAATATTGCTTAGGTTACCCTCTTCTATGGTTTCCAGAGTCCATGCTTATAAAACTTTTAGTTGAGTCTGAGTTTCATTCTCAAGCTTTTGATTGGTCAGATTTGACCAATCAAAAACTTGAGAACGAACTCAGACTCAACTAAACGTTTTATAAGCATGGGCCCTGGTCATTGGGATTCGTTAACAACTATAGTTGCCAGAAACATAGCTAATTGTCTTCATACTCATTCATATCTCCTCCTATAAGGAGCTACAAACGTACATTCACATACAAATGCATACAACGGAATTATACATACAATTATGAACACAGTGGAACAATACGAACGAACAATAGGGGGAGAAGATAAAGAAACGATATTCAAAGAAGCGATATATTACTGATAACGCAAGAATATATGTGTTCTTGTCGAGCGAACTAACATTCCCGCTCATGAAACCTCTTTCAAAACGAACTTTTACAGCAGTTCTGCAACAACAGACACTGTGTGTATTTACAGTTCACTGCGTTATCAGTATTATATTTATACATTGACATTACATAAGCTGTAGAAAAGTGAAATGCATTAAACCTACAGCAATCAGATTCAAAGCACGATAATCTTACCGAACGCAGTCACCCCGAGAAGTCAAAAATACCTAAACAGTTCATTAATACAAACAAACTATAACAGTATGTTTGTTTAAGCATACTGTAATTACAAAATATACAGTTACATACGGATCAATACAATTTAAACATACTATTACACAGATCAGAAAGTTTACAGTTTTGAACTTATTGATCAAGGAGTGTGTAATGTATGTACCTTTACACAGAGATAGCTCCGCCTCTGTGGTCACTCTGTGGTCATTCTCACTGACCAACTGATAAGCCCCGCCTACTGTAAGTAGAGTCCCCTATCAAAGGTTATTTCATTTGGCGACGAGGACGGGATCTATTTAAATAGCCAAGACCTGTAAAAAGGAGGACTTTGTGAAAGTTTATTTTTACAAGACCTTTTCAAACAAAACATTTCAAGACCCATGTGGACATATTCAAACATTGAAAAGGATCCTATTCTTTCGAGATGGCATCAACATTAGGTCTGCCAACACGAAAACCATTCAAGGTTTTGGGTCAGAACACAAACCCCGCAAATACCTGGGACAATTACATTTGAGTATTATATAGCTGCCAGTCGTGTCACAAAAGAAGAGCAGAAACGGGCTCTCTTACTTCATCTTGCCGGTGAAGTAGTTCAAGACATCTACGAAACGTTTTCGGATGTAGGCAATACTTACCAGGGCACCAGACAAAATCACAAAATACTTTCAGCCAAAGAAAATCTTTTCATATGAACGTCACATGTTTAGACTGGCATATCAACAAAAAGAGGAAACAGTAGACAATTTCATTGTAAGACTGAAAAAGTTAGCAGTTACATGTGAATTTCCGGTTGGATCTGTTGACGATATGATCCGTGATCGAAATTGTTGAAAAATGCAAATCAAAAGAACTGAAGAAAATATTTCTAAGTGAAGAAAACCTGACTTTATAGACAAAATACAAAGTCTTGCCAGTTAGCTTCACTCCATGTTTCGGAAATGACAGAGACAATCCATGAGAAGAGTCACTATCAAAATGACGAGCCATGCAGACCAGAAGAAGTACAGGAACTGAGAGGAAACCAGAGCAGGCCATCAACACAAAAGCAGTACCAGCCAAGAACCATGCATAGATCACACCCACACCCGCCAGGTTCAAAACTTGTTTCCGGTGCGGAGGAAAAGGCTAACAGGACACTTAATGAAGTAGAGAGGCACTACAGTCAGATTGAAAGAGAATGCCTGGGGGATGTGTAGAGAGTTGGAGTGTATCTTAACGGATTAAATTTCAAGGAAATTACTGACCACAAACCACTTGCGTACATTTTCAAACCCAAACATAACCCTCCAGCCAGAATCCAACGTATGCTACTTAAATTGCAGAGCTACAAATTTACGGTTGAATACCAGGCTGGCAGTCTAAATGCTGCTGATGTGCTGTCGAGATCACCCATTCACCAGTGTGAAAATCAAATGTTACAACAAGCAGAGGAATTCATTAATTATGTCTGCCAGAACTCAGTGCCCTGTACTATGACCTTAGATGAAATAGATAAGGAGTTAGCCGAGGACAACACTACATTAGAGTTGATTCGCTGCATCAAGCATGACACATGGCCAAAGAGCAGTAAAATTAACATTTTCTTCAAGGTGCGCTCAGAACTGCCTGTGCAAAACAATATAGTACTGCGTGGGACACGCATAGTCATACCTTAGAAACTGCGAGCAAGAGTATTACAATTAGCCCATGAGTCACACCAAGTTGTCGTAAAAACAAAGCAGATATTAAGGGAGAAAGTTTATTGGCCAGGAATAGACAGAGATGTGGAGCAAATGATCAAGAAATGCCATGAGTGCCAATTACTCTCAAACACACCTGTCCCACCACAGGTAAATACGACAGATTTACCAGGAAAACCACGAGACCGTGTCGGTATGGATTTGACTGGACCTTTTCAGTCAGGAAAATACTTGCTTGTTGTCATATTGATAACTTATTCAAAATTTCCAGAAGTAGAAATTCTCAAATCAACAACTTCAATTTCAATCATTCATAAGTTAATGAAAATATTTGCAGTAAATGGCCTTCCCCCAGAAATCAAAACTGACAATGCGCCAACTTTAGTATCAGATGAAATGCAAAATTTATTTTCAAAAAATGGCATAAAACATAGACGTGTCACACCTGTTTGGCCTAGAGCTAATGGTTTAGTTGAAAATTTCAACAAAACATTAGGTAAATTCATCAAAACTGCTGTTATCGCTCACAAAAATTGGAGAGCTGAGTTACAAAAGTTCTTACTCAGTTACCGTACTACACCACATGTTACTACTAGACGTGCATCCTCAGAAATTCTATTTAAAAGAAAGCTGAGAAATAAAATGCCACATTTTGAGAAGAAAAGGTAAATGAGTGGTTTTCAAAAACGTGACAAAGAGCAAAAAGCAAAAATGAAAAACAATGCAGATAAACGGCTGTTATCGCGCACAAAAATTGGAGAGCTGAGTTACAAAAGCTCTTACTCAGTTACCGTACTACACCACATGTTACTACTAGACGTGCATCCTCAGAAATAAAATGCCACATTTTGAGAAGAAAAGTTAAATGAGTGGTTTTCAAATACGTGACAAAGAGCAAAAAGCAAAAATGAAAAACAATGCAGATAGACGCATGAGTAAACGAGCTGTGGATTATAAACTAGGACAAAGTGTTTTAATTCTGAAAATAATTAGAGCAAAACTTGACCCAGAATGGGAGAGAGACATACACACAGTTATCGGACAGACAGGTCATCAGATTAAATTGAATTCTCCCTACGGACATGTTTTGTACAGACATGCCTCACATGTGAGGCCATTTTATCGCAGTCCGTAAGTGAATAAATATGCAAAAACCTAAGACCTGACACTGATTTGTGATCATGAAATTCTAATTATTTGGATATAAGTAGATGCTATTTTTATTAGGACGGGTGTAAGACATTAGTCTATCAGTCATGTCAGAATTTATGTTTGTGCAAATGGTCAAGAACTGAAACATTAGCATTAGATGGCTTTTGAAATTAGTTGCTAAAAGTATCATGTCGCAGAGTTGAACTTTATTGAACTTTGTAGTGAGTAGTGGCTTAGAACTGTCTTTCAAATTTAAATGAAAGAAGGGATGTAATGTATGTAGCTGTAGCACAGAGATAGCTCCGCCTCTGTGGTCACACTCACTAACCAACTAATAAGCCCCGCCTACTGTAAATGTGTATGCATGTATTATGAAGAATTATTAGAATAGATTTAGTAACCAAAGAGTAAGCTTGTGTCTTTAGAGAGTCCCCTATCAAATGTTATTTCAGAGTGTGTACTTTAGAATCATTTAAACACTCTGCTATCAGGGGTTAACTGTCTATGTATCGCTGTAGTGGAACATTGAAAATGTTCTAAGCAATCGCTGGACATATTTCAATAACTACGCAAGAATGTCGCTTATCATTGTGACCTTTTGTAAGTTGTTAATTGAAAACCATGGCAAGATAGGGATACTTTTCAAAATATATAAAAAAAACGTCGCGGACAATATTAGTTACACAGTTATTTTCCAGGGTACATGTTAATTGCCGATTCGAAGTGTAATTTTTGGTTGTTCGGTTTCATGTACCAAAAATTGCATCTCTTCACACATTGTGTTAGAATATATTAGACGATTCTTATGTAGGGGTGTGTACGGCGAATAGTTGTTATGGTATACAGCGAAAAGCGTTTCTGGTAAAATTTAGTGTACGGCGAATAGCTTCTACAGTTTTCGAAAAAAATACCTTTAAAATGGATAGTATTGTAACAGACATTGTAGAACAACGACATGTAATTCAGATTACGTAAATATGCTATTTAAATATTTAAGAACAAAGCTTCAGAGTTTATCAATATGCTCATTATATTCTTAAGTGTATTACTTATGACGTTTTATGAATACGCGTCCTGCTTTATAACAACCTTCTGTAAGCAAATAGAGCAGAAAAAAAATATTTGGTTCTACTATGTCTGCAAAGGTGAAGTTTTGATATTAATCGTTTTGAAAACTGAATACTGTTTAAGCCGGTGCTAGTGGGCGTGAGTAGTGTTGCACTTTTAATTACTACTCATGAATAGACTCAATAAAACCGAGTCTGCATTTTTTTTTTGCATTTCTACTTTTGCTTTCGAAGCATACCCATTTTCAGAATATTTGTGTGTTTCTATAAGGAAACTATTTGATACTTATTTCTGGCAAAGAATATAGTAGAACCTGTCTTAACCGATCATAACAAATGTCCAATTATTGATCTGTAACGCAGGCAGTAGCTTAATACAGACCACCATTAATGAGGGAAGCTCATAGGAGCTTCGTTATTACAGTTGCCTTGTATTAAGTAACCACCTGCTTGGAATACTCATATTTTCAATGATTGAATAGGCGTTTAGGACACGTTCTGTTGTATCTAAATAAGTTACGTTTATAGTATGTTCCTATATCTACCAAAGATATTTAATGAGAATTATAAAACCCTTTAACTGTTCAATATTATGCAAGAATAATGAATTTATGAATATTTCGTATTGCGTGGTTTCAAAAAGTGACCTTTACAGAGGTGTCAATAGGCGTGAGTATGAGGGAATGGGTTAAACTTCACATGACTAGACGGAACGTTTATCGAAGTCTTCCTCAACTTAGCCTTCGAGTCTTGTTCCATTTTGACCATAATAATGTTTTCACCTATCAGATCGATGTTACGCGCGTGCGTATGTGTGTATCGCTATCTACGCCCCTGTCTTTGGGAGTTGGCTTGTAGTCATCGCGGCTGACGTTAAAATGTATGATCCATCCTTCAAAAGTAGCGCAATAGTAATCTATTGGTTACTTGAATAATAAGCGTATAATGAGCAAGTTTGATAGAAATTGGACTGATTTTTCAGACGATATGTCACAGAAATAATCAGCCAACCAGATTGTAACATCATCAGTAAATATGTGCAGAATATGCCAGCCACAGAACCTATATGAAGTAATTGGATATCATGTGCACTGAACAAGAGTGATGAAAAGTGGAATGGTAAGTGGACCATTCCTTGAGGACAATCGGCTAATCAGAGAGCAGCAGCAAAGTGAAAATGCCTGTAATTAAGAACCAGAAATGGGACCAAAGCCACCTGATGCTCGCCTATTTAAAAGGTAAGTCTAAAACGTGTAATATTGAACCAAACTCATTTCATTTCCAATTTAAACTTTATTGCCTCAATATCAGAACGAAAATGCAATCAAATACTAATTCTCAGGAACGTAAAAATATCAAACAAGAAAGATACATACCAAGTATGAAAGCCATAGGTCTATTGGTTCCAATGTAATATGCAGTTAAATATGTTTTGCAAAAGAAGTTAGAGGTGAAGGTCAGGTCATACCAGGTATAGAAGCCCTTGGCCCATCTTGTCCAATATCATAGTCATTTAAATATTTTTGCAAAGTAGGTAAAAGGTCAAAGTCAATGTGACGTGTTAAAAACATTGATATGTTTTGAAAGTCTTACGAAAGGAAAGTTACATACCAATTATGGAAGCCATAGGCCTATTGGTGTCAATGTTATATTCATTTAAAGACTTGCAAAAGTAGGTCAAATGTTAATTTGAAAATTTGACCATTCCTTGAGGAGATACTGTGCGGAAACTAAAATTGGATGGACAGACGGACAGACAAACAAACAGACGGACAGAAGGACAAGCTAAATACTATAGGGCACCCGCATTTTCACGTGGGTCCCTAATAATAGAAAGAAACTGCTAGAGAACAGTACTGGTCAACGTTCATTCGTTTCGAATTAACACCGTGGGCTTAATATTTGTACATAATTTCTGATAGTAGGAGATCCTTCGAAAGCAAAAGCAGACACGCTAAAAGAAAACCTTGCAGACTCTGTTTTATTGAGTATGTTCATTAGCAGTTATTTAAA
Source organism: Azorinus chamasolen (assembly GCA_963576725.1). Classification (NCBI taxonomy): domain Eukaryota; kingdom Metazoa; phylum Mollusca; class Bivalvia; order Cardiida; family Solecurtidae; genus Azorinus; species Azorinus chamasolen. The sequence goes on from OY755240.1 coordinate 21,866,174, forward strand.
GTGCAACACGTACGCTCCTAGTACAGGATTAAGCGGTATTTAAATTTTAAAACTATTAAATGACAGCAAAACTATTTATCCCGAAGGACCAGAAACTATGTGTATGCAATGTGGTTACCATATACCGTCAGGTAATTGGTACACCAATGGGTACAACATGTGCTCTCTTGTTGCAGATTTGTTTTTGTATTGCTATGGCAGATTTTTATTCTAAGATTAAACCCTCACATAACCTGATATTGTTCTAGGTCAAGAATTAAGACAGGGCACCTTTTCCTAGACATTTGACACATGAGTAACTCATATCGCAACGTGATAGCTGCTTTATTTCACCGATAGGCATCGATTTATTTCCTCCTTTGTGATATGACATCACTTGTGAAGTCGTAATAAATATCAACGTCAATATAGTATAGAAAAGAATCGAACATAATATAATTATCACCGTTGGTAATTGTGCTGCCAATACGTGTAGCTCCAAATCCGTCAGTGACGAAATATGATTATGTAAATTCCCAAAAGGACGAGAAGTTCAAAACAATGAGGGGCCTGAAGGTTCTAAATAATTCTTCCAGATTTTATACTGGGTCAGATTACGTTTTGTCTCGATGGATGTTTTCCATGAAATCCATACTACAGTAAAAAGTGCAGACAATGACATTGATTTACCATGTTCTTATTTCAAACGCAAACACAGGCCTTCCTGGTCAGACAGCTCCAACAGGATATACTCTGTTTTCAATGGCATAAACAAGCATATGGGATGAAGGGTTAATATTTATGAAGTGATTAATTAACGCATAAATTTTCATTAGGGAAATAGTTAATTTATAATGTAAACTGACGAGGTTTACATTAAACATGATTATTATTGCCATTTTGGATAATGACCAATACTGACCATAAATTCATACGTAAAACGTCATTCAGGAGTACTAAATTGTAATTGGACCAGAAACATATACAGAGAATACATATATGGATGTATATGTCTCTATATGGACACAGTCTATAGATTGTATTGCTTTTTACCAACAGATCGCCCATAAACAAAGAAAGAAAAGAAACATTGAGGATATAAGCCTTACTTACATCACCACAATTATTCTTGAAAACAATTTTAGTGATCACTTTGGAGGTAAAGTTGCTACAGCTACATCACTGCTGTGATGCAACATTAATAACCAAAACTTATTATATAAACGAAGCAGAAAGTGTGACCTGCAGGTTCCCCTTATAATATACATTTCCCACTGTTCGGTATTTGGCAAAGGGTCACACTTCCATTAGTAACTATGGCATGATACAATATGACATAAGGCAAAAATACATTGTATAGACTATTATGTTTTACTAATTCGTTAGCACAATAAGAATGATTATAAATACTTTCTAGTTCAAGCGAATTGATCTGACCATGTGGTTTCATTTTAGATTTGAATCTTTCCGTAACAAATGATAATGTTTATTACAACATATACGAAATAAGGGTAGATTTTAATTTCATAATTGTCAATTATCCTTTTTTCTAGATGGATATGTGCCCCGTTCTACATCTTATGTTGTTTATATTTCTTAACTTATTCGTAATTTAGTTATAACTAGTGCTGAAACGGTTAATTGAAATGTGTAACCGTTTAATCGGGAGTAATAATCGCAAATTACCGGTAATCGGAGCTCTGTCACACAGTTATTCAAACCAGGGTAACACATAAACCAGTTTTGAAACAAATATATATACTTCGTCAGGTTTATTGAACATGAAAACAAATTAAAATTATTTTCAGGACTGTTGTAATCTTTAGCACTCTACCGAGAAACTAAGGGAAGTAACCAATCCGGTTAATGGGATTACGGATTTTGAAACCGGTTGATCGCCATTTCGTAATCGGTCATGGTTAACGGGGTGCTCTTCTAAAGCAAGGTTACATATATTATAAAATTTGGAAAGCCTTTTCAATCTTTTATTATCGAAATGTACATATCATTAGGTAATATAATTGCAATTTAAAGACATGACTGCAACAACGTTGCACGTTTCCCACCAAAACTTATGTGGTGATGTCATCTACACGCTTAGCAATATTCGGGGGCATATCCATATAAATGCTTTCTTTATTTAACGAATTAATATGACCCAACGTTATTGCAACGTACTGCATGTGTGGATATTGACTCCTTTACAGTGGGTAGCCACGTCTCCCTCTTTACGTGTGTAATGACAGGCCGAGGTTAGTAATCTATGATGGTGCTTTCTTAAACCCGGAAACGGGATGAAAGTACAGAGTCATGCAGGAAACACCACAGAACAAACAGCCGCCCGGAAAGCAACACAAGAAACCATATCAAATTAACATAACTATAAAACCATAAAGAGATGTACAACGACAACACAAACATACCATAGGGGGAATATGGAAGTACCGCCTTTGAACGGTCAGTGACAAAAGTCACTAGGGAGTTAATCGGTTTCAGGACACCCGACCTAACATTTATTCCATCCCCACCCTAAAAGACAAACAGTGTAAATAAATGTGTTTGCTCTCCGACTAATCTACAACAACCGCGATGGTAAATACAGTGGTAAAGTGCATGTAAAACGAAAGCATTTTAAAAGTGAAACAAACTGTATTCCCCTATCGGTAGTGTACTCAATGAGTACTTCAAGCAGAGTAACTGTATTAAAGGATACGACAAAAACAACAAATATCCGACGTCCTTCTTCCGTTTCTGGAATTAAGATGTCGCCTTCATAGAGTACTATACCTTTCTTGTCAGCGTACAAGCAAGGAGGCCAGCTTTATTGCCAAATGAAAAAGGTTGACAATCTACAGGATCATATCCCTTTTTAATGAATTATTTAAAGTATTTGATGAACAAGGTGAGAAAATGGGTATGTCCAATAACCTTACGAAGTTTGTAAATCACATCACCATAAAATTCAGGATGTGAAATACCATGTCACAGGAGTTCCTTGAAATTACATTTGTACTTGCCATTAAGTGAGAGATTTCGATAATAAAATTTAGAGAAAGTTTGTCTTAGTTTATTGTTTCTATATCATTGCTTTAGCAGCTTGTCAGTTAAAATGATATTCCGACTGTTAAAATCGTCAACAGATGAACACGCTCTAGCAAAACGAATAACTTGAGCAATATAAACCCCGTAAGATGGGGCACGTGGAACATCTGCGTCATATTTCATTTAATCGACAGTAAAGAAAGTTTTATCAGCATTTCATGCCATAAATGATGTTTTTCTCGGTCAAATACTTTCTGGATTAAGTTAGTAAGTTTATCATTAATTAAATCATGAGGAAGGGTTAAGCACAAAGTAGAAACATTGTATGTGGTTACAGTGGATTCAACAAACATTTTGTTCTTAAGTTTGTTTAAGACTTCTGAAGAGTTCCTAATAGACAAAATGAGAATTATTCTACAATTTTCATAAGTCTCATCACAATAGAAGTTAACATGTTCTTTTATCTTCGTTAATTAAGAATTCAAAAGTATAGATAATTTAGAAGTTGTACAAGAACTAGAATTTATGATGAAACATGCTCTATATGTAGTTTTGGTAACCCCTGCATTGCAGGAAGTTTATGTTTTATACACGTTTTATAATTGTATTATACGTTCAAAGTCGTTCATAATTTACCACACTCATGTATTGCTTTTGATATGTCTTAATGGTTTCCCTACATTCGTTTGGAATTCAGCAGTCAGTGAGTACATATTCGACGGACTTTCATATCTCTTTTTAGATTATATTTACATAATGTATGTGTCACCTGCCGAAGGAAGTGTGCCACTTAGGGATCACTTTTCCATCGTCTGTCTGTACGTCTGTCTGTCTGTCTGTCTGTCACACATTTATTGTTTGACTTTCATTTATAAACAAATCATTATAAAGGTTTCAAATTCCACATGTGTCCTTCACTCTTTGAGGACAATTGGTGTAACTAAGGACCATCACTCTTTGTGCAATCCTTTTCGAGTTATTCCCCTTTGTCCTGATTTTCGTAACACTTTCTTTTTGGCTGTCATTTCTAAATCTATCATTATAGAGCTTTTCAATTTCACATATGTCCCTCTCTCAGTGAGGTCCATTGTTGTAACTAAGTTCCATCACTCTGCGTGCAATACTTTTTGAGTTAGTCCCCTTTTTCTGATTTTCCTCACTTTTTATTTTTTGGCTGTCATTTCTGAACTTATCATTATAGAAATTTCAAATTCCACATGCGTCTTTCTCTCAGTACGGACCATTGTCGTAACTAAGGTACATCCCTCTGCATGCAATACTTTTTGAGTCAATCTCCTTTGTATTGATTTTCACACTCCAGCATAATAACAGTCTGTGTTTCAGTTGCGAGAAGGTGACATGTGTTCCTCCGAACACTCTTGTATTATCTTGTGTTTACCGTCATCTATGCTGTGAACTCTTGCAGTGATACCCTTATTTACACTGTTAAACCGTGGTGACTTTGAGTGTGAGGTAAGGACGTCCGTAACCCGGTTTAAACACCAAGTGGACCATTTCAAAGCGGTACTCTCTTCGTCACCGTTACCTGTATGTTTCTCTTATGCCTTTGTATCTTGTACGTGTGTTGGTGTTTGGAATTTTCATCTCGTGTGTATATATGTGTTTGCGTTGTGTGTTTGTTACTCGTTTTCAATCGATGCTTTGGCAATGGTTGCATCTTGTATGTGCATTTTTCTGCTTGACTTTATTAACTTTTCGTGTAAATTAACTATCATATAAAATTAATTTCATAAACAAAAATTACAAACATTTTAAGAAAATTCCTAAACCGTCCGGCGGCACATGGCATGACGTTATCATGTTATACCAATGCAGCGTAACTCAACTCTTATTCAAAATACCCCCCTCCTTGCTCGGCACTTGATGATCCACCTATTGTGTGAACATATTTCCAATCCGTTTTATAAGCAGTCAATTGTTAAATTTAATTATGTCCGTCTTGATATCGTCCCATTCCTCGAACTGAAGACCTTTTAGGCAGGCGCGAGGATGTACGGTAATCCAGGAAACCTAGATCTAAATATGGACATGCCGAACCTCGCTTGTATTCCAAAACATTCAGCATTAACCTATATAAAATATTGCTGTATTTTGTAGGGAAATATTGTTAAAAACTACATCTCCTCAACATGTGTGAAACATTATCCTACTTATCCTGACCATATTGATATTTATAAATACGTTCAAACTAAAATGTTATTCTTTCTCTTTCTATATACAGGTATGGTACCACAATTATTGTTAGCTGTGACACTTTCCTTGTTTGCGTCTGTGAGAACACACTGTGGGGATAGCCCCTTGAACGGCTTGCTATGGAATACATTCCAACACTCGGATACGTATTGGTACAAAGAAGGAGAGGTGGAGTCGAATTTCAATACGTGTAGAGATTATCTCACACGCACAGCCCAAAATGCATTTTTCGAAGATTTCGGCACAAATGAAAAATCTCTTACGGTAAGATGTTGAATAGTACTGCACATCCTTTATCTAATCATTACTAATTTTATAGAATAAGAGTTTTATCATCCTCATATGATGAGTGAAATATAATAATGGTGATGACATCGTTAATAGTAACAAATAATAATAATAATAAAAACTGTTGATACAATATAATTACTATTAGCATTAATATTATCCTTTTTATTATTACTTGCTCATTATTTGTTGTTTGTATTGGAATTATACGATACTGAAGCAGCCGATCGCGACGTCCCGGCATGCTATTTACATATGAATGAAGACTCTAACGGATTTGCCATGAATGAATCAAATTGCATTGTTCCGTGCATAGGTGACAAATCGGGCAGACCAACGGACGGTCAGAATAATAATAATAATGAAATATTACTAATATTAATAGAAATGATAATAATAATAATAATCATGACCATCATCATCAAACTATCATCATAGTTATCATACTAAATGCAAACAAATGTAGACATAATTATGTACAGAATGGATTTTGCTGATACATGCACTTTACCACTGTATTTGCCATCGTGGTTGTTGTCGATTAGTCGGAGATGGGATACATTTTTTAAACAGTTTGGATATCTCGTCAGGGTATTAGCTACGTGACACTCAGGTTAATAGTTTCTATACAAAACTTCATCAAATCGGATGTTTTAAGCACTATGCTAGATCTATATTTAATTTACTCCACTGATATGCCAGTTAAAGCATTTACAAATATAATAGTTTCAAATCATACGGTTTCTATATGAATCATCTGATCAGGATCTGTTCTGTTTGCTTGTGCAATATTGCAGATCCGAATATGCACTTTCTTCTTTGGTCAACGACTCCCTTATTTATATACATTTAGTGGAAAACAGTTCTACAGGGAGCCCCATGCACAAAAGTGAACGGCCTTAGAAACAAAAACAAGACAAACCGTGACGAAACACACTGACAAAAATATTTACTTTACAAAAAGTAGACCATATGGTGAAGGCAGGAATACCTTCTTGGAACAGTCAGTATCCAAAACGTTTACTGGGAGCATTAACAAGTTTTGTGGGTACCCAAGCTCACGCTTACTACACCTTCATCCAATATCAAACTGTAAAATAACAGTTCGCCTCGAGAAAACTCCACAAATTCACTGCATATACCCATTGGCCAGAGAGGGTTACCGTGCACCCCATCTGGCCTTTTCATGGGTACCAGGGCGTTTCGTAAGATCTGCTGAATAGATATAAAATGTTCACCTGAAGAAACTCATTCCTGCTATGAGTATTTCTACCGTCTCCATGGCAACCGTTCGTCTGGACAATGACGGCGGGTAAACGCTATAATGAAAAAAGTAGTAAAGTCAAGCAAGCAAAGCCACATACAAGACGCTACCACCATCGATAGATATGTCACACACACATAAAAAACTAAACACCAAAGCACATGCACACACACGAAATGAACACAGAAAATACTAGCAAACTGACATAGTAGAAATAAATATTCCATACATGAACAAAAACAAAAGCACAAAGACACAAGACAAACAAAAGTAAGGATGACAAAGAAAGTACCGACGTGGCACGGTCAGTAGCAAAATCACCATCGGTGGTTTAAATCGGTTTACAGACGTCCTAACCTCACACATATCTCAAAGTCACCCTAGCTTTACATAAATATATCACCATTCCCACTAATTTACAACAACAACGATGACCAACACAGTATAGTATATGTATAGCTATGTGTACAAATAAAATGGGATGCCACAGGAACATCAACAGCAACCACAGAAGCGCATGCGAACATGTGTATACACACAACTGTTTACCATTTTCAGAACATTTCTTGACCTACCCCACTGCAAAGATATTTGTTCTATATGTAACCACAACATCGTGATTGTAATAAGTTAATCACCATTATTTTTGGTTATTTCTTTTGGGCCTTGATATCAATGTTATAGTTGTTTTTATTCATAATTGATGAAAAGTGTCTCGGCAGAATCCAGGCTGTTTGATACCCGGTCAATGCTCTCTAAATAGCTTGAAGGAAAACGAAGTACATGTTAGTAAAAACAGACTAGACCAAGGTTTTAGAAGATGAACTTAAACTTCTTTTGTAGAACAATAAGTGAACACAGGCAATCCGATAATTCAATAAATCTGTGTGACGTTAGAGTAAACAGGACGCTACATTTAGACAGAATCTTTGCAGTGCCCGATCCGGATTGTAATTCTAAATAGAAAAAGTCGTGTTGCTTTCAGGAGATCTTATCTTATTCATTACTAACTAATTTTTTGACAGATCTTCGACACCGGTGTTGTTTGTATTGGAACATGTCATCCCTCAGATGCAAATTTACCCTCATCAGGTATGACTTGTGTGGTGGCCGTAAAACGTCGCCCCATACTTCATTCTCAGTGTTATTATACCTTCTGATCATTCGAGATCATGAATTTCAGTACGTCTTGTTCTGAAAATCGAATACTGCTTAAGCCGGTGCTAGGGGGCGTGAGCAGTGTTGCACGTTCAATTACTGTTCAGGAACAGACTCGATAAAACCGAGTGTGCAATTTTCTCTTTTTGTGTTGCAAATTTTGCACTCGGGGGATCACCTCCCTTCAGAATTTATGATCCGTTTTCTGTTTCATCTGACATGAACCTAGCTGGTTTATTGGTGATTATTTTGGTCAAATCGTTTATCTATGTAATTATCAGAAGATGAAACAGGTACATATTGTACAAAAGTTATATGTATTAGATATAGAGTTAGTTATAATTTAGTACATGAAGCTAATACTCTTGTTCATATGCATTTCTCTAAACACGAAACCGTCCACTGTTGTGTTGTATTATGTTTTGTAGCAATTACTGATACAGAAAAACCGTTTGTGACTGTGCTGAGGACCGTCGCAACAGGACAAATGAGTATGGCATTTGAAATGAAATTTCTTTTGAGGGATGACGAGCTGTAAGTATAGTACAGTTTGATAGTGTATAGTTTCTTGTCATGGATTGTAATAATGTCTCTAGTGAATGACATATATATAGTGTACCTCAGATGAATTATGACCATATTTGTGTGGGTACATGTTTTATACAAATGGCAATTCTACCGTTATTCATCGAAATTCTTATATTAGACTGTTTAAAATAAATAACCACTGCTTTGGCTCTGCATTTGTATTTTACATACAGCAAACTCTCCGAATTATGGAGTCTACATTAGGGAGCATACTAAAAATATTGAATAGTGCAAACATTGTGGATATAGAGTTATGGAATCTACTCAGGGCATTAGTGAATATATTGAGTAGTGCAAACAATGTAGACACAGAACTTTGGGGTCTGTCCATGAGCATAATGAAGAAATCAGGTATTGCAAATTGAAATATTGATTCTACACAGGAGCATACTAAAACACAGTAGTGCAAACAATGTAGAGATAAATGTAGACACAATGGATTCTACTCAGGGTCCATTGAATATACTTATTTATTATATAACTGTCAGTTTATGCAGTAAAACACGATTGTATTCGATCACGCAATAGAACCTCTCAGATATATTTTCCGTATTGAACGTTCGTGCAATACAAGATCCGTATTTTCATGTCAAAAAGTGGCTCGACAATAACCGTGAATTTCCGAGACGCACCGGAGACGCGTCTATATTTAATAACGCAATGTTGACAATAATTTGTATCGATTAGCGTACATATTTAATTAGCGTGTATATAACCTTTGCAATCCTCGTTTCAATTAAATAACATATTAACGAAAGTAATAAAGCCACGATCTACAAGATTATGAAAAAATGCTACAATATATGAATATGCAATCTCAGACTGTAGTTATATATAGCAATAATCGTGAATTCCGTGGCGCACCGGAGTAGCCCATATGTTTAGTAACGCAATGTATCTGAATGAAAGGAATTAGAATATTGATGTTCTTTTGTGTTCTTTTATTAAAATATGTATATAACAAATTGAATAGTACTCGAAGAGACAATATGATGGGTTTTATCACAGTCGTCGTTGTCTATCCGTGGTATACTACGGACAAACAACCACTCATGTGATACAAACCTCCATATCGCCATTTCGTGTATAAATACCGATGACTACAAACCATATAGCCACATAGTTATTGTGTCTGCTAAGGAGTATACTGAAGGCACCGAGTAAGGTAAACCGTGTTTATCTAGATTTATATTACACCAATTGATCTTGCTCAGACGTTTGCGAATCACTAACCCTTCTTCTGGATAACATATTCGTACGTTATGGGAATGCTATAAACCGTGAGGTGATTGGTATTCCGTCGCAAAAACGTTCAATAATACTTCTCGATATTTGGCTGATATTTTCAGCTGAGATAACCCTTTCTTTGATGCTCTGATTCCTAACATTTACCTAAAAGAACTCAACTTGAATAAAGCTAACCCTTCCAACATTAATGCCGCTAGTCTCGATCTAGACCTTAAAATTATAAAAAAGAGACGATTTTGATTTTAGTGTTGTAAACGTTCACTCCTCCTGACGGATGTGATCCCCGTGCCCGATCTTACGGGGTTTATATATCACAAATCATTCGTTTCTCTGGAGCTTGTTCGTCTGCTGGCGATTTTAACAATCGAAATCTCACTTTAACTGAAAAGCTGTTGAAGCAAGGATATAGATATCATAAACTAAGAAAAACATTCTCTTAATTTTATTATTAATATCCCTCACTTATTAGCAAGAACAAACGTAACCTTAAGGCACTCCTGCGACACGATATTTCACATCCTGAATTTTATGGTGATGTGATTTACAAACATGTTTTGTAGAGTAATATAGAAACTATGATATATAGATATAACAGTTGTTTGTTTTCATTTAATGACTCATTTGTATCAATAGAGATTATGATAATTTGAGACGGTGCTATTTTGAGACGGTTGAATACAGACTGAAGCCTTACGCCGGTAACGGGATGGTAAAAGAGCTTGTTATTGTCACCTGGAGACAGAGGAATAATACTGACGTGAGTATAACGTTTTTATAGCCAGATTAATTAATTGTACCTCAAACTAATGAAACCCCGTCACCCAGGAGGATACATAAAACATCATGCTTGGATCTCCATTGTTGGAAAAATTGGCAAACTCTTAATTCATTGAAGGTTCACCTATGATGAATGCTGCGCAACTATATACAGTGGTAACGTGTACATAAATATGTATGTAAACATGCGAATGCGAAATCTTTGGTGATCAATGGCTCTACTGTAAACCGAAAAGGTTTATACCTGTTTATTCCCTTTCGAAATCTGGTAAATGTTATCTCCCCTAGACTTGGAGCTACCCTCACTATTCTATGCTTGAGAGAAAGAAGTTCCAAATCCAAACCCACACGTTTTGCATGATAACTAAAATGTTTAAGTCAACGCTTTACACGTGCAGTATTGCGCATGTTATATTGCTATATATTTACGTTCAGCAAGCAGTCCCGGCCTAAACCGAATTCCAAAAGGACACTCGATCCAGTTCGCTGCTGTTTGCTGTAAAGCAGGTCTTTAATCAAATTTACACACATACACAAATCGTCAATGCAGTGCCGACCAGGATAAGAGAGTATTTTCTGGAGCCGTCACATTCTCTGTCTGCACTGTATGAACAAAATAAGGTAATTGACAAAATAAATCAAAGAATTAACCACCCTACCTTTCAGTCGCCATTTGTCCAAACCATCTGTTGACACTTTCGCAGCTATATTGACCTTGTTGCAATCAAACGCACGCTTTTGTTGTGCATAGTACACAACGCGTAGTACATAGTGGAATGTCATTGACGAGCGTCTCGGGTCACATGTGTAACCTAGATACGCTTTTCTCGTGTGTACTTAGTATACCTCAAATCGATTATTCCCTATGATTTTACCCCAACAATCAGAACCTATATACAGTTTGTTGACATAACCCTATGCTGTATGTTATATACCTTGATGAAATAAAGTTCTGTTCTGTTCTGGAAACGGCAACTATAAATCCATTTCGTTTGACACATACAACGTTTTACCAATGTGTCGTAATTGGATCGCAGCATCAAACACAATAGTTACAAACAAATACGCCAAACATAAAACATATCATATCAAATAAAATTTGACATCGAGTAACAGTAGAGCGGTGGTCAGGGATGGAGCGGATGTCTGGCGGTAACGCGCTTGACGTCCAATCCGGAAGTCCTGGGTTAAAATCCCGGTCCCATCCGGTAATTTCAGACAGGCTTTCCTGTGTCTTGCACTGACATGGAGTCTGAGAAAACTGTCTGTGAAGTTTGATGTGCCCGGAAAGTAGCCAATATCTTTCGCTGATAATATGACCCGGCTTGTCACAGTGAGTCCGAAAGAACAAAGCGTGAAGGGAAAAGAGCTCTGTATGTGTGATAAGGGCTGAGTAGATTCAACAAGGATCATTATGAACACGAGTGTGAAATCACTCGAGGGCCATGACTAGGAGGGACAACTCGGAGAGAAAACCGTGGTGACGTAATCACGAGTAACCATGTACTGGTTTAACAAGGAAGCATGCAACGAGTACGGCACATAGCGGTGAGTCAGTGGAGGTTGTTTCGTGTGTGTGTGTGTGTGTGGGGGGGGGGGGGTATGTGAAACTCGAGCCGCAGACAAGGATCTATATTTGTAAGCAGTCATTATTTTTACAACGGGGTGAGTTTAAGAGTAAGTATTTCAAGAATAATTTACTGCTAGATATTTATGTAGGATACTACACCTATGATATTGTATTATGTCTCATTTGAAATGTGTAATCCATATCTAGCTCGTCCAACACCGGTCGTATTCACAAACAATTTCGTTACGAAAATATGAAACAACGGATAACATTATGATAGAATTGTTTGTAACAGGATGAGAGTGTAAGTAATAATCGTTGATATAACGCATGATGAACAACGGAAAAGAGATGTAATGAGTATACCAAAACTCCCCTTACCTATGAAACGCATTTGCTATCTTGGGGGAATATCTGATATCCTTTTGTATACGGAATGGATCCTCATTAGACGAATAGTTTATCGGAGCATCATCAATGTCCACACCCTTTGACACAATGTTGGTGATTTGAAAGAGAATTGGCAATACATAAAACTGAAAGAGAACTATTGGTTGAACCTACCATTCTGCTTAACACCCTCAACGAGAGTTCCGTGCAAGGTATCATTTCATTTCCGTCGGAGATCTTTAATACTTATTTGCGGATGAGCCGTACGCACGAGCTTTTAACCCTTCTCTTGCTGAGTTTTAACACACATTTCTCCTTCTTTACCCATGTCCTGTTGTATAATTACAAATATCTTCACCGTGTACAATAATTTCGCTGTGCAATCACTGCTGTGGAGTGCACTGGTTGCACAATGAACTTGTAAATAGTGAAGGCCCTGATGAGACAGCTCCTACAGGAGCTGTCTCATTTGGGTCTTCGCTATTTACAGGTAGGTATATTGACGCGCTTAGCAAGCGAAGAGTTAATATGTTTTTTAAATATATTTACAGTCTGAGGAGCTGCTGTATCAACTTGTTCTTGCTTATACTAGTGACAACGGGTCTTACGCCATGATGTATATCCATCCTGGTGTTAACTGGTCCAGTTTTACTTCACGTATAGCGGTAGGTGTTACAGTACAGCCTAGAGGAATACCTAACATGCACAATTTAAGCCGTTTGAACGAACATTTTATATATCTCCACCCAATACTCTTTTATGATCAGTATTTTAGTTTCGTCGATATGTTGGAAGAGTCATCGCAACATATGGTTTGCACAAAAAATAACAAATTTAGATTTTGAAAAGCTTCCTTTATTTAATGTTCAAATAGTCTCTTTCAATCCGTAACTCAACAATACGTCATTTAACGCCCCTTTTAACAAAGTAGACCAAACATAGACGGCTCAAGTAGGGATATTGTGATCAGGATCTCTGTTTAACTATCAGATAATACTGTTCTGGGTCCCTGCTTAAAACGCTTTTTAGTTGAGTCTGAGTTCGTTCTCAAGCTTTTGATCGGGTATATTTGAGTTCTCAAGCTTTTGATTGGTCAGATTTGAGGCAGAGGCTCAAATCTGACCAGTCAAACACTTGAGAACGAACTCAGACTCAACAAAAAGTATTAAAAGCATGGACCCAGATTCTACAATTTCGAACATGGCCAAACATTCCACTGTTGATTAGGCTATTATAAAACATTAGCTAGTAAATATTTATGATGTCATCATTTCTTACGTTAACCATTTCTCTCGTATACGTGTTTTCACGCAGCTGCAAACACTTCAGAGTAGGCCCAGATCAGAGGGCTGCTCCAATAGGAGCCGTCTCATCAGGGTCTGCCCTATTTGCAAATGGAATTGGATAGATCTGTTTCATTAGTTTCTAATATGGCTACAACGTCCCACCTTCTATATTTCAGTATAACTTATTATTCATGAAAATTCAGTAGGTATTGCAATATGTAAAGAGCACGTAACAGGGAAATGGTTAAAAGGCTTGCACTCAAGAGTAATGCGTTTGCCGTTTAATCGTGATTGTTTATACATGCCTCTCTAAATACACAGACAGAATTTTATACTCTGATATTTTGTTAATTCTTAAATGCGAAAATATTCTTAAACACCAATTTGTAATGACACTTGCATATATTTGATTTCCTCATAAGATGCAAACTAAATCATCATCTTATCCGATTCGATTCTGATTAACATATAAACATGGTTGTTTAAAGACATACTTATGTGGAGAAAACAGATTCATTTGGAAAATTGATTAAAGAAAAAGTAGTAAAGTCAAGCAGAAAAGGCCACACACACAAAACGCCACCATCACCAAAACATCGTAATACAGACACAACTTTGAAAGCCAACTTTGAAGATATATGTTACATAATTTTATGTTTCTGTTCGTAGGTTTGACTGAATCAATTATAGATTTGGCTATTCCTGGGCAAAATAAGCATGAGTACAATGCAAATAGCATGGACCCAGGGTTATAAAACGTCTGAGTTTGATATCATTTTCAAGTATCTGATTGGTCAGAATCTGATCAATCAAATGTTTGAGAATGATCAAACATTGCAATATGTTTTAAAACCTCAGGACATGGTCCCCGGCAATGCAACGCATCTAATATACGGTATCTTGTCAAGGCTGAACTGTTTTGACACCCGCCAGATTCACATTGCTTTGTCTACAAAATATTTACCAAAGTAAATGTTATTGAACCCATTCCCGCATAGTGACGTCTTTTTACGCCTCTGGAAAAGTTACTATTTGAAGCCATTGTGATGACAAGAGCATTTGCTCCATAGGAGCTTTATTTATATGCTTTATTTATTTATCACAATGGTTCCAAAACTACACTGTAAATATTTTTTGTAGTAAATGCTACTCATCAGTATATTTATTCAAATATATTGGTCTAAAACTAGCCTATGCGGGAACAGGTTAAGAGACCTTTCATACCTAGGCATATACTGATAGCGATACAACAATGTCTCGTTTCTCATGGAATGTCAAATTATTTGTTACCGTGCGTATGAATTATTATTGCATACTAAATAATGTTCTGTTCAGTTCAGATCAATAGTGTCTGCATTTTAGGGCCATGTTAATGGGTATTATTTAGACGCAGCTTCGCCAAAGTACGCCACAGTGTGTGGCTCGAGACAGGAGATGGTAATAAAGTCAAACAATTTCTGTGGCATGCCAGGTGAAGTCGTGTTTGATCTAAAGAGTAAGTTATACATCTATTTAGCATTTAAAATGGCAAACTATCTGTGTTTGTTACACCTTTAATCAAAACTACTACTACCACAACAATAACTACTACTACTACTACTACTACTACTACTACTAATACTACTTTTACAACTATTTCTACTACTACTACTACTACTACTACTACTACTACTACTACTACTACTGTTGCTACTGCTACTACTACTACTACTACTATTACTACTACCACCACTACTACTACTACTACTACCACTACTACTACTGCTAATGTTACTACTACTACAACTATTACTGTTACTACTATCGTTTCTAATACTACTACAACTGCTACTCCTAGTAGTACTACTATTATATTTATTATTATCATCATTATTATCATTTTTATTATTATTATTATCATTATCACTACTACTACAACTACTACTACTACTGTTATTATTATTTGTCTACTACTACTACTACTATTACTACTACTTCTACTACTACTACCACTACTACAACTACTACTACTACTTCTACTACAATGTACTACTAATTCTACTACTACTATTTCTACTACTACTACTACTACTACTACAATTCCTATATGAGCTTTCTACGTTACTTCTGCCCAGCGTTAGGCATCGACCAGAATTTAAACACTCCAATGTGCAATAAATGAATGACCACTTAAAACAGGTTCCACTGTAAAGTCAAATTGTTGGACTACATACTCCGATTTTATTGGTAATGGTCCTCCCTGTAACGTTATTTGTTAACGTTGGGAATACAGAGGTCCAGATCAATTTCAAGAAAGAATGCTTCCATTAATTCTCCACCAAAACCTATATTGTGACCACTCTTTAGAATCGTCTCACCAGTTTGGTTGAGAAATGACGATTGTAGTTGTTGGGTATGCACTTTTATCTATAGCTCTGTATGATGGTCTAAACGCATCAAACGTATTAAATGTATTAATAATACGAAACTGCAAGAACTATTCTTCTACGAGAGGAAAATACCAGGTAAAGTCTTAAAATACAGTGGATTTAAATAAAGAAAACAACATATAAAATCAAGAAATGAGACATGATCTAGCTGATGATTCATGACTCAATATACTACAGTGCTCCCTCCCTACAACGGCCCTCTCAATAACGATTCCCTCCCTACAACAACGCGTGTCACTGTTTCCGAAACAACAAGGCTCCAGAAACAAACTTTTTCCATCGTATATTCTTTACGCCTCCATCAAACCCTATGTTGTGACCACTCTTTAGAATCGTCACAAAATGACGATTATAAAGAGGGTTCACAACATAGGGTTTGATGGAGGCATAACGGTTTTATTTCACGAAATAACCTTATCTGGGGATCTGCAAACAAGCTTATTATGTTTAATTTTCCCTCCCTATAACAACCCCCTCTGAACAACACATACAATATTCGTATCCCAAAGGGTGTCGTGGTAAAGAGGGAGCATTGCATCAGTAATTGTGTGCACCCTGTGATCTACAAAATATCTCAACATTATTTTATAAATATAACAATTAAATTACTAAATAAAATACTTCTCCTGAGAGGTGAAAGAACGGTACGTATTATGTTTTTTAATGAAGTCGTCCTCACATTTCAAATGTGATGATGCATATATGTATTTGTGATTCTAACATTTGGGGGAAGTGCTTTCGATAAAGACAAACTAATAAGAAAAAAATATGTCAGTCATACGATGTATGGGGCAATGAACAACCAACACGGTTTTTTTCTGTATAAATGTTTCGATATATATCTTTATCAGTGCATAACTATTATTTTCATAGCCTATGGTGTAGCACAGGAAGAACTTGTGCATTTAAAAACTGCACTGTATATGTCGTCGCTCAATTTAGATAATAATCACGTGGATGTGTTAATGGAAAAGTAGTAAAGTCAAGTAGGCAAAGCCACATGCAAGACGCAACCACCACCAAAACACCGATAGACAGCATGACACACACACACACAACCACACACCCAAACGCACACGCACACACACATATGAAATGAACACAGAAAACACCAAAAGACACACAAGAAACAGGGACAAACGTTCCACAACATGAACAAACCAAAAGCACAAAGACGCAAGGCAAACAAAAGGAAGGGTGACAAAGAGAGTACCGCCTTGGCACGGTCAGCAGCAAAAACACCACTGGGGGTTTAAACCGGTTTACGGACGTCCTAACCTCACACTTCTCTCAAAGTCACCCTAGCTTTACAAATATTGTAAATAAAGGTATCCCCGCTGGACTTACCCACAACATAGACGACGGTGAACACAGGACAACATGTAAAACATAGCATAATAACTGTGACAATCCGTCAAATATGTACTCAATGGCTTTGCTGAAGTCAGAGCACCTGCAGGTAAGCCGTTAAGGGCACGACAGGGAAAAAATAACACTTGAGTCTGGTAAGCTCCTCCTGTATCAAAGTTTAAGAGTATACCATCATAGAGTACTACCCTCGGCCTGTCATCGCGCAAGCAAAGAGGGAAGCGTAGCTACCGACTGTAAAAGGATCGATAACCAAACATGCAGTGTGTTGCAATATAATAGGATCATAACCTTTCTTTTTAAATTTTTTAATGCGTTTTATAAACAAATCATGAAAATGGATATGACCCCGAATTTTCCTAAGTTTGTAGATAACATCCCCATAAAATTCTGGTTGAGAAATGCCTTGTCGCAGTAACGTCCGTAGATTGCAATTATATTTACTAATGAGAGGTAAATTTCGATAATAAAATTTAGAAAAGGTTTTCCGAAGTTTGTGATATCTGTAACCTTGCTTAAGAAGTTTATCAGTTATAACTAAATTACGTCTGTTAAAATCTTCAAGCAAAGAACAGGCTCGGGCAAACCTAATAAGTTGAGAAATATAAACACCATAAGATGTAGAACGTGGCACATCCCCATCTAGAAAAGGATAATTAATAATTTTAAAATTAAAATCGTCTCTTTTATCGTATACTTTGGACGAAACTTTATCATTTGTAATTGAAAGATTCAAATCTAAAAATGAAGCATAAATGTCAGATTGATTAGCTTTGTTTAAAGACAGTTCTTTTGGGTAGATTGAAGAAACCATAGTATCAAAATAAGGATTATCTAAATTCAAAATATCGTCTGAATACTTTGAAGTTTTATTAAAAGCATAAACAATATCGGTCTGTGTATCAGGTTTTAAGCTAAGCATAAAATCCCTCTCGTAGCAATACAAAAACAAATCTGCAACAAGAGGGGCACAATTTGTACCCATGGGTATACCAACAACTTGACGATATATGGTATCTCCATAACGCACAAATATATTATCTAAAAGAAAGGTAAGAGATCTACAAACATCAAGGCAAGTCCACATTGTGTAATGTTCAACTTCTGAATTCGAAAAGAATGAACGTTGAACATTACAAGCAATGAACATTTTATTTTCTCTGGCAAAGGTTTTTTCTATTAATTTAATAAGTCTAAACCAGACACAGCTACACAGGCAATTACACTTGTCTTTATTATTTATCCTTATGTGGGGGTAGCTGTCAATATACTTGTATGGCTTGTGCAATTTTCTTCCCTCAATATGTACTGCTTCTTTTCACAATAGATCCGTGCACAAAGACCCCGAATTGTGGTAAGTGAAGTTTTTGCTTGTAGAACCGTCGGTATCCATGACTTCATTTACAGTTTAAAATATTAACCCTCGGCTTGCTATTCACGTCAATATACCTATCGGTAAATAGTGAATACCCAGATAAGACAGCTCCTGCAGGTTAAATCATATAATCTAAGGATATGCATCGTCCTAATAAGCTGCATAGAATCGTATCTATTAATTACAGTGCTCCCTCTCTACAACGACATCCTTTGGGATACGAAGAGTGTATGTGTTGTTAAGAGGGAGGGAAATAGGGAGGGAAAATCAAACATAATTAGACCACCAGATAAGGTGTATTTCGAGAACTAAAATCGTTATGCCTCAATCAAACCCTATGTTGTGACCACTCTTTAGAATCGTCACAAAGTGACGATTCTAAAGAGTGGTCACAACATAGGGTTTGATTGAGGCATAAAGAAAATACGATGAAAAAAGTTGTTTCCGGAGCTTTGTTATTTGGGAAACAGTGACATGCGTTGTTGTAAGGAGGGAATCGTTATTGAGAGAGTCGTTGTAGGGAGGGAGCACTGTATAAACAAACAGCACAGATCATCATCGGTACATCCTGCATAAGCTGTCTGATTGCGGTTAAAATGACGGGGTTATCAAATAAAGGATTAACCCTTTCCATGTTCAATATTCATTTAAGAAATAATGACGTCCTGAATATTCATTAGTTGATTGTTATAATGGCATATTTACTCGTGGAGATTTGGCATTTTAGAAACTGCAGTCAGATCTATTATAATGTCATACGCAAACATAGGAAGCTCTGATCAGATGGCTCCTTTAGCAGAGTCTATTTTGGGTTTACTCTGTTTGAAAATGCGTGAAAAAAGCGTTTATTTGAAGTAATTGGTTAAACACGATATTGTAAAAATACTCATCCATATACACGTACTTATTTAAAATATACATCAACACGTTTGAGAGAATGTTAGAAAGCTATAACTCGTTTTTGAACTTTATAAAAAAATACACTTTAAGCAGGTTTAAAATAACTCCTTGATGACATGGTACTACAGAACAAACCCTCTAAACCGGAATTATAGTAGAAAGTAATTTAGATACTTTTAGGCAGGTGGCTGCTTAATGCAGGATGAAAGTCGTACTGGCATCTCCTGCATGACTCCAAAATAACTCGCATAGGAGCTTGTGAAATTAAAGGCTTCATATCGATTTCTCCGAATCATATACAGTAAAACCTCTCTAAAAAGGCCACTCAATTACATCAAGTATTTTGTGTTAAAGGCAGGGGGCAGCTTAAGTGAAGGTGAAAGTAAAACAGGACGCTCCTGTAGGAGCGTTCTGCTTTACTTTCACCTTGCTTTAAGCAGCCACCTGCCTTAAATACCAACTAACAAACACAATTTAGTGGCCGTTATAGAGAGGTTTTACTGTAGCCATATTTTGTTGCAGTATATATACAGTACATTTGAGTCTAACTTGTGAGATCAATCAAGCGACGTTCACATTAATGACTTCACTAATGTGTTTAGTCTTAGTTTCTATTGACCTTAGCCCAACTAAAATTGGGTACAATTTAATCGATATTTTACATAAAGATTAGATTCATTTTAAGCATATCTAAAATAGCAGACAGTCTATTTGAAATAGGTTATGTGTCTAGTCATCGTCATAAACATACCAAACCACAATATTACGTCAATATTACTGTTTTTAAACTAAACTCGCCAAACTAAAACATGCGTAAACATTCACAATGACTACACTCGATATTCATCTAAGATACTATCATATTGATTAATAAAGAATCATGTATATCACTTTGAAACTAAGACATATTGCCAGAACAGGCAGAACTGAAAATATTGAATGCATGAACCTTTCTTTCGAAGCAAATCTGGAACCCGATCCGCTAAGCACGGATAGCAATTGCATGGCCCTGGTGATCCCCGTTGGTTTAGAGGCGTGCTATGGTAAGCAACTATCATCTCATTTGCATACTCATCGTCGTTACCATTATAATAAACATCACATGCGTAGTCATAATCCACAATGTGACCATTTCGTCATTTGCATAGGCAACAGCGGTAGAATCGTTATGATCAATATCGTCATTAAAACAATAATTATTTTCAATATAAATCTTTACTTTCATATCATTAATTCCAGTAACATCAGCATCAGCATCATTTTATTCTTCTTCGCATTCTTCTTCTTTTATTGTTTACTACTTTATGTGCTTCTTCTTCTAAGCTTATCCTTCTTATTCTTTATCTTCTTCTTCCTCTTCTTCTTCACATAATAACTGCCAACCTCACCACCATCACCGTCATTACTGTATTAAATAACATACGTTTCGTCTTATCGTCATCATTAAAATTTGTAAGGGAAGTAACATAGTTACTGACTATGTATTGAATTTATACTGTTTGTGTATTGATTTTCTAGTGACCGTGTATAAGTTACCTTTCCATCATATAACAGAATGCAACCAATCATAAACATATCACCAGATAATTTTCAGAGGTTGGGTAAATGAAATTACCTTGTACTTATATGAGAATATAACACCGAAAGACGCAATGTATATAGTAGATCTATTACGCAGGATGCAGTACTAGTATCAATGGAGTTACTGAAAACGCAAATGTACATTGTTGGTATGTGTTAACCCTTCGCTTACTATTCACGTCAATATACCTACCTGTAAATAGTAAAGACCCAGATGAGACAGCTCCTGCAGGAGCTCTCTCATCAGGTCTGCACTATTTACAAGTTGACTGTGCAACCAGTGCACTTCACAGCAGTGATTGCACTGAGAAATAATTGTACACATTGAAGATATATGTAAATATACAACAGGACATTGGTAAAGAAGGAGAAATGTATTTTAAAATTCAGCAAGAGAAGAGTTAAAAGGATTATCAAGTAATGTGTATTTTGGAGTGGGGCGCAAATGCTACACTTATGTACATATATGTTGAAATTATTGAAGAGGCGACAATACCTTATAGGTTATACAAGATGGGTCCGTTAATGCGTATTCATCATACCAATTGCAAAAACATATGACAAAACCACAATGGGTGTATAACGAAAGAATGGTAGTATACAATACATTCTCCGGTAACACGGCTCTAAAGAAGTTGCATTATCTGGCAATGCACACTTTTCACTATTATCATATACATATGTAATATTTCAAGCATGAACGCACGATGTAGACTCGCACATGCGGGCCTCGCAAGAATCGTTTACACGAGTGTACATTGTGGTCAACAAAGGATCCATTGTATTAAGATATGATTGTAAAACAGTAACGTAAAAGTTGCTTTGACTATATCTATGAGTAACAAAAACATGGATAACCATGTCGGTCGACGTACTGGAACTGAGCCGAATGAATTGTTATTATAACCAAAAGCAGAAAAAAATAAAAACAAAACAAATGATTAGATCTACATTGCAGACCCAAACCTTCAAATTCAACTATGGAGTTTCATTGCAGGATTTTAACTGGTATCTCACTAGCTATACTATCAGTACAAGTATACTTTTTTACTATAATTATGTCAACCGCATAGACATGGAGAGTGAAAGTAGTCAGATCGCTATTCAGTCTCATAGTCTGTAAGATAAAATGTTTTTAATTCTAAAATAACCATGGCGTTCTCTAGACGGAAATGTTGTTGTTGAAGATGTTGAGCATTTCAAAAATTGAAAAAGGTTTCGAACAATTTTTCAAATCGCTTGTTATCAGACTATAACGTCTGGCTTACTATACACGCTATTGATATGAAGACAATACTCAGGTCAATACGTTCATGATGAAACATGTTATTGGAGCACATATTGGGTTTATACATAAATAACATTGGAATCAGCACTGAGGAGGTTATATAGACGGGCTACTTTCAACAAGACATCACATCTGAAACACAAATGTGATATTTTGAAACTTAAATGGATGAATTGTTATGAAATTGTTCCAGTTTTGTTGACATCGCTTTATTTTTGTCTTAGTGTACGAACAATTAATATTGTGTTTATTTGCAAACAAAACACAATGCGAACTTCGCTGGGACGAGTCACACAATTTAAACGGCTGTAGTATACACAATTAATGTAAGCAGCGTACTTTTCCTAACTCAGCTGAAACCGCCGAGTAAATTCAGTTATGATGAGAAAATGACCATGCCAACTACAATAAGAATAATATATGATTGCGATGATAATGATAATGGTGGTCTTGATGATGGTGATGATGAGTTACTCGAAGCGTTTGTAAGATGTTGCTGCTGCTGCAAAAGATAAGGATGATCAAGACTGCAACAACGGCTATAATACCACGGGGCCCGAAAGGTTTCCGTGCACCCCGTCTGACTTTTTTTATGGGTATCAGGGTATTTGGTAAGGTCTGCTGAATGCAGATCAAAATTGTACCCATGAAAAAACTCATTCCTGCTATGGGTATTTCTAACGTTTCCATGGCAACCAGTGGTCTGGACAACGACGGTTGGTAAAGGCTACATTGTAGTATATCTATGCTACTTGGGGCACTAAGAGTTTGAAACTAAACAAAAGGTAAGACATTAGTCCCTAATTAAGAATATGTGTTTGTTAATAACCTTATTTGCATAATCATGAATATTAACGCGAACACCGAATATGATGAAAACATGACTAGAAGACGGTGAAAACTAGATCTGAAATCACATGTGATGCTCCAAATACACCCATATATGTTTTTTATACATAAAACATCATCAAGGAGAGTATTATATATAACAAAATCGTGTCTCCATGGCTTATTTACATTATTATTGCGTTTTTGAATATCCATAGCAGAGGTACGTCCAAACAGCGTCAGCGCATAGTGGAGATAACATTATATCTCAAGGCTTTCGATAGCTGGTAGCTAACGGTATCAACTTGTTACCAAACGTAAAATAAATACACTGGTCTTTGATTTAGAATGTATTGCTAATAATAAGTTCATTAGCATTTTCATGAATATTAATGAGAAATCTCCTAAAATTAGAGAAAAGACAGGGAAATGGTGAAAACTAGATCTTAAATCACCTGTGATGCTCCATATGCATAGAGATATGTTCTTATGCATAAAACCAACTCATTGCGCGTAAGCTAGCAGATACTATGTAATTTAAAGGTGTCTCTATGGGTCATCTGCATTTTATTAAGTTTTAGAGTCCCCACAGCAAATGTACGTCCGGACAGCGTCAACGCATAGAGAAGGTAAAACCGTTATATCACAGAGCTTTGAGCAGCTGGGAGCTAACATTATCAACATCTTACCAATTTGAAATATAATTATAAGAAATACAATGGTCATTGATTCAGAATATAATGTTGTTAATCATTTCATTAGCATATTCATAAATATTTATGCTGAAATCAAACAAAAAGAAGGGACATTATTTAAAATCGGTAGAACGAATTTTAGACCATCCGGTATGCTCAAAGTATATCGAAATAATTCAAAAGCTTTCAAATTAATTATGATTTAGCTGGTTTTATATCAATGATGGTGTCTGTACCCGTTATTTTCTCTATAGGGGCATGCTTGTGCAACTGTCTTGTATGACAAGGATGTACAGTTAAGGTACAAATAGCGTTTCAATTTCTAAGTGTGGTATGAAACTTTAAAATGTGCTTACTTTCATATTCAGAACAATGAGTGGGGTATCACAAACAACGTGAAATGATTTATCCAGTGTTTGACTTAATTAAAGATTAAGATAATGACTTGTTATGTAAATCTAAACGAAGTATGTGTAGGCTGATATCTCGGCTAATTTAAATAGTTGTATATATGCGGTTATTGTCGTTCTCGTTATCCGTATAAGTACCCAAATCAATTTCCGGGAGGGACCGATATTTGAAACTCGAACCTCCGAACCGGCAGTCAAATGCGTTACCACCACACCGCACAAGTTATTTGTAAAGCATAAAGTAAAAATGTTTTGAAGTCAGCACAAGAAGAAACTGATATCAGGTTTTAGCCAGAGAACAATCCTGAACGATTGTTCACAGTAAGAACGCTTGCCAACAACATATTTTCATAATGTTTGATTACACTGCCAGTTTGGAATGTGAGGATGCTCTGTTGGGTCTTCATGCCTACTGTGAGTCTACTAATACATTTAAGGAAAAATGGTATGTATCACCAAATATTGACTCCTGGAAAGAGACCGAGATTCGCAACTCCACTAGTATGTCTTGTAAAATTGGGATGTTTAATTGGTGAATAAGAATTGTTCACACCACACTATATGCTGAACTCTAAGGAGAAGCGCGAAGACAAGCCAATCAATGAGTTGCATACCATTGACGTAGTATATTTGCTACCTTGTTAATTTGCTTAGTCCGATACATTTAACGGCTCATCTATCAGGTGCAAAATTGTATAAGCTCACATATAGCCTTTCCAGTAATATTCCCAGCCTCAGCTCATAACTGGAGCCATGTTAATGTGGTTCTTGGATAATTCCAGTATGAATATGCGGTTACTTGCCTCCACACAAGTCATTAGAGACGCATAAAGAAGATCAAAAATGGGGATTTTTGAAGACACTGGTTATCATTGGGATTAAACTTGAATTATAATGCATACAGATATGGTGATGAATGAGTGCATCACACAGAAATGTCTTTTTCTGTAAACCGGTTGAGACATTCTTTACAATATTCAGGGACATATTATTTTGTACATATACATGTACTAATACAACAATGATATAATGATTTGTAAATATGCTGAATAATGTATGCTTTGATTAGTTCAAATTTAATTGCATGTCACGAGATGTACCAGTTTAACATCACTAAGCCATGGTTTCTCTCTGTTACTTTCTATTCTTTTTCCACTGTACATACCTCGTTTCATTGCTTTTTCTGCTGGTAAATTGTAGTATACAAGTCATTAGATTAGCATCTTTTAAAAAGTTGATACTTTTAATAGAAATAGCTTTTCAATCACCATTGCTGTGATGAACTGATGAGGATAACGTAAACGAAATATGTATGTACAATTCATATGAGCCGAGACACAAGCATACACATGGTGAGTTTTGTTAACTTAATAATTTCAAATTCTTGATTCAATATTTAGTTCTTTGGTCAAGTCTTTTCATGACCGTCTGTGATACCCAAATCATTATTTATAAATAAACAAGTAATCAAAACGATTTAGATGAATCTTAACCCTTAAAGTTTTTATTTGAACGTGGTTTAAATTTCCATATTATACTTGGATTTTAAATAATGAATTTAAGGGTTGGAGATTTTATCACTCGTTCGGAGACACAAATAGTAAGGGGTCTTCCATTTGCATAAATACACAACTTTATATTGTAATGTTATTGACACACACAGTAGTGATTTGCGGAATGTATATAGGCTGGGTCCTAGTAGTGGTTACCGTAGCATCCCCCCCTAGACTTTTTTTCATGGGTACCAAATTGTTCGTTGGGGTCCTTAGAACACATTTTGAGCATGCCCCCAAAAATAAGTTTGTCCCAGCTATTTTTTATTTAACGGTTTCCATGGTAACCCGAGGTAATTTTCGAAACTACCTTGGTTCAGAAAATGCGCCATAACTTTGTTTTTAGAAGCAATAGAAGGACAAAACAAGTACCAAAGTAAAGCAGAGACATATAGCTTGAATATGATATATGATTTTATTAATATTCATAAATGCATTCTTATGAATATTAATGAGGAAGTAAAAAATGTGATTTTTTTAGAAAAAAGGAGTTTGTTGTTTAGTCTGAGACGCTTATTAATGCACAGAAATTATTGAATTTAAGTTTAAATTGTTCGTTGGAGTCCTCAGAACACATTTTGAGTATTTCCTTAAATAATTTTGTCCCATCTATGTTTTATTAAACGGTTTCCATGGTAACCCGAGGTAAATTCCGAAACATCCTTGGTTCAGAAAATGCGTAATAACTTTGCTTTTAGAGGTAATAGAAGGACAAAACAAGTACCAAAGTAAAGCAGAGACATATAGCTTGAATATGGTATATGATTTAATTAATATTCATAAATGCATTCTTATGAATATTCATGAGAATGTAAAAAAAATGCGTTTTTTAGAAAAATGAGCTTGTTGTTTAGTCTGAGATGCTTATTAATGCACACAAATTATTGAATTCAGGTTTAAATTGTTTGTTGGGGTCATCAGAACACATTTTGAGCATTCCCCCAAAGTAATTTTGTCCCATCTATGTTTTATTGAACGGTTTCTATGGTAATGCGAGGAGGTAAATTTCGAAACATCATTGGTTCAGAAAATGCATAATAACTTTGCTTTTAGAAGCAATAGAAGGACAAAACAAAAACCAAAGTAAAGCAGAGACATATATCTTGATTATGATATATAATTTTAATAATATTCATATATGATTGCTTATGAATATTAATGAGGAAGTATAAAAATCCGCTTTTTTAGAAAAATGAGTTTTTTGTTTAGTCTTAGAGGCCTATTAATGCACAAAAATAATTGAATTCAGGTTTAAATTGTTCGTTGGGGTCCGCAGAACACCACTTGAGCATTCCCCAAAATAATTGTGTCCAAGCTATGTTTTTAACGGTTTCCATGGTAACCCGAGGTAAATTTCGAAACATCCATGGTTAAACAAATGCGTCATAACTTTGCTTTTAGAGGCGAAAGAAGGACAAAACAAGAACCTGAATAAAGCAAAGACATATAACTTGAATATGATATGTAAATTAACTAATTTTCATAAATGTATTCTTATGAATATTAATGAGGAAGTAAAACAATCCGATTTTTGTTTAGAAAAAAAGGAGTTTATTGTTTAGTCTGAGATGCCTTGTTTGAAGCGAACCCCCATCTGTTGGATGCAACTGCCGGTGCTAAAGAAGTGAATGAGAGAGAGAGAGAGAGAGAGAGAGAGAGAGAGAGAGAGAGAGAGAGAGGGGGGGGGGCTAATGCCCGTCCCTGGGGCTGTCGGAATCAAGTGAGGGGCTCTAATAAAACATCCCAGGTCGATTTTCATTTGAAACAGGAGGCCTAAGAGATACCCAGGGAACCCTTGTCCGTAAGAGTTTAGCGCACATGATCCACCCAGTTGCCGGGCTGGCACAAAAATCTTCGTCCAGGTCAGGCAAACGGGAAAGAAGTCCCGTGGAAGTAGAAAGAGACTCCCTAGACTTAATTAGGTTAGGGAGGTCCACTTTTTCGACTGACACTAGCACGGAAGAGGATAGAGGACCCCTGTGAATAGGATTCGGGGGTCTAGGGCAGACAGGGGGTGGGATGATTCTAAAACAATCTTCACACGCATTCTCAATAGAAAATATTGATGTTCAGAATCATCTAAAGAAAAAGAGGACTAAGTCCCGTCTAAATCTGAGTGAGAGGCTTCCACAAAGTCTGATTCCCTTAAAAATAGGACCATCCCTAGGAGCCATAATGGACAAAGTGTCTTCCTGCTCTCCCTCAGAATCCGCCCTGGTGAACGCCATGGATGGCAGAACCCGGGAAGAGTGGGACCCGCCACAGACATAGAAGTGTGGACTGTGGGTTCACGTGAGAGCTATTCTCCCTCTAGGTGAAGCTTGCTGGTTCCCAGAATGAGTGTCGGCTATCGAGAGCGACCAGCCGGCGAATCTGAGGAGGCAGAGCGATGTCTTCGCATAGAAGAGTAATGGTAAGACCTCGATCTGCGATGAGAGCGGTGCGAGTGCCGGTTCCCATTAGAAGAATAAGAAGGTTTTTACGCCTCCTACGGGGTGGGTGGGATGGGGACTGGGGAGTCCGAAGTGTACTCAGAAGATGAAGGGTAATTGCAGGGTCTAGACGACCAAGAACGTCTAGACTTAGCCAGAGCAGCTTCCTGTTGACTTTCACCACTGTAATGCGGTGCAGAGACAGAATGCCCTGTAGAAAAGATTGGACTGGTAGATTTACTGGTCCACTTCGGTATCCTGGTCCAAAGGACCAGACCGGGCCACCGGAGGACCGTTGGAGAGCAAACTTAGGACACCGGGCCAAAGAATACACAGTGACATCTTTGGGCGGGGGCTCGGTAGACCGGTCTGCTGGTGACGTCATGAAACGGAAACACTAACGCCAGGACACCGGGACCGGGACGGATAACTGGGCCTAGATTCAGCGGGACCAGGCAAAACTCTTCACACAACAAGCGGACCGGGAGACCTGGCAACAATAGTACCTGGGACCAGAATAAAGGGCATCATTCAAGTGGTAAACGGGCAACCCGCACCCGGGCCAGCAGTTGGGTGCCGATCTGCAACTAACAACTGGGGAATCGACTGCACCACAGGGGCTGTTGACGAAAGAGATTTTAAAGAAGAAGCAGGCTTCTTCTGAGCTTTAGAGGACAGTGATTTGTCTGTTGCGAGGGAGTCGCTGACCAAAGAGAAGAATACTTCTTCCGTCGGGCAGCAAGCTCCCACGTCTCCCCTGTCCAGAGGGATGAAACTGGACAGGGAGCTGACGCGGAGCATCCGCAGCAGGCCAGACACACTTAATGAGTTGTCCAGCCTGTCGCGAAATGCTCGCAAGAAGCCTTGCGTTGCTCTGGCATGCTGTGGTAAATAATCAAGCAAATGCATAAGACATCGCGATTAAGTTAGAAGTCGCGCAAGGCTAATATGGGTAAACATAAGCTGATGATTACAGTCGAGATGCTATATATTTTCTATTGCATTGAAAAACACCCATAACAGAAATATTCTTCATACAACATGCATGAGGCTCAATTCCTCTGCTGTAATTTCTTACAAGAAATGTGTTGTTCACATACATGTATATTGCAATATAATAGAAAAACTTACTTTCCTACAACAGTTTACATTCTCATTAATATTCATGATTTTGAAATAATATTCATTATCTACATATTTATATACATGAACATCAATATCGCTGTTTCAGTCAGTATCAAGCTCTATACTGGTTAACTAAAATAATCTCAGATAAAAAGAACAGCTCATTCAAGTGTGTTTATTTTACATCTCATTAATATTCATAACTATGCATTAATATTCAAAAACTCAAAGTAATGACCCTCTGCTCTTGTCAATTTTTGTTCAATATCTGGTATTTTACGTAAAATAAATAATAGAAAAGATAGTACACTCGAAACAATGCTAAATATAGGGCTTATGTTAAATTGCTTATTCATTTACGCACGTTATATGCAAATTAGCTTAAAAATACATGTTTTAGAAATATTACATGAACCAATGATGTTTTCCTTTAATTTTTGTTGATATTAAAACATTTAAATCAGAATTCAATAACTATTTGTATATTATTAGGCGTCTCAGACTAAAAACAAACTCGTCAAACTAAAAACGCATTTTTTACTTCCCCATTAATATTCATAAGAATGCATTATAAGAATGCATTATATGTATTAATAGACTTACATATCGTATTCAAGCTATATGTTTCTGCTTTACGTTGGTTCTTGTTTTGTCCTTCTATTGTCTCTAAAAGCAAAGTTATGAAGCATTTTCTTAATCAAGATAGTTTCGAAATTTACCTCGGGTTACCATGGAAACCGTTTAATAAAACATAGCTGGGGCACAATTATTTTGGGGGAATGCTCAAAATGTGTTCTGATGACCCCAACGAACAATTTAAACCTGAATTCAATAATTTTTGTGCATTAATATGCCTCTAAGACTAAACAAAAAACTCATTTTTCTAAAAAAGCGGATTTTTATACTTCCTCATTAATATTCATAAGCAATCATATATGAATATTATTAAAATTATATATCATAATCAAGATATATATCTCTGCTTTACTTTGTTTTTTGTTTTGTCCTTCTATTGCCTCTAAAAGCAAAGTTATTATGCATTTTCTGAACCAATGATGTTTCGAAATTTACCTCCTCGCGTTACCATGGAAACCGTTTAATAAAACATAGATGGGACAAAATTACTTTGGGGGAATGCTCAAAATGTGTTCTGATGACCCCAACAAACAATTTAAACCTGAATTCAATAATTTGTGTGCATTAATAAGCCTATCAGACTAAACAACAAGCTCCATTTTCTAAAAAACGCATTTTTTTACATTCTCATGAATATTCATAAGAATGCATTTATGAATATTAATTAAGTTATATACCATATTCAGGCTATATGTCTCTGCTTTACTTTGGTACTTGTTTTGTCCTTCTATTACCTCTAAAAGCAAAGTTATTACGCATTTTCTGAACCAAGGATGTTTCGGAATTTACCTCGGGTTACCATGGAAACCGTTTAATAAAACATAGATGGGACAAAATTATTTGGGGAAATACTCAAAATGTGTTCTGAGGACTTCAACGAACAACTTAAACCTAAATTCAATAATTTCTGTGCATTAATAAGCCTCTCAGACTAAACAACAAACTCTTTTTTTCTAAAAAAGTCACATTTTTTACTTCCTCATTAATATTCATAAGAATGCATTTATGAATATTAATAAAATCATATATCATATTCAAGCTATATGTCTCTGCTTTACTTTGGTACTTGTTTTGTCCTTCTATTGCTTCTAAAAACAAAGTTATGGCGCATTTTCTGAACCAAGGTAGTTTCGAAAATTACCTCGGGTTACCATGGAAACCGTTAAATAAAACATAGCTGGGACAAACTTATTTTTGGGGGCATGCTCAAAATGTGTTCTAAGGACCCCAACGAACAATTTGGTACCCATGAAAAAAAGTCTAGGGGGGGATGCTACGGTAACCACTACTAGGACCCAGCCTATATACTTACCAATGTCGATACAGCATATAGGACGTACTCCCTCTTAAATATATATAGTCCAGATAATAAAAATACTAGAGTCACACCTTTTTAAAAAGTAGTGTCATTACTTCTTGAGCAAGTTTAAGGAATAAAGCTCTTAGGTGGATAGTTTAATGAAACACTTAATAATGATGAATTTGGTCGCAAATCAAAATCTCACACCACATAAAAATAAACAAGTCCACAAATAAAAAAAGATGATAAAGGAAAGTAATCTATGTGATATCTGTAGAGGAATGCATCCCGAAATTGATTTTCGGCTCGGTGTGTGATATCACAATGCAAATTAATGTTACTGAAGTACAAAGCAAGTTCTGTTTTTGAACGTCATGTGATCATCTTTATGGTCGTGTCACTGTATTTAGCGACGTTGATTTCATATCGACCAAATGTTCTATTGCAATAACAACAGTACAACATCTAGCTAATTACTATTTAATTTGTATGAATAAAAAGAAATATAAAACTTATGTAATTAAAGTATTTTAAGTTTAAATGAGTTTGTAATAAAGCTATAACTGTATTTTTTCTTTGTGTTTTTTTACTTTAACCTTATATCGGTGATTTTCTTTGAATACTCCATAGGCATGTCCAAGGTTTGTTAGTTCGTTAGTTTCTTCGTATAGGTAGATGGTAGATGTTCATAACCTCTCTATGCTGTTAGATGCCAATATTATGCCATAATGCTATGGTATAGTTTAAGGTTCCACGACGTTGTTGTGTGTTCAATGTATTATCTGTATTATAATTTTATCCTAAATAGTTGAGTCCAAAACCTAAACAGAGTACCGCGTACGGTCCATGATACGCCCACTTGCAAACTTTCTCTGATTCAATATGCCTTATAAGTTTTGACATTTTCTAATTTGCGCTCCAGATCTTCATTACCCATGCCCTGTTGTATAATAACATTTATCTTTACTGTGTACAAGTATTTCGCTGTGCAATCACTGCTTTGGAGTGCACTTGTTGCACAATCAACTTGTAAATAGTGCAGACCCAGATGAGACAGCTCCTGCAGAAGCTGTTTCATTTGGGTCTTCACTATTTACAGGTAGGTATATTGACGTGAATAGCGAAGAGTTAAGGTGATATTATATAAAATAAAGAACATATGTCCATGAGACGCTGATGCCTTTGCCGGCAAACAGGAATGACAGATCTGTTAAAAGGGAGAAACGGTAGATCTCACGATGGTTATGATTCAGAACGAATATCAAATCAGTGCAGCTTACACAAGCGAAGAAATCTTTGACGATTTTTTTTGTCATTAAACAATCACCAAAATTCAACCAAAGTGTCGGCAAACACAAGTAGATGAACGACAAACCTTTAAAGGGGAGACACGGTACAACGTACTATAACGATGTTTAAGACCAAATATCAAACTATTCCAGCATACACAGGGCAAGAAATCTGTGAGGAAACCTTTACAGGACAGACGTACGGACGTATATACGTACGGACGGATGTACAGACGTACGGACACGGGTAAAACGTAATGCCCCGTCGCCTAAAGGCGGGGGCATAAAAACGAAGTGAATATCTTATTAAATAAAAACGTTATAGCCATATTCTCATAGTTGCAGACTTTCCTAAAGTGCATTGGTCATAAGTCTGTAACAAAATATTGAATTACCCTCAAAATCGACTCAGCTTCAGACTTTGTTGTGAAAAACATTGGAATAAATTTTGATTTATATCCTTTTAACAGTTTTCCCAGAAAACAACAGACAAACTTAAAGTTGACCGACAAACAAAGCAGCGACACACAATGTTCAAGTGTCATAACATGACATATCAAAGAACCCGCAATATGATGTGAAAATCCATATTAAGGTAATATCATATAAAAATTTGAAGTAAATATCATTTAAAATGAAACAGTTACGGCCATCCTCGCATTCGATATATTAGCATTATTTTTAAGGTGGCGGGGCAATAACTCCGAAACAACAAATCAAATGAACCTCAGAATCGACTCGGCTTGAGATATTGATGCATTAAACATATGAATGCGTTCTCATTAATATCCGTCAAACAGTTTTCCGAGAAAACAGCGACAAGTAAAATATTGACAGACGAACAAACGAACGAACGTGCGAACGAACGAACGGACAATCGAACAGACGGAAGGACGGACAGGAACACGCCAATATACGACCACCTTTATAAGATGGGCGTATAAATAAATGAATCTAATTAATATTCATGACTTTTGTGTTCTTAATTTTGTGGCGAAAATGAGAAATAGATATAGCCTTGCTACATGTATGTGAAATGTATGCGTGTGCGCGTGCGTGTGTTCGTGTACGTCTGGTTCCTTTGTACTTGTGCGTTTGTTCGTGTTTAATATTCCCATTACCTGTGTGTATGTGTGTGTGTGTTTGTGTGTGTGTAAATTGCTTTCTATCAATGTGTTGGTGATTGTGGTGTTTTGTGTGTGACTTTTCCGGTTTGACCTTACTACTTGTTCATTACATAGTTTGTTCCCCTTAGTTCGCTGGAACATTTGTACCTCAAAACAAACGAACAGCCGATGATACATTTTGTTAGTATTTACTTTTCTAATATACTCAGCGCCTGTTTAAATCCTGCATACCAGTTATAAACTTTGTCTTAATAATGCTCTACCCGTTCGTTCGTTTATTGATTCAAATTATGTAATGCTAACACCAGACGCTCATTGGAGAGGCCATCAGGCCGATCCACAGTGTTGTAATGTGATGTCGGCGTATTCTTGGATGGTTTACAATTGATCTCAAGGAATTTTGAATTGGGATAGTAAATAGAATGTCGCCGTCTACCGGACAGGACGAGTTGTGGCTATTCGCATACGCGAGTTTTTGTTATATAAAAAATACGCAGTCAAACTATCACTTACCAATAAGGATTTTGAATACAAAAATATTTATAGAAAACGTGGTTGAATTTGGATAAAAAGATCAGTTGAATCCAGAATGTATATTTTATCCCAGAACAAAGTGCAAAGAGTTTTGCATTCCGTATAAATTTCGAGTAACAGTAGGCTCAGTTTCTATTTTAGATTGACCTACTCATAAATCGACGGAGCTGAACAGATTATTTAGGTCTATGCCAGTTCACGTTCCTTTAAGATTTTCCTAATCTTATTATCATGCGAGTAGAAAGGAAACATGTACTTTTTATCCATTAATCCTTACTTCCCGACTATTATTATTATCTTGAAGATGTTTTTGTCCAGCATGTAGAGCATATATTATATGATAAGGACGCAACTAGCAGATTTAAATCGAATAACTATCTATATCTGAATCAAATTAGATTAATAATTTGCTAAAACCGTGTTCTTTAGGCTTGAATGATTATATTTACCAATTTGTAAATGTTTGAAAAGATCATGATATAGATATGTGTTCGATAGAAAAAACGCAAATCTTTATCACAAGGTATTCGTAATAATGTTTATATTAAACGTAAATCTCGTATGAAGATGGCTATTCTCGATCTACATACATTACGTCTAACTTCTGGTAAACATGCCATGCTTTCTGGACCTTTCGCCTTATCAATATCTTCATTAAAAGTAATTGACGAGCAAGCATTCACTATAAGCACAGACGATTTTTCTACTTGGTACACAACCCCCCTTCCCCATTAAAGATAAACTTACTAATTTAATCCTGAAAGCGTTTGCCCAGGAAAAACGTAATGTCTGGCATGTATTGCTAAAAAAGCCTTCTTTACTGAAGAGAAAATTAAATTACACCAATTGGACTTGCACAGAAATTTGCTATACACTATTTTATCTGCTGGATAACATATATGTACGTTATAAATATATAAGTCCCTTTTAACCATTTCGCTGCCAAACTCTGTCGTCTGCTAACTTTGTCGTCTGCTACTAATTTTCATTCTTTTAATTTTCTTCATTTTTGCTTCAAAAACATAGTAACAGTAATAAACAGTTTGGATCCTAATGAGACGCCGAGTTACTCGGCGTCTCATCTGGATCCAAACTGTTTGTATAGGTAATCACATATCCGGCATTGACAGCGAAAGGGTTAAACAACTGTAGAAGATTTCAATCTCTGCCGGAGAAGCCCCGCTCTATTGGTGCCGTTTGAATAAGTCTATTAGTCATGTCGCTCGGGTCGTATTCTAAACAAGTCTTGCAGATTAATCTAGAACTGTATGCTACAAGAGAAGAGTTCGTAGATTACAGCTTCAAAGAGTATCGTCGAGTATCTTGGAGAGACATCAGTGAGATAGTTTAAGTTCTGGGCTGGGTTCAAAAAGTCATATTTTAGGCTGAACACCGGCCGATTCATTGAAGCCTAGACTAGCCTAAAAGATTTGTGTAACTAGATAGGTCGACGAGACCTACCTAGGTCGATAAGTCTACGAGAGTTATCTAGGCAGGTAGGTCTACCCGAGGGTCAAAGAGCCAGCATACGAGAGATGTGTAGCTAGATAGGTCTGTCAGATCTGTCTAGGTAGTTAAGGCTTATCTAGCTTTGCTGAATAATAGTTGAACATATTGTTAATTAGTTTGATTCATTGTCACTGTTGTTTGTCTGATAATCTTAAAATCAGTATTAGTCTTCATTTTATTTAGTCATAATCATAAGACAAAGTCTTAAGGAAAATTTCATACACCGAATCAGATTGTAAATATTTTTAATTAGAGTAATCACTGGGCAGAAAGTCCAGAGAAAACTCGTATATATCTGTCTGTGCATGACGTTCTTGCGCGGACAGAACCGTTACAATATTCATGGAGTAAAGGGATAATCACTCTCTAATTTGGATCCACATTTTGTTTGCAAATAGTACCACAAACTTGTCTCATAGACTGTTTGATAATGAGATTGTATGTTTGAAATAAAGGACAAAATGGTATATGTTTCAAGAGAAAGTTTGTTTGTGTCAGGCCAGAGTGAAATTAACCCCCCCCCCCCCCAGTGGTGGTTTCGCCAGTGACCGATTCATGGCAGTACTCTCCTTGTCATCGTTACTTTTGTTGATCTTGTCTTTGCACTTGTGCGTTTGTTGATGTTTGAAATGTTTATCTCTTGTACTTGTGCCATCGTTGATGTTTATGTGTTCATCTCGTGTGTGTATGCGTTTGCGTGCTTGCGTTTGGGTGTGTAGTTGTGTGTGTGGCATGCTTTCTATCGATCAATTGGTGGTTGTTATGCTTTGTGTGTCTTTGCCTGCTTGACTTTACTACTTTTAATTTTAATCAAATTTGTCAAACATTTAAACCTGAGTTTGAACTGATCGAGTATGTGAAATAGTAATCGGTTGGACAAACCAATAGGGTAACGTCGACCTCTCCAAATAAAACAAACTGAAAACCATTTAAAGTAGTTTGGCAAACGGCTTGATGAACTACATGTATCTTTGTAATTGAGGACTACCTTCAAACTACTAATATGCCAGTTTTGTAACCCACACAAACTCAAATAAATGTATGTAGAAGACACCAACACTGACTATCATTCAGGAGATTACCCCGCTGGCTAAACGTTGAACAATGCATTTTCAATATGTTTTACATGTTTATTCATTTCAGTTACGGGATATTGTCACAGGACCTCTGAAGATGAGTTCATATTGGATTTCAGCTTCTCCAAGCAAATTGCTACGTCTGGATATTTCATAGTTAGCAATGCCACAGGGCTGTGCAGGGACACAATTTGCATACTGAACGCTACCGACGAGCGTACCTCTTACCATGTCGTTCAAGTTGTTAACCAAGCATTCGTTGACAAATGCGGTGTGAACGAGCTGGTTTGTACTCGTGGCCTTATTACTCTTTTAATTGGTAATCCCGCGTCTGTATGTCTTTTCCGTAGTAGTTGTCTGCTATTTATTTTTATGTTGCAAATCTAATTCTTTCTAGCCATAGAAATGAATTTCACTATTTAATAATTTTGAGAATTAAATATTTGATATTCAATGTGGGTAAAACTCTAAAATATGCAGCAACTAATTGGTTAAAAGCGTAACTACTGTTTACATTTCCATCTATAGCAATGTATTTCTATTCAAATTCATCGGAAATATGTATTCAATTTATTTTTTACAACTTGGTTGCGTTACACGCATATAATGTCATTTGTAACCAGTGTGAAATCAGATGAAACGACTCGAATAGTATTCCTCTAATTAAGATCTGCACTTTTTGTCATTCAAGCAAGCTCATGCCTTTCATAATTGTTTACCCTAATGTAAACCACTCTGTAATTTCAAGTCTGTGTTGAAAGGTTTATACCTATCCTCCGATATCCAACATTTTTTATTATACATTTACCGAAGGTATACTTCTACAACAGTTTTTTTATTAGTTTTCATTTTGGCTCAATATCATAATTATAATTATTAATCGAGTAAAAATGGGCGTAATAGGACTGTTAAACATAATAGATGCTGCTGAGACACCGATTTGTTTTAGTCGTCGGTTGATTCGAAAGAAAATTAGACCTTTAACCAATTCCCTCATATTGACCAATATGACGACTCTGTAAAAGTCACTTTGTGAAATCATTGTATTAAGAGAGCATAACAATAGTTTCAAACTACAAAATCCTAATATTTTCCTTTTCTCTAGTTAATGGTCCTTTTCGGTAGATTTATTCAAAGAGGTTGAATTTAAAATAGCCTATGAGGAAATGGGTTAATTTTTGTGTGTCTACTGAGTATCAACGTGGAATAATCCTTTATCGCTCTACGATATGACCGCTGATAATTTGCGTAAGGATTTTGCATGATAATGATAACAGTGTTGATCGTTATCAAGGACTTCCAATAGGAATTATCTAATCTGGATATACACTGCTTTCAATTACCAGTCAAATCAATGTCTGCATTCAACGGTTTAATAGATATTTCTCTATGGGAATTAATGTATGTGAACTCTTTGAATCGACGCAATTTCTTATTGTTATTTGTACTGATAAAAATGTGTGTTCAAAATATGATATGAAACACTTGTTACACTCTTCGGATTCGTTACGTTAATAAATTACTGAGACACAGAGCCTACAAGATTTAGACGCCAGTGCCTCGGCGTCGTATCATCATGACCACAATTATTTGTAAATAACCCCTAGGTCACGTTTTGAATTCTGGTTCCTCGGGATCATTAGTTGCAGAATTACTTTTTTTGAAAATTGAATACCGCTTAACCCGGAGCTAGGGGGCGTGAGTAGTGTTGCACATTTTAAGTACTACTAAAGAACAGTATCAATAAATATAACTATTCTAAAAATGGATGATCCTTCGAAAACAAAAGTAGAAATACAATAAGCGAAAACTGCAGATTCGTTTTTAAGTTTGTTCAAGAGTAGCAGTTAAAAGTGCAACACTACTCGCGCCCCTAGCACCGGCTTAAGCATTATTAAAATGTCAAAACTAATGATCCCGAAAACCGAATCTGCTATTTTCTCTTTTTTTACATTGCTGCTTTTGCTTTTGAAGGATCTCCTACTTCAGAATTTAAAACTAGTACAGTAAAGTTCCGCTAAGGCGGCCACGAAAAGAGGTATAATTCTGGGTGCTATATGCAGGTGGTAGCTTAATGCAGGACAAAAGTAATGCAGAAAGTTCCTAGAGGAGCTTTCTGCATTACTTTTGTCCTGCATTAAGCAATCACCTACTTATAAAGGCATCCATGTTTATTCATTAAGTGGTCGCATTAGCGGGGTTTTACTGTAACTGAATGTTGTACAGGTTTGTTGTACAGGTTTTTAACAGATGCCAATTTATCTGACCTGGATTCAAGCTTCTTAAAAATGTGAGGAGAAAACCGGGAAATGGTTAAGCAAGTTGTATAGTTTTGTTTTCAGTTGTAGTGTGTGGGAGTCGAAATCATTTATGAGGTATCATCACTATACTAAGTTATCCAATAGTTACTCGTCATCTGTGTTATGCTTAACACGTGTGTATAACTGACGCTATATGGACACTTTATTTTGTTGACTAAGATTAACATGTTCCCTGATACAATTTTATTCACTAATTTTCAAACAAAGAAAACCCAGACTAGACGGCTCATGACATGATATAGGTCTGATTCTACTGTTTTGTCAAAG
Organism: Azorinus chamasolen; assembly: GCA_963576725.1. NCBI lineage: Eukaryota > Metazoa > Mollusca > Bivalvia > Cardiida > Solecurtidae > Azorinus > Azorinus chamasolen. The sequence goes on from OY755240.1 coordinate 21,906,021, forward strand.
CAAAATATGTCATTGAAAAGTTTACAGTATAAAAACTCAACTAATACATATTCATAGTGGCACCATTTTTACATGAATTTGAACAGCGAAAGGGTTAATAGGTTATCATATGGCGAAACGCAAATCAGTCATCCACTTACTCACACTCACTCAACGTATCCATTTGTCACTGATTCAAGTCTCTTCACATCATATCTCTCACTGTTACAGGGCGACGGCTCGTACACTTTCCTGTTGCTCAACAATGACGCGGGAGGAACCGCCTTCAATATTACATGTCATCCTGACTAACTACCGTTGTTACACAAGAGTCTCAAACCAGGTATGATGTAAATGAATCGGTATATAATATATTCCCTCTAAACCGGACATTAAATTTAATATAAATATCAGTCTTGGAGACAGGTCACAGCTTAATGCAGATTGAAAGTCATACAGAAAACACCTCTAGGAGCTTTCTGCTTTAAATTCACTATGCATTAAATTACATGCCTAAGTATCTAAATTGTTCTTTACTAGAATTCTAGTCTAGAAAGTTTTATTGTATAGACCATTATTAAACCATTCCCTTCAATAATATCAATGCGTTTTCAGACCTTTGCCGAAAGGGTATCCCAAGTTTAGCCCTCTGACGGAACCGTCCAGTGAAAATCTACTCTGTTTGCCTATGAGATAGTTTATATATATTTGATTTCACATTTGCCTGCCATACAAGAACATACTTTTTTCAGCGGCTAGCTGTCTAGGTTTATTCTTGTTCTAGTTTTCCACCAGTCAGAAACTATGTTACGTTGTAATTTGCATATGACATACTTGGGGCGTGAGCAGTGCTGCACTTTCAATTACTGTTCATGAACAGACTCAATAAAACCGAGTCTGCAATTTTATCTTTTTGTGTTGTATTTTTTGCTCTCGGGAGATCACATCTCTTCAGAATTTATAACCTTTACAACAGCAGGTGTTAAGTGCTTGTGTGGTGGCCGTAGAACGTCGCCCCGTACTTCATTCTCAGTATTTCATTCTCAGTGTTGTTATACCATCTGATCCTACGAGATCATGAATTTCAGTACTTCTTGTCCTGAAAATTGAATACCGCTGAAGCCGGTGCTAGTGGGCGTGAGCAGTGTTGCACTTTCAATTACTGTTCATGAACAGACTCAATAAAACGGAGTCTGCAATTTTCTCTTTTTGTGTTGCAATTTTTGCTCTCGGGGGATCACCTCCCTTCAGAATTTATTTAGCAGTAAACTGCATTTACATTAGTTAATACCTTGACTGGCATACAACCTTTTTATAATGAATCTACACATGGTCAAACTATTAATGTAAAAACCAAATATACAGTCTGCTAACCTGTCGAAATTCCTGGGGTCATTCCTATGATCTAATATTTATTTCAAAACACTATGTTTTATGATAGTTGAGCATGGAAGACTGTCGACTGTCGACAGTTCTGTTCTTAATATAGATGTTACTGGGAAATTCCAATAAAATCAAAGTACTGATGTACTGATGACGATTTCAAAACGAAAACTATTTAAATTGGGATTTAAAAAAAAATAGATAAACGAAATTGTTATGGTAGTGAAGATTTAACAATTGTTAATAATAACTGATGATAATATAACTAGAAGTAATAAACTTCAATAGTTTGAAATATATGAGTATAATGTAGTATGAAACAATAAGTAGACAAACTATAAACAACAGGATGAATATTAGCTTTCAAATACAGTTTTATAAATCTGTTTGTCGGCATGTTTGTTTATTACAAATGTAAACAGATCCATGAATTCGAAGTCACTGCTCGATGATATACTGAATTGAGAATAGTTAAATTTTAGTGATTTCCTGTAAAAGTAAGACCTATTTTCAGAAATTGAACTATTACAATAATTGTTTCTTTTACTCCCAAGTCATTTCCTTTGCATGCCTCTCTGCAAGTATTATAACTAGCAGTATTTCATAGATCTAGTTCCCTGTACTAATATAATCTCCAAACATTTAAATCAATATGACAGAGATTTAATATCATTATTGTTTTGTACATTATGTCAATATTTGAATCCCGCTGAATATCTTTTATTTCTTGTTAAGATCTAGAATCAGCATCTACAGCTCCTGGCCTCCTCCGACCCCCATCCTCAGTGGTTGGTCGGAATAGATCCAGATCTCAAGCTACACCAGGCAAAAATGCAATTAAAGCAGAGTGACGGCCCACACCATCAAATCCTAGGATTTAGGGAACTCGTAAATAACTGCTTCCAGATCAAACACAGCTGCTATATTACTACTATACTAACACGAAACCGCAATCAATTAAACACGTTTATAACAGAACACAACGCTTTTAGACAGGACAACCGATTATAAACGATGTTTATATATGATGACCGTTTATAAAATAAACGTTTAATTTTTAGAAAATACTACTGTAAATCTGTAAAACTTTCATCAATTTCTGTTTTGTGTATTTAAAATAGATGTAGATAGACAACATCTTAAAATTGTTTAAGACTGTTTAACAATTGATACACTAAACCTCTCTAAACCTCGTATACATTTTGCACATGTCACTGAATTGCAAATGTCCACTGTTACATCTATATCTGCTGCAATCTATCCTGAACCAAATGATGCTCAATTTTCTCCTTGTAGGTCTTGTTTTTGCAGTGCTCTTACTTCTTCGCAATGCTGGTTTAGTTGTAATCCACAAGTTTGTTTTAATAATTAATTCATTCCTCACACTTCGGATAATCTGTATCAGTACATTTATGATTATTTTGTTTTCGCTAGGAAAGATATGCCCCTTTTAGTAGCCTTACGAGATGTAGGATGTTTGTGCCAGCTTAGTCTCCATGGTATTATAACTAGTGACAATTACGTCAATCAGGCTCCAATAAGCAATCGAGAAACAATGTTTTGAATTAATCAGTTAACACGCTACTCGATATACTAACCTGTAAGCCCAGCCGCGCCGAGTAAGTACGATGAAACCAATTTCCCTGGCTTGGATGAGGTATAATAGTCAGCCAGTTGCAGATTGAGGTCGATGAGGTCGAACTGCTTATTTGCATATGACATGACTGGGGCATACTCTTGCATAGACGCGTCTATGTCATTGATTGATTGGACGGTGTGACTTTGCCGGCGAAACTGTTTTTGATTGTATTTAATGCTGGCATGAGCCGCCTGAAGTTGTCTAATGCGCCGTCGTGACGTCGGTGCTATTCTTCGACACTAGAACTCTTTAGCATACGGAATGATACATTGTTTTATCTTTGGTGGTGAGAGATGTCACGCGAGATGAAATCCAGTTTAGGGTATACACCTCCGAGTGAGGCTCTATCAAGTCGAACAAACTCGACTTTGAGTCCCGCTATTACGACACCGTTGACGATCTTCTTTCCATCGGGGTTGCTAGTTGGCTATGTACTGTGGCTTTATATACTTTATATTTTATTATCTTGTATGTTCGATATTATCTGTTTGTATAGAACCGTAAGCACAGTTGGAAAGATCGAGCCCCTGACCTTCCAACATATGACACATAACAATACTGTATTCCCTCCGATTAACAACCACGGAGGGGATGCTGAGCTTTGCTCGGGCGGCACTGTCGTAGATAGTCCCTGGGGCGGCGCGGCTGGTGTTCCCGTCCGCTGCTGATCATGTTAATGTTGAATACCGACGGGTGACTGTTGTTTGGCTGCTTTAAATTGCTGCAGATCCCTAATGAGCTCTCCACGTGTCCTCTGTCGGGCAAAAGCTCCAGCCTTACCTGCAGCAATCTTCTGGGGATCGTAGGCGTTTCTAGTCCGTATATCTGGTACCGCCGCAGTCTGCCGATCTGCTAATCCGCTGGTGCCTAAACAATTGTTGATCATGAGAAGATGTTCGAAACAAAAATGCCGAGCATAAATATAACAGGCGCTAAGTACATGCCATAGCGATGGTATAGCTCACAGGTAGCTGTGTTAAGCTCGTGTCTTTACAAACTGTTCAGCACGAGGTCAGCGACCAGCAAGGCCTGCTGACCATCTGGGATAGAGAGCAGCTGGCCTGCTAGTATGTTGTATTACTGGAGCGCCACAGTGCCAAGCGTCTTTGTCATTCTTGTCCTCAGCCAAACCTCTTTGTTTTTCTGTTTAATATTTCCTCAGGTATCGATCTGATTCGCTGAAATGACCGTGCTAATGTTATCCTTTAACTGCCCCCATGGCGATCGTAGCTAACCGTTGTCTCTTTTGAATAAATCTATCCTTCTCTATTCTCCCCGTTGTGGCCCAGGGCTGTTTTCTATTCCAAGAAAAATCTCTATAAGCACACACCTCCCGAATTTAATTCAAGAAGAAGTCCACTTTGCCGATGATCACCAACTCCCTCAATTGTTTACATATTAATAGCTTTTCTCTGAAGGTTTCCGAGAGTTGCGAATAGCGCGAACAGATACGCAACTAAACCCCAACCCTACTAAAATTGAAATATCGGGGAATAAAATCAGGATCGTCGATGTCGAACACGTGGATGATTTGTCATTTTCAATGTTTATTTGATAGGATTTCTTGCGATATACTTCTTTTCACAACACAAACAATCCGTTTTGTATATTTTAGGTATTTTTGAAACGCGTCGAACGTACAGAGTTCCCATTTACGGAGTTGTAATAGGGTATGTCCGAAATTTAATTACAGAGTAAAATGTCCTATTATGGGAACCCGAAAAGCCCAGCCTAAGCAAAACTAAAGAGGGTATTCCGTATACTGTTCCTACAACATATCCCACCGGCTGCAATAGCAAGGGGATTCCTTAGTAGTCAATAACAAATATGGCTGAGATCTTTTTTGTTCGTTTATTTAATTATGTCTTCTACATACATTTGTGGATCATTAAGTCTGAAAAAAGTCCCATAGTCATAAGCGAGTGGCAGGGTCAAAACGCTGTAGCTAATGTAGCAGTTATGTTAGCCGACAATTAGTAGCTACGCTTTCTAAACTGCCCTTATAATATAATTATGTTGAAGAAATGCATTTTCAGAGATCTTTTGAAACATGCCAGTGAGCTTGCATCTCTAATGCCTGATGGTAGAGCATTCCAGACTTTCGGAGCTGCATGCATGAAACTTCTCTCACCGTATTTTACCTTACGACTTTTTTGGTACAACCAACGTCAAAGAACTACTTGCTGACCTTAATTCTCTGCAGGGCCTGTACACGTCAAACATATCGACAATGTACTTGGCGGATTCATTGTGCGTGACTTTATACGTAAGTGTCAGAATTTTGAATTCAATCCGAAGTTGAAGCGGAAGCCAGTGAAGTTCCTTCAAAACCGTCGTGATATGATCATATCGATTAGTCCTGGTTATGATGCGGGCTGCTGTGTTTTGCACTCTTTGAAGTTTCCGCAGTGGTTTGTTTGAAATTCCATGCAGCAAAATAGTCTATTTTCGATGTAACCAGAGAGTTCACCAAAGTCTTGGTTGCAGTAGGTGAGAGGTACTTTCTTATGTGGCCTATTCGTCGGAGCTGTGCATAACTAGACCTACACACGGAATTGATGTGTGATGTCATATCCATTTGTGAATCGAGCCATGCACCGAGATTCTTTATACACAAAGATGGCTTGATTTTAGGACTTGCACATGCATCTCTTCAGGTACTTCTGTGTTTTTTTATGAAACAGGATGACCTCAGTTTTGTCAGTATTGAGCTTCAGCATGTTCTGGTGCATCAAAGAGACTAGTTCTTTGAGACAGTTCTCAACTCGTGATAAAGCTTCTTGTTGACAGGAAATGTCCCTGGGATTAAAGGATAGGTATAACTGTGAGTCATAGGCATAAAAATGGCGGTTCAGCCCATGGGTTTTGCAGATTGAGCCGACCGGTGTTGTGTACATGAAAATGTTTGGTCCTAGGACCGATCCCAGTGGCACGCTATATTTCATGTTAACTTGAGTGGACAATTCCCCATCTACTGAGACTATTTGATAGCGGTCGTTTAGGAGGTCATCCACTCAAGAGGTTTTCCAATGATTCCGAAGTCTTTTCTAGACGTTTCAGCAACGTTTCGTGATCGATAGTATCAAATGCAGCCGATAAGTCAAGCATCGCCAGAATTGTAATTTCGTTTTTATCTAGGGATTAAAGGATGTCGTTTTGAACTTTCAGCAGGGCAGTTTCTGTTGAATGATGCTTTCGGTATGCTGACTAATGCTGCTCATGTAGACTGTTTGAGGTCAGGTGGGACTCAATGCGATTGTCAATCACTTTTTCTAACACTTTGGAGACAAATGGCAGATTTTATGCAGGCCTATATATTTTAAGTTCATTTGAATCGAGATCAGGTTTCTTTAAAAGGAGTCTGACATGTGACCTCTTGAAACATTTTGGAACGCAGGCAGTGTCTAAAGAGGAGTTAACAATGTTTGTCAAAATCGGTAGGAGTTCATCACGGCATGCCTTTAACAGCCATGTAGGTATTGGATCCAGTTCGCAAGACTTACAGGGGATGTGTTTATCATCTGTTCTACTTCTTCCACTGTAGCTGCACTAAACTTTTCTAAAATTTTGTTGAATTCTGCATCTCAGTGGTAATCGTCACACTGGATACAGTGCCTGATGCAATATCTGCCCGTATTGTGTCCACCTTTTCAAAGAAAAAGTCTCTGAAGTCTTGTGCAAGTTTTTTTGAAGATAAAGTCAATGAGATACCATTGGTTGAACCTAGTAGATGCTTAGTGACTTTGAAAATACTTTTTGAGTCTGCCTGGCATGATTCAACCTTCTCTGAGTAGAAATCAATTTTCGACTTTACCAGCAGCTTGTTGATTTTGGCACACTGTTCTCTGTATAGCTGATGGTCTATTGAGAGCCTGGACTTTTTCCAGTTCCGTTCCAATTTGCGCCTTACATTTTTAGCATCGTGTAGTTCCTGGGTATACCAAGGACATGATGGTCTGAGCGTTATTGTTTTAGTACACAGTGGTGCATGTTTATTGACAAGTGCCGCCACTGTCTGTGTATATGATTTAACCAGCTCATCAGCATCCTTTATCTGCAAACTTAGGAAAATTTGAGGTCATATCCATGTTCATGATTTGTTTATAAAACGCATTAAAACATTGAAGAAGAAAGGCGATGACAGGCCGAGGGGAGTACTCTTTGATGGTATACTCTAAAACTCGGAAACGGGGTGAGCTTACCAGGCTCATGTATTATTTTTCCCTGTCGTGCCCTTAACGGCTTACCTGCAGGTGCTCTGACTTCAGCAAAGTCATTGAGTACATATTTGACGGATTGTCACAGTTATTATGCTATGTTTTACATGTTGTCCTGTGTTGTTCACCGTCGTCTATGTTGTTGGTAAGTCCGGCGGGGATACCTTTATTTACGCTATGTGTAAGGCTAGGGTGACTTTGAAAGAAGTGTAGGGTTAGGGAGTCCGTAAACCGATTAAAACCCCAGTGGTGTTTTTGCTACTGACCGTGCCAATGCGGTACTCTCTTTGTCACCCTTCCTTTTGTTTGCCTTACGTCTTTGTTCGTATGATTTTGTTCATGTGTGGAGTGTTTGTCTAGTTCTTGTGTATCTGTTGATGTTTTCTGTGTTATCTCGTGTGTGAGTGTGCGTTTGGGTGTGTTGTTGTTGTGTGTGTATGTGAGTCATGCTGTCTATCGGTGTTTTGGTGGTGGTTGCATCTTGTATGTGGATTTGCCTGCTTGACTTTACTACTTTTCCAATTGTCATGCTTCGTTTGGCCAGCTGGTCTCATCCTACGGGCCTCTCGGCTGCCGGGATAACATCGTTCTCACGCAATCATCAACCGCGTTTCGGTTCGTGCAGTTGAAGAGGGCGACCTAGCGCGTTTGCTCCCGAAGGCCCTTGAGGACTGAAACGTACTTATAAGTCAAGACCCAGACCGACTGATTCGCGTGCCGGCCACTAAATGATAGCTCGGAGATCATGTCTTTTGTTTTGGTTAACTGATTCATTGCGACCATATCATCGATAACATACAACGTCGGGTCACTCTGCAATTGGTGTAAAACGGGCAGTTAGTTTGAAGGCGTTTATCCGCATCTAGAACGTAAACCTCCTCCTCGTCTGTTCAAACCCATGATCGGCCTTGTTAAGTGTTGTTGTGCTTCAGCCTGGGGCACATGATTACAACGTGCTCAAAAGCGCCGGTGTACGAACCCTCAAGGTCAAGCGCGAGGAATGTTTTTCCGTAAACCGTCATCCCAAAGATGCTCGCCGAGTGGGACTCTTAAGAAAGTGCTGAGACGAATTTGTCATTTTATATGTTCATCGGTGCGTCCATACGTATGTAGAAATAAACGTTCAATACACCTGCTACTTTCGCTTCATTAGAGATCTGGTTTGTAATGCCCTCGCTTGCGTTTTCTATCCGGCCATTGCCGTGCAAGCCATAATCATTGGGAGACAACAGTTCCAGTCAAAGGGCAGTTTCTTCAGAGGGGTACTTAGCGAGGTCACCGAAATGAAACCCTAGAACCTTCCCGTCAGAGTCATTTCGGGAGGGGGTTAGTCCAAGTCACCGTTAGCTTCATGATTTAAGGGCACATGATTTGAGCGTTCGGCTGGTTTGAATGCCTTCGACAATAACCACTTCCACTCTAAGTTTTGGGTTGCACATGTGCTCGCCATGGCGGACAGAGGCATAATCCGGTCCCTCAAGATATATTTCATAGACCTGGCAGGAACATACATGCCAGGTGGTTAATCCAGGTCTAACAGCATAACCACTATGCCACTGCTTCCTATCCTAATATACATGCCACAGTTGTACTTATCGTTAATGTTCTGTGTTTACATACACACTGTTTTTGAAACAACGCCATCTGATCGTTGTACTACTGTAAAACAGTTCATTGTCGGTGCCCCTGAAATACGCTCATCCTTCACCTAGCTTAGGCCATAACGCTATAGCATTAGCGTCCATTGTTTATCTTAGGTCCCGAATAGGTATAATTAAAACCGGTCAACAACAGTGCGTGAGCACGAGAATCGCCTTGTTAATACATGGTCTAGCGGGACTACAACAACACGTTTTTTGTAAGAATAATTATTGCAAACAGCTATCTATACTTTGCATAATTTGTTGTTTTACTGTTTGATCAAAGACCACTCTTTTTCCTGTCTCTTTCAACACTCACTGCATACATTTTCTGACAATTAATTATGTTTCCTATGTGTCTTCCTTTCAGTTAGAAGAAAAGAAACTGATATGAGAGCCTGCATTGCAACAGTCATAGTGTTGCCCTTGTTACATGAACTATTATAAGACATTGTATTGGACTTGATTGTGTCTACCTTGAACCTAATATAAGCATCACAAGCAATATATACCTTGCAGTTATGTAATCCCATAATCATTAGTATCATGCTTTGTGTGTTTATTTGTTTGTTCAGCCAATAACAGGTGGAGGACGACTTCGTTGTCTTTTCAGATGTCAAATTGGATCCCTCCGTGCGCAGAACGGGTAGAACAAGAGCAATAAATCTCGAAAGCTTCCTCACATGGAAATTACAAATGTCTATTACAGCGGAGAAGGCTGAAATTAATTGTCAGTAGAATATATATGCACAGTTCAGGGAAGTTCTAAATCATGTTGCAAATGTGTCAGTAATTCACATTATTGTGATATGTTGGGTGTTACATAAATGTAATAATAACTTGAAAACCCGAATCCTGATGTCGAATGGAATAATTTGAACCTATCGATGCACAATATTAACTCCTAGTAAAGTCAAAATAACTAAACTACGGAAGCCCTGAGGTCTCATTTTGACTTAATAATTATTTGTTAATAGTTTTTTGTTATTTCTAATTAGTTATTTGTTAATCAAAAACTTGAATAATGGAGGACGATTACCACGTGTAGGCAACGGTTGTTCCTAGCAGCAGAAAAGTCAATTAAAGGTAGGTGGTTTTGGTATGGGCGTAATTTTTAGCCCCACTAACTAGTCTAGTGACCACAATAAAGACCACACCGACTAGGTGTATACTGCATCTATCAAGAGAACTGACAAGGTTATCAGAACTAAATCGATAACGTTGTTTGTCGAAGTACATAAAAATTTGGTAAAATGTTTGTATAAGCCTAAATTTATATACTAAATCTTATCCAAATGAATAAACTAATCAGTTAAAAGAATAAATTATATGAAATGCAGCACACTATAGGAAAGGGTAACTTCCCCAGTTTCTGTGTAAGATGTGACCTTTTTTCTGGGTTTGCTTTAAAGTTCCATTTCCCAAGTACAAACGTGATGCAAAGTACTAGTAATGCAAGGTATTGCTCATAATTATATGCATTTTTTGGATGTTAAATACATTACATTGGCATGTAATGCAAAAACAACTTGTTATACCATTATTTTAAATTACACCAGAAAGTGTAATGCATTACAATTACAGTAAAATCAATCTAATGCGACCACTTAATGAACAAACACGGCTGTCTTCATAAGCAGGTGGTTGCTTAATTCAGGACGAAAATTATGCAGAAAGCTCCTACATAACTTTCGTCATGCATTGAGCTACCCCTTGCCTTTGTCATTGTGAATTATGCCCCTGTTTGGTGGTCGCATTAGAGGGGTTTTACTGTACATTATTTCATTACCCCATGCCTACTCCGCACCATTTCCTACCAAAAGCAATCGTATATGTACATTTAATTGAATCGACGTGATCCTAAGAATTACATTTTTGGACATGTACTTATTGAGCTAAATGCAAATAGGCTCCAGTGAAACTGGCTGAGACTGCTGTATTCGGTCTTCATTTGCATTGTTTGCTGCCGGGCGATTTACCACCAGAATTTACTAAATGGTAGAGCGTGGTAACAGGCATTCAAAGTTAGATCTTGTGCTTCACCAAAGACAATTTTTAAACATTGGTGGTTCTTGTTTTATATTGCAACAGTAAGCAATGTGACCGTTTCTTGTATAAGAGTTGCAGCAGTCTTAACAATAATTGATTCTGTAATATTTCCTTATGAAACTGTCTGTATGGTTACAATATACACTCTAAAGTGAAGGAATTACAATATTTTGCACCAAATCCACGATAAATAAACTGGTCATGAGAACGATGTCATTGCTTCTTTTCAGATGAATGCCCTTGTGTCCTTCATGCTATTGCTTAGCACTTTTGTAATCACCGTTGACGCTGGCATACCCAAATATCTTCCGTCCAGTGATGAGTGTACACCATTTGATTTAATCAAGACACAACATTTCCTTGAGTCTTAGTCATCTGAAGAGACTTCTGCGTAGAGCAAATATGCGTAGACGCCAGGGGGTGACATATAGTTCCAGACAGGCCATAGAAATGGCAATAATCAGCGAGCTAGCGGATGGTGGCCAATGTTTAGGATACCGCTCAATGTGGAGAAGGCTAACTAAAGACCATGGATTAACGGTGAAAAGGTCTACCGTGATGGAATTACTGCGACAAATTGATGTCGACGGATGCAGGAACCGGAAAGCCCATCGCCTCAAACGACGAGAATATTGCTTAAACGGAATTACATTTGGCATATAGATGGGTACGATAAATTAAAACAATTTGGGTTTTGTATCCATGCTTGTATCGATGGTTACAGTCGCCGCTTTATGTGGTTAAAGGTTGCGTCTTCAAACAACAATCCATATGTCATTGCCAGGTATTACCTTGATACTGTTAAACAGATGAAATGTGCACCAAGAGTAGTTAGAAGTGGTTATGGGACTGCAAATTCGGTTGTAAGTTATCTTCAACCATTCTTTGGGCACGCCTGTACAGATTCTATGGCTGGTCTAAAAAGCTTTATGTATGGCACAAGTACATCCAACCAACGCATTGAAGTATGGTGGGGTATTATGCGACGAAATGGGATACACTGGTGGATAAATCTTTTCAAAGATTTGACGGATTCCGGCAAATTTGACCCAGAGGATCCTGTTCAACAAGAATGTCTGAAATTCTGTTTCATGGACGTTCTGCAAACTGAGCTTGATAGGATTGCACAGCACTGGAACACTCACATTATTAGACCACAAAAGCGTTACAGAGAACTTCCTCATGGAAGACCAGTTGTATTGTACTTCACACCAGAGATTTTTAATGGACGCAACTATGCAACACCTGTGGACATACCAGATGTGCGAGCGTGTCTTGATATGTATAGCATTCCAAAACAAAAATGCTCGGATGACTATATAGAAATTGCTCGTCTTCGTAAGCCTGACCTAAGGACACCAAGTGACCCTCTCACTGCTCTGTACTTATTTGTAGAGCTGAATTCTTTATATATTGAGAATCATAATTTACAATACTGAAATTACGATGCAGAAATTCCAAATGTCACTGACATTTACCTTCATTTAACCCTTTACTCATGAATATGCATATAGTAAAACCTCTCTATAACGCCCACTAAATTATTTTAATTTGATGGTACTCTGGACAGATGGCTGCTTAAAGCAAGTTGAAAGTGAAACAGAACGCTCCTGTGGAACCGTTGTTTTACTTTCAACTTGCTTTAAGCAGACACCTGCCTTTGACACAATGTAATTGATGTAATTTAGTGGTCGTTACAGAGAGGTTTTACTGTATATTATTTAATGACTTCCATGAATACTAATTTATATGCTTTTCTCATGTTATACGCATATTTATAAACCTTTGCAAATACTGTAAACTCAGATGAGATAGGATCTGTCTAATAACAGTCTGCACTATTTGCCATTTGAAGCCAATTATTCATGATCGTTATTAATCATAGACGGTGGTGTAAAATTTGAATACAATGTATTCGGGATTGGGTAGTTAAACAGCTGGATTTGCCATGTGAAGTGTAAAGTCAATTCAACAAACGTATTCCGAAAAGCCAGTTTTTACTGTATATTTATCTATGCTGGTGAAGGTCTGAACCAAACAGTGCTAACAAATAACCACGAAGAGGTAACTATTTAGTATAACTAGTAGGTATTAAATAGTGATAACAATTAACTTGTACGTAATAACAAATAAGTGTTAACAATAAACAAATAACAATTAACTAAAAACAATTAACTAATAAGTGTTGATAAATCTGTTAGTAATAACTTATAAGTAGAAACTAATAAGTAATAACAAATAACTACATGTAATACGTTAATTCAGCCTATGTCATAAATATGATAAAGCAGTGTTATGATTAGAACATCAATTTCACTTTTTGAGAATTCAATATGAGATCAGTGGTTTATACATGTCTCAAACAGCCTTTTACAAACTAGATTTCCGACATTTACTCCACAAACATGCTGCTGCAAATTCTTGAAAAACGCAATGAATACCCTCTGAATGACCCATTTTAACCCATTACCTCGTATGCTGCTTTTAGAGTCGGACATTATTAATTAATCTACTGAAAATGAGCATTTATTAGGAAAAGGGCATCAGTATGGGGGGATCGGTTGAATGGAATATGCAATGGAGTTGATAGTACATGTACAATCTTTTATGACTGTTTGAATGCTACGGAAATGTTTGATTTCTGCGAATAATTACTTGGAAAATGTGTAGACCTAGATCAGTGGGCTCCTGCTGCTGGTCTTGAACCCCCTGAGCAGGGCCTGCATGTCTTACCATGCATACGGATCTACATATATTATACTAGAAGATAATAAACTTATTTAGATCTAGTACTAAATTATTTATTTTCTACTGTCGTGATTTATTAAAATCAAGACTAGTCATACCCTAATCAAAATATAATTAGTGGATTATAAATCAACAGGACAACAAACACACACTTTAAAACATTGTCTCAGTTTTTGACCAGAATATTTTTAAAGTTATTATTTCTTTGTGGACATTGGTTGCCAATGCAACAAGAGTTCTGCATGGAATCAAATTCCTTGAACAACTTTGGAAGCGATTGACCCAAGGAACATTCCTGCCAAGTTGGGTAAAACCCAGCGAGTAGTTTAGGAGGACAAGTAATTTGAAGAAAAAGTTGACGACGGACACCGCACGAAGATGGACACAGGGCGATCACAATAGCCCTCCTTGCCACTTCGTACTAGGTGGGCTAACAACAGTTCCAGACATTGTACAGGCTCTTTAGATGCCACATTAAAACATGATACCTCTAATCTGAATTCTACACTGAGAACGCTTTAAGACTAATTTTTTTACAGAGCAAGCTCATTTAGTTTTATGAAATCTATTTATGGTATCATATTAACCAGACCACTCTCAAATGATTCATTATACATGTTGTGTTCCATCTATGAACAGAAATCTTGAACACTATCTCATAGTCATATACTATTGCATCAAGGGAAGGTGATTCTGCTATATTCAATGATACCAGATTAATTCTTGCAATATAAAAGTTTTAAACTTAAGTTGTCAAGTCGTGAACAAACTTGAATCTATAGACATACAAAGGGTCAAAACAGCATGCAACAAGAGGGCCATTATGGCCCTTAATCACTCACCTGGTTATAAAGATTTATGTATGCAATTAATTCATGTTACCTAGGGCGGGACCAAGTTTTTGCCCGAGTGTCATTTGTTGAACGATCTTAGAAGAGAACCATTAGGTCATGCTACATACCAAATATCAGTTTCAGAGAAGAATATTTTTTAAAGATTTTTCTATGAAAAACTGATAAGCCCCGGGCGTTGTCATGTTGATCCGGAGGTCATAATTTGAAATATCTTTGAAGAGGACAATTAGATCATGCTAATCAATATAAAAGTTCTAGGCTTTGTGGTTTCAGAGAAGATTTTTAAAGACTTTCCTGTGAAAAAATAAAAAGCCCCGGGGCGAGACCATTTTTGTCCGGGGATCATAATTTGAAAATGCTTTGTAGAGGACCATAGATCATGCTATATACCAAATAGCAAAGGTCTAGGGCTTACATTGTCAGAGAAAAGGATTTTTAAAGATTTCCTATGAAAAACTGATAAGCCAAGGGACGGAGCCATTTTTTTCAATGGGGGTCATAATTTGAAATATCTTTGTAGAGAACCATTAGATCACGCTTCATACCAAATCTCTAGGCTTTGTGGTTTCAAAGAGGATGTTAAAGTAAACTGTTGACGCCGCACATACGCACCATGTACGTACTATGAAAGACGAAGGACACAGGATCATCCCAATACCTCACCTTGGCACTTTGTGCCATGTGAACTAAAATTGGCCCTGGTAAAACTATAATTCTATATGAAAACAGCAGACCCTGGTCAGACAATTCCTACAGGAGCCATCTGATCTGGATCTAGTATTAAAATGTACAGGATATGACAGGTTATTTCAAGATGGGGATCAACATGGATATACATCACTCATTTAAACATAAACTGCTAAAGTGGCAACCTTGTTCAACTCACTATAAGGGGATTTCCACATAATAAACACAAGTCTTTTTCTGTTTGTGTTTTTGTTCATCTTCAAAAAAATGTTCATCTTCAAAAATGTTCATCTTCAAAAAAAATATCAATTAATTATTCTTAACATAACATCATAACTCTGTATCAACTCTCCTACTGTTAAAAACAGAGCTACAGATACAGATTTTTAATTGTCACAACTCTAAACTTCTCACGATCATAATGCTGCCACCCTAAATATAATTTGTAGTTTCCTGTGACTTCCTCTTCTTGTTGCTGTTGATTTCTGAAATACATACAATGTGAGAACATCATTAACTCATTCAGTCCTACTTACACCTTTTGGTGCCTTCATAAAAGTCTCTTTGAAACGATAGGGATAAACAGAGCATTTGTTCCAAAGGAGCAAATGCTATATTTGTCACAATGGTTTAAGAACTACTAATTCTGAAAATTTCCTTTCCACTAGTACATGTAAATGCTCTTTTCAATAGTTTCATTCATAGAGGTCAGTTCTAAGTACATGTATAGCCTAGAGCTCAATAGGTTAAAGGCCTATTCAGATTTTTAAATCCGCAACATTTCGAGCAAGGTAAGGGAAGTAGCTGATTACTAGCAATCTGAGGATTGATTTGTAAACATTGCATGCTGAAGCTAGAAAGCTACAGTTTTCAGAATTATAAGATTTTCTCCCTGTTCCTGTTAAACCGTTTCCCTCATAGATGTATCTTTTATCGCTCTTCAAACAGAGTAGACCAAAATCAGGCAATTCCTGTAGGAGCTGCCTGATCAGGGTCTTGTCTATAGAAATAAAACAAATCGGAGTTTGCACTACTGGTTGCAGAAAAAGAATTAGTTCAATGTATCAGAATTGATATTATTTAATCAATTATTCACAGCTTGTGGAGTCTTGCATGAATATTAAACAGGAAAAGGGTTCGCAGTCAGGCAAGACTCCACCTGCTCTGCATATTTAACCATTTTCCTCTACCATAATTATGCGAAACTCTGTCTGCCAATATTATTTAATTGAATCGATATTTATTTTGACTTGTAGAACAAAACAATTTGGGACCATTATGATCTTTGTCACAGCCAATAATATGAACTGGATAAACTTAGATAGGGATATTTTCTTAATACATTTTTATTAAACTCAGCTGGCCCTAGATACGTTTTTATGGAAATTACAGCGGTCCATGTTCCCATGTTCAGAACTGACCTATAACTCTGAACTATACAACTAAATTGACAACTTATCAAGTTCAGGGGACACTCAAATTTGCATCATGCTAAGTGAGTAAAGCAAATTCTTTTCTGTTAATTTACTCACCATTGCTTTAAATCTAGATTGTGTCTTCTTTCTTGTTTTCAGTTTATACACAAGAACCTTTATTCTTTCTCTTCTGTCCTGAAAAACATCAACACATTCTTCGAATTGGAGCCGTTAAAAATGGATTTAAATCATATAACACATACTGTATTACAATCATACTGTATGATTCTGGTATATTAAGTTACATACTATACAAGTCAAAATGTGTGTACTATCGGAACAAGAGCTGTAATGAATACACCAGGCAAAGAATATGAGCATGTTTTACGATACAGGATAACAGCTAGAATATAAATACAAATACATCTACATTTTATAAGTAAAATGGAAAATGCATAAATGTGAGCATCAATACGCATAAAAACCTTTAACCAACAAGCCCCTACAGCACTTTTTGCAAACGTAATAGATCCTGATGAGACAATTCCTGTAGGAGTTGTCTCATCAGGATCTTCTCCGTTTGCTTATCTCTTTCCGTAATAGAAACATTTTATAATGCCTCTGCAAACAGTTTAGCTGTGGGATAAGGGTTAAAAATATCTTCAACTTATATGACAGAGAAAAAGGGCATTCAATAGTCATTTAAATTAAATGTTAAGATACTCGTACAGTCAACTCTATATTGAACCCGTTTAATATGAACTACTGCTTATAGACAAGTAGAAGGAAATTAGTTATTGCTGTTAATTGTTAATAGTTACTGCTTAAAAGTTAATTATTAATAGTTATTGCTTAAAAGTTAATTGTTATTAGTTATTGCTTAAAAGTTAATTGTTATTAGTTATTGCTGAAAAGTTATTTGTTATTGCTTAAATGTTAATTGTTATTGCTTATAAAATTATTTGTTATTAGTTATTGCTTAAAAGTTAATCATTATTAGTTATTGCTTAACAGTTCATTTTTATTAGTTATTGCTTAAAAGTTAATTGTTATTAATTATTGCTTAAAAGTTATTTGTTATTAGTTAATTGCTATTGATTAAATGTTAATTGTTATTATTTACTGCTTTATTGTTATAATTTCATACTATGTATTTACTCTGAATACTCTCCAACTTTTAATAATTGATAATTTTTTACTGCATTTGCCATGTTTTGCAGAAGTTTTAGACGAAATAAAAACAAATATGGATAAGTTTTGACAGTGTCAGTTAGAACAGTGAGGAATGAACGTATCCTATCAATACAGAGCCTGGACAAGTTTTTTTTTGTTTTTTTTTTTCAAATAATTTCTTATACAATATCTCTAGCTAATTGTATGATATAAGATTTTGTCAAATCTCTGATCATACGTTTTTCACTGCGATACAGTTATGACAAGAGGGCCATGAATCGCTCACCTGGTTATAACAGATTTATTTATACATGTACAATAATATCATACTTGCAGATGCCGAGTAACTCAGCAACTAATCTGGAGCACATATCGCGTCAAGTAATATTTTTTATACAGTCAGGTATTTTTAAAGTCAGCTTACAGACATGCATGGAAATAATATACATAAAACATACAAACGTTCTCGAGGCTTAATAACTTAATCCCTCATAAAAAAGTGTATTTTCACGTATTTGCAAACAGAGTAGCTACCCAGATCAGACGGCTCCTGTAGTCGCCTTCTGTTCAGGGTCTGCTTTTTTTGCTAATGTACTTTAGCCCCCCCCCCCCCTCTGAAATCCTAGATCCGCACCTGAATTGATCGATAAAATCAAAGGCACAATCTACCAGCAAGCGTTTGTCTTTAAAAAATGTGTTAATTGTTGGATTACGTAATAGGAAGAAATGGAAAGGTTTCTCGAAAATTATATTTCGTGATAAAAAGTATCAATATTCTGAAAGACACGTTTCTCGAACAGTACATTTCATTATTAAAACAAATTTAAAAGTAAATCTAGTTTTTCGTTGGGCCGGTTTGACCAGCCGAAATATAATGGGGGCCGGTTTGACCAATTTAGGGTCTGGTTTAACTTTTTGGTGACCGGTTTGACCAGGGGCCGGTTAGACTTGGGGCCGGTTTGACCAGTTAGCAATACCGACAACCTGTGTAAGCGGTCGTTTTAACTTTTACATCCCACGTAGCAAGTTACTACACTTGGTAGATTTAAATTCATCCCGTATTATCAGAGTCATTATTAATGAACAATAAGGATCTTATTATAGAATACTAAAGAGTATATACTAAATAACTTGTTCGTCTGCCACAGCCATCCCCCAGTACAGATGGCGATTTGACTACAAGGGAGGCTACCCTATTCAAATTATTCTTTTCAATCTATATCAATTTCTACGTCGCCCAACGCCGATATTGAGATATTGTTGGCTATGTGTCCCCCTTTTGCTAGCCTACTAGATCTAGATTCTATACATCGTTATATGTGAACATACACCATAATGATTCAGATGAAATACAGATCGCCACCTTGATATTTAGATCTAATAATGATAATACTCATTATTCTGGACATCGCTCGATGTATTGCAATATATCCCTATACATGTACGTATGCTATAACTAACGGTCTAGTACATCTACGACCGGCCAACATCGGACTCTGGATACTCTAACACTAACAGACGGGATAGGAATACTCAGCTCATTATAATTTAAAGTTAGATATAAAGGTCTACCTGATTGTAGATCTAAAGACATGTGTAATGGATATTTCATAAAATAAGAGAATACTTACCATATCATATTCTCCAGAACCCTCCATGTTGTCCATTTCCCGCTATTTACCACATGAATGTCACAATAAATAACTAATAACAAATAAGAAATAACAAAAAACTATTAAAAAATAAGTGTTAAGTCAAAATGAGACCTCGGGGCTTCCGTACTAAACCCCAGTGGTGGTTTGGTCTGACCATAATCTATTTGTCACCATTACTTTTATTGTTGTCTTGTGCCTTTTTCTAGTCCTTATGCGTGTGTTGGTCTTGAGATTTGTATATCCTGTGTTGGTGTTTGTGTTTATTAGTGTTTTAGTGCCTTTTGTTGCTTGACTTTTACTATTTTTCTTTCATAATTTACGGTTCTGATAAACATTTTTATTTGTTACTAAATGTTTGTTCAAAACTCATTTGAGACGCCAACATATAACTAGCACTGTATAAAAATAGAGAAGAAGTCCTACAACGAGGGCCAAATACAAAATGGCACGACGCCTAAACATATTTAAATTACAGCACAATTACAAGACCGTACACAAAGGAATTAAATATTTACCATAAAGAAAACAAAGTAGACAATAGGATGGGAGCAGGAGTACCACTTTGGAAATGTCAGTTTCCAACGAATGATTAATAGTGGCGTAACTAAATCAAATGGGTAGACAGCAGCTGGTAATCGCTCATAAAGTTCTGTAGGTGTGGCATTTGCATTCAAATTAACATAAAGAATATCCATTTGCATACAAAGTTGATGAGTCTTGACGAGTTTGTGTGGACATGTTTACATATAACTCGAAATACAAACTATATAATTTTCACTGCTTAAAACCATATCGAAAGGCCTTTCTGTATCATGATTAATGTTGTTTATCTGTTCCCCATGTTTGTTATTCTCTTTATCACATAAGCCGAGACGAGGGAAAGCCAAAATAGAGTGGCATAGCCACTATTGGGTTTCAGTCATATTGGTAGTTTGAAACCGGTCGATAATGAATCTTAAATATAATACGTGGTATCAATGCATGATGCAATTACTTGGAAGCTAATCGTGGCGCTTCATGACCGATTCACTCCTCGGGCGTCATGTGTTGTGTCACTACGCTGTTTTTAAACAATGCCCTAAACTGCCGTCAGCTATTGCACTTTAAATGGTTATGTTATAAAAAAGAATCTTCCTTTAGTGTTCACTGTTCATCACAAATCGATGTTCTGTTCATCATAACTCGGTGCTCTTTAAACTCGTTTACTATAATGAGTATGACACTCGCTAAGCTTGTGCCATATTTTTATATTAAAGTCGTTTCAAAAAATCAATTTGTATTGATTATCCAAATAAGATTCTCTGTGCATGTAATACTCAATATGTGATGTATGTTGCGAAGCTGTGGGGCAAAGCATTTAAGTAGTACGGAAACAAGTATGTAGCCTTTGGAAACATCAATATATAAACATAAACATGAAAACACCTACGGGCTCAAAGAACGAGAGTGGTATACAATTTGGACACAACTAAGCGGCATTTGGAACAAAGAAAATGCAGACATCATTGAAGTATTGACACACAATTGCTGCATTCGGAACAAGTGGAATGTAGAGAATAGAGACCAATCTATGCGGACCTCGGGGCAATGTGTATGAATGCAATATTGGCAACGGATCTTCAATTGCAGTTAGTGTAATCATAATTCATGTTTTCATCCAAATAACTACAGTTTCAAATCAGGTTATATGTAAGGGCTAGTTAATATCTTAAAAATCTGTTACCATAAATTGATTGCTAAAGATATATGACAAGACGAGTCGGTGTACTGCATGTGTGCGGGTAACCATTATGATCGTTTTCTGTTTTGAGGAGTGTAATGATGACAGACATTATAGTACTGTTAACTGAACCTTTGTTTTCAAAATGATAGAATGAAATATCCCTTTTCATTCAAAGTCGATTACCATAGAATAATACCCCAGGGGCAGATAGGGTTACCATGACTTAGATTAGCATTTTGTTAATCAGTTTATTAACATATTCATGTATATTAATGAGACAAGACAATGAGTGACAAAGACAAGGAAACTGAACAAACTTAATCTGAATGCATCATTGAAATAATTGCATAGAGATGGTTGTTTATACATGAAACTACCACAAGGAAAATAATGTAGCTGACATAATGTAGAAAAACGTGTCTCTACATGTTATCTGCATTTTATTGAGTTGTAGAGTCATAGAGACGGTAAATAGAAAACAGATTCAGTCAGAGAAGGCCCTGCACATGATCTTTCGGTTAATATGCACGCACGCACGCACAAACACACACACATACACACACACGCACGCACACACACATACACACACACACAAACGCACACCCACCACGAGATGAACACAGAAAACACCAACAGACACACAAGAACTAGAGACAACAAAATCAGAAGCACAAAGGCGTAAGGCAAACAAAAGGAATGGTGACAAAGGGAATATTTGTGTTGCTTCCTTAACTGCGCACAATCCTTGTCAAACCACTCTCCTGTCAACATTTCTGTTCTACACAACCGTTTCATTCTAATGCCCTCGCTACAACCGACGACCATGAAAATGTAAGGTGAGCTGTTATACTGTATTGATGCACTCAACAAATTTCATAGATACGTATTTTAACGCATAATTATGCAAATGGGGCAAACTCGCGAACTAGCTGTTTAATCAGCTTCTGTTCTGTTTGCTTGTGGAACTCCATGGACCTAATTCTACACAGTTTCTTTAGATTATACTTTACTCGTATGCTTGTATAAGTGTTCTAGATGCCACATTTTATTAAATGAATATCAATACAGTAACTGGTTAAAACAGACATCAAGACATGGGGACAATACAGTATAAGCCAGTTTACGGAGGAATAATTTAAACTATGGTTCAATCGTGTGGTTGAGGGTCTGATTACGAAAAGCACTCGTGGTCATAAGTGAAAAGTCGTATGTATGTACTTGTCAACCAACGCATTTGTAATTGTTATCGTTTTTAGACCCATGCTTCGGTTGTTGAATGTTTTACGAAAGTTAAAAAGAGAAAGAAAAAGCCAATAACGTAAAATGCATTTTATTTGATCTTTCATTTCACAAATGGCATTTGGTTTTGCAAGTTTTGATTAGATCCGCCCCTAATATACAACAAAACATTCAAGGCATTTCTTCAAACATTCACTCCATAGAAAACACATTTAAAAACCTTTGCAATTAGAGTATATCCAGATCAGACTGCTCCTGTAGGATCCGCCTCATTAGGGACTTTTCTGTGTGATTATGGAATACATGTAATTTAAATCTGATGCTATAGTTTCTGCAAGGACTAAATGTTTTATGTTCTTATATATAATTATAAAAGTAAATATCATTTATATCAATGATGGCATTAGAAACTTCATGAATATATGGAGTAAATTGTTAAACATAATCATAATTTATGATAATTATACATGTTTATAATTATAGAGGATAATGGCGATCAGCTGTAAAATAGACCTGGGTCAATGCTTATATAGCTTTTAGTTGAGTCTGAGTTTCGTTCTCAAGCTTTTGATTGGTCAGATTTGAGTTCTCAAGCTTTTGATTGGTCAGATTTGAGCCAAAGGCTCAAATCTGACCAATCAAATGCTTGAGAACGTTCTCAGACGCAACTAAAAGTTTTATAAGCATGGACCCTGTTATCTGGCAAGATTATAACCATGATGGCATTAGACATTTCATGAATAAATGGGGGTAAATTGTTAAACATAAGTATGGTTTATAATAATTATACATAATTATAGAGAATGTTAGTAATCAGTTGTGAAATAGACCTGTTATCTGGCAAGGTACGAGTCTGAAATACACACAGAACAGCGATTATAACATAATACGAATGTTCTAAAGTCTTATTTAGGACATTTTATTTTGCAAATGCACTGGTTATATATAAATGACGGGGTGCCCTCTGACGCGGTGCCTTCCGTTCGGGGTCCGCACTGTTTGCAATAACAATCAATTTCTACCGTTTGCAACAGAACATAATTATTTCCTTTGCAGTGAACAATAAGTGGGACTTTGATTTAGTTTCGAGCTTACCTCTTTTATATGGAAGGTAGGGTAGAATGGTTAAAAAGCCAGACAGAAGGCTTTCGTGTAATTTGTTGTTCCATAGTCACGCACTTAAAGAGGAAGTCCCTACCATGATCGCATATTTTAAATAATATCATAAAACTTGGTATTTGTTATGCTCTATCATTATTATGAAGGCTCCCAATTTGAACTTATATCGAAAAATGCCCCTGTGATACAAATAGACCGATTTCATCAATACGGATAATTTTTGTTCTACAACACAATATTATCGGCCTTTTCCGTTAAATTCTTCCGCGTTTTGCCGATGATCACCCGATCCCTTAATTGTTTACGTAATACCTTTCTCGGTATTGGTCGGAGAATCGCGAATATGGCGAACAGTTACGAAACAATAACCCAACCCGATTAACACTGAAACATCGGGGAGTAAAACCGGGATCGGCGATATCAAACAGATGGATGTTTTGTCATTATAAACGGTAATTGGATGAGTCTTTTTGCGATATACTACTTTTCAGCACATAAACAACGCGTCAAATGTAGGGACATCCCCTTTAAACGCCTTTGCATACAGGGTAGACAAAGATGAGACATTTCCTGTAGGAACCGTCTGGCCAGGGTCTGTCCTGGTTGCTTATGGACTTATACAAATTTTAATCTAAAGTTTTCGCCATTTCAAAAACAAATACAGTGCTCCGTCTCTACAACGACACCTTTTGGGATACGAAGATTCTAAAAGGTGGTCACAACATAGGGTTTGATGGAGGCATAAAGAAAATACGATGGAAAAAATTGTGTCTGGAGCCTTGTTGTTTCGGAAACAGTGACATGCGTTGTTGTAAGGAGGGAATCGTTATTGAGAGGGTCGTTGTAGGGAGGGAGCACTGTATGTTCATATACCAAATTAAGCTAATACATATTCATACATACATTACTTTTCACAGAATGTTAACACTGTTTTAAAAAGAAGACACCTATGTTATGTTTGATCAAATTGTGATAGCACAAATTGTTCGATCAAATGTCATAGCACAAACTGCCATTCAATTACAGTGCAAACCCTCTAAACTGGATGTTCAAATTTGTATCAAATGATGGGTGAAAGTCACACAGAAAGCTCTGAAAAGGAACTCTCTGCATGAATTATGTCTCCACCCATATTTATATGGGGGAGACATATTGTTTTCGTAAGAGTTGTCTGTCTGTCTGTCTGTCTGTCTGTCTGTCCGTCTGTCCGTCACACTTTTTGTCCGGACGATAACTTCAATATGCCTGATGCCAGTTGATTGAAACTTCATATATGGAAAGAGCATAATGAGAGGAAGTGTCATGCACAAGGTTCATACCTCTGGCCTCACTAATATAGGAGTTATTGCCCCTTGTTAAAAACAACAACACTTTTTTGTCCGGACGATAACTCCTATATGGCTAATGCCATTGGATTGAAACTTCATATATGGAAAGATCATGACGAGAGGAAGTGTCATGCGCAAGGTCCATAACTCTGGCTTCACTAATAATGGAATTATTGCCCTTGTAATTTTTTTTCAATTTTTTTGTCCGGACGATAACTCCTATATGGTTCATGCCATTAGATTCAAACTTCATATATGGAAAGATCATGACAAAAGGAAGTGTCAAACACAAGGTCCATAACTCTGACTTCACTAATATTCGAGTTATTGCCCTTGTAAAAACAAATTCACAATTTTTTGTCCGGACGATAACTCCTATATGGCTCATGCCATTGGATTGAAACTTCATACATAGAAAGATCATGATAAGAAAAAGTGTCATGCTTCAGGTCCATAACTTTTGTTTCACTAATATTGGAGTTATTGCCCTTTGTAAAAAAATCACAATTTTTTGTCAGGATGGTAACTCCTATATGGCACATGCCATTGGAGTGAAACTTCATACATGGAAAGATCATGATAAGAGAAAGTGTCATGCATAAGGTCCTTAACTCTGGCTTCAATAAATTGAGAGTCATTGTCCCTTGTACATTTGTTTAATGCTTTCTTGTCCGGATGATAACTCCTACATGGCTCTTGCCATTGTATTGAAACTTCATACATGGAAAGAGAATGATAAGGGAAAGTGTCATGAACAAGCGCCATAACTATGGCTTCAATACTTTTGGAGTTATTGCCCTTTGTTACATTTTTTGTCCGATCAATAACTCCTGTTCGACCGATGCTTTTGGAATGACATTTCATTTATGGAAAGAGCATGATAAAAGTAAGTGTCATGCACAAGGGCAATAACTCTGGTGTCAATATTTTTGGAGTTATTAGCTGTTATCATTTTCTTCTTGAAAAATGTGGTGTGGAAAGCGCATAATGAGGGGAAGTATCAATCATCAAGTCCATAACATTTTAGTGATTTTCCTTTACATATTGTTTTTATTAGAGGGGAGACATCCGTTTTTGTGACAAAAACCTCTAGTTTCATCCTGCATTAGGCAGCCACCTGCCTAAAAGGAAACGAAAAGTGATTTGTTAATATTCCATTATAGAGTTATTTTAATTGTTCTTAGTAAAACCGAGGGTCTAAAATTATAGTAAATAGCCTACAACATCATAATTGCATATACCATGCACATAAGTTATAATTCTGGGTCTAAACGGCAAGTGGGTGCATAACGAAGGACAGAATATAGTGTGATGAGAGAGAAAATATATACGTCGTGTGTAGGTATCGTACTCAACACCTATAATTTCACAGTCGGACACTAAACCGCAGCACCTTTACAAATGCCGATACAGGTAAACTACAACCTGGAACATACACCATCTCTCTATGAATTTCAACAGTCATGTCCCAATCATAAACATCAGCTGTAACAGAGGTTTCACGGAGAGAAAATATATCCGTCGGCTGTGGGATCGAACTCGAGACATAGACACTCCTTGTCAAGCACTCTACAAAATCGCCATAAAGACCAGTTTGTACAAGGCTGCATGAGTGTTGATACAAGTGATAACGGATTTGTAGTAGACCCAGATCAGACATATCCTACCGCAGACGTCCGATTAGGGTTTTTATGCTGCTTTGTTGAACCGTATATGTCAGGGATCGAATATGTAACACGAGTGAAACATTCGACCGAATATGTTACATGTGTGATATATTCGTTCGAAAACGACACGCGCATTAAACGAATATGGTACATAAAATGTGATATATTCGTGTGGCTCAAGATTTTATATGCACACCAAAATAAATATGTTACCCCCACAAAGTGGACATAAAAAACGAACATGACAACGAATTCGTCACAATTTGTTAATTGTTAGATATATTTTTTTTACAAAAGCACATTTTATTGAAATCTTACTTATGCCACAAAGGTTTCATGATCATGATCATCATCATCGTCATCATCATCATTATCACGTTCATCATATCGATCTTCGTCATCATCATCATCTTCATCATCATTATCATCATCATCATCATCCTTATCGTCATCATGATATCATCACCATCATCAAATGTTAATATAGTCATTCTTTTACTGGAAAAACACAGGTTAATTTGTTTCCGTTTCATGCAAACGTGCGACAAATGAAGTTAAAATATGCTAAAAGCAATCATGACATCGATATTATATTGAAATAAAATGAATGACATTGTTTTTGAATTCTTTGGACCAATGTTCAGAGCTGTATCAGTTTCCTTTTTATTTGCACATTAGTGCCAATAACTGGTCTGTTATCGACATTGCATATTTACACCAGTTATATTAAAATGGCACATAAATGCAAGTACATGAAACTGTACAAATATGCTTAAAATAACATAATGTGTGATATAGTAAATAGAAATTGCATATATGACAATGTCGTTTAATAACGCAACATATTTGCGGCAGTGATATTAAAATGGCAAATAAATGCAGTCACATGAAACTGAAAATATGCTGCAAATAATTACATATATGACAATGTTTATAATTCGTTGAAATCACTATTTAGGGCTGTATCAGTTTCTTGATTATTACAGTTATGAAACTTTCTTTTGCTCTCTGAATGATATACCCCTTTCCACATGAATTGAAAATCACTTCCAGTTATGCAGAAACAGCAAGAACGCTAAATAAGATGGTGATGAGTTGAATGTGACGAGGATGTTGTTATTGATGATGATGGTCGTATTGAGGATGTTTTCGGTGATGATGGTAATCAGGATACTGGATACGACGATGATGATAGTGATGGTGCTGTTAATAATTATTGTGAATACTGATGCTGATAGTGAATGATGGAGATAATGAAAAGATGATGATAAATATGATGATGATGATGATGATGGAGGATGATGGTCAGCATCGTGATAATGATCGCGATTCTGGTCGTAATGATGCTCCTGACGAAAACCATTACGCTGATTATACTAACTATAATATTTGTAGTAGTGGTGGTGGTAGTGGTGGTGATGGTGATGAAAATGATGATGATGATGGTGATTTTATTATAATTATTATGAGGAGGAGGATGATTATGATGATGGCGATGATGGTGATGGTGAATGATGGTAATTGTTTTATATCACAACGTATGTGACATATGCGTTTATGCTTTTTAGTGTCATACTGGGGCAAACGAATATGACACATTTGTCAGGTGTGAAGTTTACGGTCGAATATATCACACACGTGTTACATATTCGATCCGTGACATATACGGTTCAACGCTGCTTGATTATGACACGCATACAATTCTACGGTTTCAGACATTTCCAATAATTGCCGTGTCCATGTGTCATTATAAATACTAATCTAACCAATAATCGTGTTGAAATTATTTATTAGGATATTGACAACATACAAAAGGGAGCTTTCTGCATTACAACAGAACATGACTATAACAATCACTTAAACATTTACTCTATGAATATAAATACAAGAAATAATACCATTATGTATTAATTAACTCATTTTTATAGTAACGCATGAAAAAGGAAATGCTTGCCCCTTAACCCATTTGCGCCCAGTAGATTCTTCCATATTTAGATGTTGTATTAGTCAATGATTGATCTAAGGGATGCCTGGTCTAAATTTTCAATATCGTTTTGTTTCATATCAGCAAACATCGTGCGGCGTCTGATCAGATTCCACACGGTTTGCCTACATCCCATATAGGGGGTCTTGGGCACAAATGGGTTAAAATACTGTAGTATCATATGTACATTGTCATAGGCAAACATAGCAGGTCCTTATCAGAAGGCTCACACATGAGCCGTCTGACCTTAGTATACTCTGTTTGCAAAGGCATTAGTTAATGAATAACCATGCATGCAGGTAATATAAGAGGACTGCTTATTGCAGATTGAAATGTTTGTAGAAAACTCTTAGACGAGTTATATCATAAGCACTTATTTCTTTATTATATTCAACTACCATCTTTTAACCCTTTCCCGGTTCTATAATTGTCGCAATTTTCAATACCTACGGAATATTCATGGAGGACATATTTGTTAATAAAATATGGAAAAGTGAATATCGTAGCCATATTAGAAACTAATGAAACAGATATATCAACGTATATTAGCCCTTCGTTTGCTATTCGCGTCAATATACCAACCTGTAAATAGTGAAGACCCAGATGAGACAGCTCCTGCAGGAGCTGTCTCATCAGGGTCTGCACTATTTACAAGTTGATTGTGCAACCAGTGAACTCCACAGCAGTGATTGCACAGCGAAATACATGTACACAGTGACAAAATATGTAAATATACAACAGGGCATGGGTAAAGCAGAAGAAATGTATTTTAAAATTCAGCAAGAGAAGGGTTAACAAACAGAGAAGATGCTAATAAGATGACTCCTATAAGAGGGGCTGGTCTGATCTGGGTCTACTATGTTTGCAGATGCGTGAAAACACGTTTACACGAGGGAAAGGGTTAAAGACTGAACTAAATTCTATTTTTATAGTAACATATACATGCATATTCTATTTACTATTGTTATGCTTAAAATAGTTTAAAACAATTCACACACCACATGTTAATTCAGAATCATACATTAACTGTACAAGTAGCCACCTGACAGAAAGGTTCTGAATACCTCTCTGCTAAAAATCGAATGAAAGAGTTTTGTATGTAAATATTCTAGTAAGACTGTCAAATCACTCTCATATATCAAATGAGTTTAATAGTTAATTGTAAATTACATGTGTATACGGTATTGAACCAAGTCGGTATGCGACCTCTTTCATTTGTAGATATTTTCTAAGGCCATGATAACCCGTTCAATCTCCATATTGAACTTGTTTGAGGCATACGCACATAAATATAGTATAGACTGAAGGTTTTTTGTCATGCTTTGAAGTCTATCCCATTTTTTCAGTTCCTATAAAGATGCAAAAAAGCACCCAAAGCAAGAATCAGGCCACCAAATGCAAGACTAGCAAGTGTGCTTGCAGGTAGTGTGCCTATGTACACCGAAACTGTCACCCAAATGGTACCATTTCCAAAGCGGAAGTCTTACAAACGTTCCTCTACGACTTTCATCCCGCATTGACACTTCGCTTGCTATTCACGTCAATATACATACCTGTAAATAGTGAAGACCCAGATGAGACAGCTCCTGCAGGAGCTGTCTCATCAGGGTCTGCACTATTTACAAATTGATTGTGCAACCAGTGCACTCCACAGCAGTGATTGCATCGTAAAATATGTGTCATAGTGAAGATATATGTAATTATACAACAGGGAATGGGTAGAGAAGGAGAATTTTTTTAAAACTCAGCAAGAGAAGGGTTAAGCATTAGAAGTCATAGGTCGAAAAGGTACTGGATAACTTTTTACAATAAGTTCGGGTGAGTTTTTGTATGTAACAAAAAAATGCAAGACTAACAAAACACTCTCATAGCGTTAAATAGTTTTCGTAACTATTTAATTGTGACTTATACAGTTTTGGACCAAGTCAGTGCATATCCTCTTTAGTCGTAGATGTCTTCTAATGTTATGATTAGCCGTTCAATATCCATGTTGAACTTGTACGAAGCTGGCTCATATTTAGACAAAATAGACTCAAGCTCGTGTACCGTACTTTGTAGTTTATCCCTTTCCTCCGCTCCTATAAAGATACTAAACAATGCATCAAAGGCCAGAAACAGGACACCAAATGCAAGACCAGCAAGCGCGCATGTCGCTATTGTGCCTATGCACACCGTAATTGACACACATATAGCACCGGTGTAGATGCAGGACATCACAACTATGCTCGTGACACCCAGTACGACACCGGCAGCTAATACAGCTCTCTTCGCCAACCTGACTTTATCCATGAACGATGTGTCCACAGACATTATTTTGTCGAACAAGCTACTATCGATCCGTCTCTTTAGATCAGAAACCTTCTCTTCTACATACTCTGTAATCTGGCGCAAACGAGACTGGATCACTCGACAGTTTGACCTCAGGTCTTCATCATGATCGACTCTAATCTTTGAAAATCGTTTTCCAGGAATATATTTGTGAATACAGTCTATTAAGTCGTTGGTTCGCTTGAAGTTTGACTCCATCAAAGTTGTGAGTTTAGAGCTCAACGCCTTCACCTTTCTTCTCAGCCCTGGATTTTCTGGGTAGAAAATGTCAGAGAAAAATGCCATCTTGCAATAATTGTCTGAAAAGATAAAGTTAAACTGAAACATACACAAAATCATGCACTCGTATTATACAAGGCCTCACTATAGAACATAACCCTTAATTTTGTCATCCGCAACCCGAGTCACGTTTGTAAACAGTTTGGATCCAAATGAGACGACGAGTAACTCAGCATGTCATCAGGGTTCAAGTTGTTTGAACTCTATAAATGATTTATATAGGTATACTTATTATTCCAAATTGCCACTACAACCAAATTCAAGCCGAAATAAGTCTTCCAAAGCTGGGTAACGATTAAGGGAGGGGTGGGGTGCGCAATGGTATCTGTCCATGGAAAAACATAGTGACTTTACATTTACACAAAGGGCCAGTTAAGAGGTGTAAAATAAAATATGTATATCCGCTTTTTTCTCTCTGTAAAACTATATGATTTTATCACTTCGGGAAGATTTTAAAGAGTGGTAACAACATAGGGTTTGGTAGAGATATAGCTATTTCAATATTGATTATATTATCGTACACACCTTTATCTGTAGCTATGTTTGTCATATCAAAAATTCAAAACTTTCTCGTATTATACAGGTTTAGTCAATCGAATGCTACCGTAGTTTTGTCAAGACGGTGTCTGATCAGGGACTTCACTTTCTGTCTCATTCTCTATTTCTATAAATGTGCTTCATTCTTTTGAAATTTGCATGTATTTATCTCATTTCCTTATTGTACCGAATGATTGATTTAACACAATTTGGATTGCAGAGGACACTTAGAAATTTCGCGCCGAAAGGTTTAAGAGTGACATTTAAATAAACCTTAATGCAGTAATATGACAATACATTTAGATCTACAATGCCGTGAAACAAACATGCCCTTAGACTCATTAACCGTCATCTGATGTTTATTTCATGCCGATAATATTAACAGACAACGAAGGAATGTCTAATGGTTTCACACCAAGATGACATTTTGGACCTTCCAGGCAACAGTGGGAATATAACAATGATAAAGGGGAGAAACTCTTTACAACATTTTGGGTCAATTAGGTACAGATGTATCTCCCTTTAGTTTCTCTTCAAGTTTAGATTATATGAATGTTTTGAAACAGTGCACTCCATAAATATGTCTTTCCAAAGTAGACAAATATCAGATGGATCCAGCATGAGCAGGGTCTGTCCCGCTTCTTCTGCCATAGCCAAAACGTCCTGTGTCCATGTAGTTAACCTATTCATGATATCAGTATTTCTTACATAAATATTCATGGAGTAAAAGATTAAATAGTATCAACCCTATTCACGTAACCATTCAACTGTTACATAATAGTCGCTAATCTCGTTCAAATTAAAAATTGGAACACATCGTATGAACTTTTTGCATGTCAAGGAATGCTGCTGAGGGGATGCTGATGAAATCCTAAGGCATTGATTGGCATATCAAATAGTGCAGACCCTAATCTGATCCAGAGGTTATAAAACCTTTTGCTTGCGTCTGAGATCATTCTCAAGCATCTGAAAGCTCAGATTCTGACCAATCAGACACTTGAGAAAGTGATCTAAGACTTGATCTAAGTCTCAGACTCAGACGTTTTATAACATTGGATACAGAAAGCTCCTTTGCATAATTGTTATGTCCCATGTATGGGATAATGATAGATTATGTGGGTTCACTAAAATGGCAAAATACAAATCAACTGAACTCAGATGAAACGATTTTGCTAGAGATTCGCCTAAACATTTATACAAAATTTATTAAAACATATTAATTAAACAAAACTGAATAAAAAATATCACTAAAAGATTTTATGACAAGAGGGCCAGAATGGCCCTGACATCGCTCACCAGACAATCAGAGGAGAAGATTTTCAAAGTTTTCACTATATGTTTCTATTGAAAACTTAACACCCCAAGGGCGGTGCCAATTTTGACCCCAGGGACACAATTTATATAACTTTTGTAGAGGACCTGAACATGATGCTGAAAGAATGTAGTGAAAGAATGGATAGAGCATAGACCACTGGAACTTGTATTAAATCTTTGGATGCTAGAGGCGGATTCTCCCACCACTAATGACCTATGCAAACAGTTTGGATCCAGATCAGGCCCCACATAATGTGGGGCCTGATCTGATATCCAAATTGTTTGTAAATGAGACTGAACTTCTGAGAAACTTAGAAAGAATGTGTTTAGTGGGATTCTCCCACCACTAATGACCTATGCAAACAGTTTGGATCCAGATCAGGGCCAATATAATGTGGGGCCTGATCTGATATCCAAACTGTTTGTCAATGAGACTGAACTTCTGAAAAACTTAGAAAGAAAGTGTGTAGTTAGGATAACTTATGAATTTGCTGCAGACAACAATTTAGCAGATGACAAAAATTACCCAGCATGCAAAGAGTTAAGCTGAAATTCACAACAGATATGCTCTATATTGATATCTGGTAGCTTAATGCAGGGCATAGGTATGAAAAAAGCTTTAAGAGTGTTCTGCATAATGAGAACTATCCACAGTTTTCTCAATCTTAAATGAGTGTGTGTTATTTGTCTAAACACAATTTCTACTCTACTGATCAGGCTAAGGGTGATTATATAAGAACTCACACTGACAGGTCTCAGCTCTGCAGGCTGATATATTAAGGAGAAACCTTTAGACTGTCGTTTCTGACGTGAAGAAGACTGTACACACAGGGCAGGGCCAATTTTAACTCAAGAACTATGATACTTATAAAACCCATAAAGTTATACACCACATATCTAAGCTCTGGGACATGTAGTTTCTGACAAGAATATTTTTAAAGTTTTTCCTATGCATGACTAGTGATCCCATGGGCTGTTTAAGCAGTCAGCTACCAAAAACTGGCAATCCCTGGGGTTGGACCAATTTTGACCCTAGGGGCATAATGTATATAACTTTTGAAGAAGCCCTGAAGTTGAAGCTATGTGCCAAATATGAAAGCTGAGGACCTTCTAGTTTTAGAGGAGATGATGTTCAAAGTGTTCACTATATGTTTCTATTGAAAACTGAAAACCCCTGGGGCAGGGCCAATTTTTACCCCAGGGGTATAATTTATATAACTTTTGTAGAGGACCTACAGATGATGCTATGTGCCAAAGATGAAAGCTGAGAACCCTGTAGATTCATAGGAGAAGATTTTTAAAGGTTCAAATTGTTGACGACTGACGACGCACGACGCACGACGCACGACGACGGACGACGGACATCAGGCAATCACAAAAGCTCACCCTGAGCACTTCGTGCTCTGGTGAGCTAAAAAACAGTACAGACCCTGATAAAAACGTCAGCCAGCAGCCCTTTCATCTGGGTATACAGTTTTCGAATTTGTTATTTACTCGGTTCCCGATTTAACCTTCGCTCAGATGAGACAGCTCCTGCAGGAACTGTCTCGTCAGGGCCTGCCCCATTTACAAGTTGATTGTGCAACCAGTGCACTCCACAGCAGTGTTTGCCCAGCAAAATACTTGTAAACAGTGCAGATATATGTAATTATACAATAGGGTATAGGTAAAGAAGGAGAAAATGTATTTTAAAAACCGTTACTCCATGAATATCCATGTAAGCATTACCGACACCATGAGTATTACAATGGCCAATGGACACAAACGGGTTAGCCCCTTGCAAAACCTGTAGAACCGTGCTATATCACCCCATAACAAACAGAGCAGAGTCTGATCAGACATCTCCTGTAGCGTCTACTCGGTTATCCGTGCTATATCACCCCATAACAAACAGAGCAGAGTCTGATCAGACATCTGTAGCGTCTACTCGGTTATCCGTGCTATATCACCCCAAAACAAACAGAGCAGAGTCTGATCAGACATCTCCTGTAGCGTCTACTCGGTTATCCGTTCTATATCACCCCATAACAAACAGAGCAGAATCTGATCAGACATCTGTAGCGTCTACTCGGTTATCCGTGCTATATCACCCCAAAACAAACAGAGCAGAGTCTGATCAGACATCTCCTGTAGCGTCTACTCGGTTATCCGTGTTATATCACCCCATAACAAACAGAGCAGAGTCTGATCAGACATCTCCTGTAGCGTCTACTCGGTTATCCGTGTTATATCACCCCATATCAAACAGAGCAGAGTCTGATCAGACATCTCCTGTAGCGTCTACTTGGTTTGCAAAGGTGATGAAAGGGGTATTTATGGCGTAAGGGATTAAAGGGTTTCGACTGTCAAAGTGCAGGTCTTACAGATACAACAATGAATTCAATGTCTTACATAAAAACAATGTATTCACTGTTGCAAATGACTAACGTACAATGTACTCATTGTTGCAAATGACTACTGTACAATGTATTTACTGTTGCAAATGACTACTGTACAATGTACTCACTGTTGCAAATGACTACTGTACAATGTATTTACTGTTGCAAATGACTACTGTACAATGTATTTACTGTTGCAAATGACTACTGTACAATGTACTCACTGTTGCAAATGACTACTGTACAATGTATTTACTGTTGCAAATGACTACTGTACAATGTATTCACTGTCGCAAATGACTACAATGTATTCATTGCTTTAAATAACAATGTATTCACTGTCGCAAATGACTACAATGTATTCATTGCTTTAAATAACTACAATGTATTTACTGTTGCAAATGACTAATGTACAATGTATTCATTGTTGCAAATGACTACTGTACACTGTATTTACTGTTGCAAATGACTACTGTACAATGTACTCATTGTTGCAAATGACTACTGTACAATGTATTTACTGTTGCAAATGACTACTGTACAATGTATTTATTGTTGCAAATGACTACTGTACAATGTATTTACTGTAACAAATGACTACTGTACAATGTACTCAATGTTGCAAATGACTACTGTACAATGTATTTACTGTTGCAAATTACTACTGTACAATGTACTCACTGTTGCAAATGACTACTGTACAATGTATTTACTGTTGCAAATGACTACTGTACAATGTACTCACTGTTGCAAATGACTACTGTACAATGTACTCATTGTTGCAAATGACTACGCTGTATTCGCTGTTACATGACTACGATACATTCACTGTTGCAAATGTTTGCAGCAGTCCGAATTTAGATCGGGCAAAAGTTCGCTAAAAAACAATTAATAGGACAAAGCGATAAACACACCACTTGACCTAGATTTGCCCACAGATACATGTGGTTAAGTGCTGGTATAGAGCGACCAAGGACAGTCGAATGTAATTCTTAGCAAAACAGGACAGGTGCTGATCAGAAGGCTCCTATAGCAGCCGTCTACTCTGGGTATACTCTGTTTGCAAACGTGCCAAGAGTCGGCTCTTTGTGGAGAAGGTTAATTAGAGAAGAAACTGCGAATATACAGCTAGGTCTATATAATAGTCCAAGTAAGTGTAAACGAGATACTTTCGGTTTGATTTATATCCCAGGCGATGTAAGACGACAACTGTTGTCTTAACCCTTTATCTGCTCATTTTTCATGTAAGAGATAATGGTATCATGAATATTTATTAGCGGATTTTTTATAATGTGCCATTTTAAAAGATTTGTCGTCACTTTGACAAAAAGCAACTGTATGATCAGCTCTATACCATGTCTAAAGTAAACACAGAAGGCTTATATAGGAACCGTCTGATCTAGGTCTACTCTTTTTGCAAACACGTGAAAAAAGCGTTTATATGAAATAAAGGTCTAACTCATTTGTGCCGAAAGGCCATTTAAATGTCATAGGCATGCAATGTAGACTCAGATCAGAAGGATGTCTGATCAGGATGAACTGATTGTTGATAATGGCTTTTACCAGCAAATACAGTAAAATCTCTCTATAACGACCACGACATTACAGTAAAACTTCTCTATAACGACCACTAAATTTACAGTAAAACCGCTCTATAACGGCCAAGAAATTGTGTTAATTAGTTGGTATTTAGGGCAGGTGGCTGCTTAAAGCAAGGTGGAAGTAAATCAGAACGCTCCTATAGGAGCGTTCTGTTTTACTTTCACCTTGCTTTAAGCAGCCATCTGCCTTTAACACAAAATACTTGATGTAATGTTATGGCCGTTATAGAGAGGTTTTACTGTATGCTACAGTAGAACCTATCTTAAGCGACCTTTAAAATGGCCGGTAGTAGCTTAATGCAGGTCAGAAGTAATTCAGAAAGCCCCTATAGGAGCTTTCGGCATTACTTTTGCCCTGCATTAAGCAACCAGCTGTTGTTGGTTTTTTTTTTAGCTCACCTGAGCAAAGCTCAGGATGAGCTTTTGGGAGACTTGAATGTCCGGCGTCCGTCGTGCGTCGTCAACAATTTGCTTGTGAACACTCTAGTGGTCACAATTTTAGTCCAATCTTCATGAAACTTGGTCAGAATGAATGTCTTGATAAAATCTCGGACGAGTTCGAAAGTGGGTCAAGTTGGGATAAAAACTAGGTCACTAGGTCAAATAGTAGGACAACCTTGTGAACCCTCTAGATGTCACATTTTTAGCCTAATTTTCATGAAACTTGGTCAGAATGATTGTCTTGATAAAATCTCGGAGGAGTTTGAAAAGTGGGCTACGTGTGGTAAAAAACTAGGTCACTAGGTCAAACAGTAGAAAAACCTTGTGAACACTCTAGTGGTCACAATTTTAGTCCAATCTTGATGAAACTTGGTCAGAATACATGTCTTGATAAAATCTCGGACGAGTTCGAAAGTGGGTCAAGTGGGGTTAAAAAATAGGTCACTAGGTCAAACAGTAGAAAAGCCTTGTGAACACTCTAGTGGTCACATTTTTTGTCCAATCTTCATGAAACTTAGTCATAATCATTGATAAAATCTCAAAGTGGTTTGAAAGTGGGTTATGTGTGGTTAAAAACTAGGTCACTAGGTCAAATAGTAGGAAAACCTTGTGAACACTCTAGAGGTCACATCTATAGCCAAATCTTCATGAAAATTGGCCAGAATGATTGTCCTAATAAAATCTTGGACATGTTTGAAAGTGGGTTATGTGAGGTCAAAAAGTAGGTCACTGGGTCATATCTTAGAAAAATCTAGTTTACACTCCAGTGGCCACATTTTTTGCCCAGTCTTCCTCAAACTTGCTCAGAGTGTTTGTCTTGGTGATACCAAGGTTGAGTATGACCATGGGTTGGGTGGGAATAAAAAGTAGGTCACTAGGTCAAATCTTAGAAAAATTACTCTAGAGGGCACATTTTAAGCCCAATCTTGATAAAATCAATATACTAAATCTTTGAAAATCTTGTTCTGCAGAACTACTGCTCATGATCCACTATCAACATTGTTCAAATATTATCCCTAAGGTCAAAGTCTTAAATCTATGGTAATCAGGTGAGCGATTAAGGGCCATCTTGGCCCTCTTGTTTTAAATGCGTCCAATCAATATAAGGTCGCTTAAGACACATGTACATATACATGTGGAAAACCATACAGTACCATGCTGAAATGAAGAACAAATCGTCGGATACTACATGCATACATTAATATCTGACCGATAGTTGAAAATGGCTCTGTATGAAAGTGTTCAGTACAGCAGTGTCAAGTGTAATTTACAACAATTATTTGTACAGTTTAATAACTCGAAATTCGGTATAACTCGAACTCAAAGCTCGGCCCTATCAAACTCTACAATACAGAACTGTTCTAAAATGTATCCCTACGCATATCTAGAATCGTACGTGACAGCTAAACGCAGGTCGAAATAGTACTGAAAGTTCCTACACAAGGGTCCAGTATTACTTTAACCCTGCATTAAGCTATGAACTTGAGATCAGATGAGTCGAACTTAAGTTACCTCGAAGTAATTTGTATGGTCTCTAGAAGTTCGAGATATCAAGGTTCAGCTGTGTATACATCACAAAGTCAGTTCAGTAGTGTTACTTGTAACTTACTAAATCATTTAGTTATCATCTACACAACAACCGTCATCTACACAAGTTATCAAAGTAAACATGGCCTCGTTTCAAGTATCAGCATTTCAGTTTAAACCTTCATGAGTAAATAACCGTCTCATCTGGATCAAAACTGGTTTCTAGGAGTATAACTAATTCACCGTTAGTATGATAAGAAATAAGTTCAAAAGGAAATAGACATGGTTGGAGGCCTTTTAACCCTTATTTTCTGAATGATTTAACAACGACAACTAGAAATTTGGCGCCGAAAGGGTTAACACATTTCACCCGTTTATCAACAGATACGTCTTCCTACGCATTAATTGCAAACAAAGAAGTCCCTATAGGAGCCGTGCGATCGGAATCTGCTCTGATTACTTACAGAAAAACGTAGATCTGATTCTACAGTTTCTGCTAAGACTAAATTTTCCTTTCTTTATATGCTATTTTACGTAATCATTTAATCAATATTCATCGTGCCATATTTCCTTACATTAATATTCATAGAGTAAAGTTAAGATAAAGAAATATTCGCGTCTGGCTTTGACAGACAATGCTGAAAGGTAAACTACTACATATTTTTATCGCCGACAGTTGTTTGTTATTCGTGTTCTAAAGATCAACGTAGGTACTGATAAACTCTAGAGCATTTTACAACATAGCAAATCTGACATGATGTTGACCATAGTGAACACAGCTGAACCAGATCTTCAACATAACAGACCCTGATTTGTTACTACTCTGTTGGCAAACGTCAAAACGTGTTTCAATACTCGATAATGTTTTCTTACCGGGTTTTTAAAATCCTATACAATGTAAGGACTGTGATAGATTTCCCCACTTATCTAACAGTACGTGTTTATGTATCGTGAGATAGCAGATGCGGTTACGGAAAATTCGAATGTGGGTCGTCTGAGAAACCGGTGGGTTTTAAGGTGTTCTATAAATAGTAATACTGGCATACGGCCGTGAGCTGCCGTGTCTTGGAATAACAGATTTTCCCAGTTTCTTATTTTCGATACCAAGATGCTTGCACCAATTATTTTCAGGCCAAAGCAGCTGATTCACCCGTTGTCTGTGTACCATAGTAACACCCATATAAACCGATCACCTTAAACCCATTTGCGCCCAGTGGATTCTTCCATGTTTATATATTGGACGAATCCATTTTTTTAACTAAGGGGTACCTGGCCTAAATTTTCAATTTCGTTTTGTTTTATATTGAAATGCCTATCAGCAAACAGTGTAGACTCTGATCAGACGCCGCATTATGCGGCGTCTGATCAGAGTCTACACTGTTTGCCTACGTCCCATATATGGGATCGTGGGAGCAAATGGGTTAAAAATGCCAATGACGGATCAACGATGACAGGGAAATACTTTCAAAACGGAATTATAGTGTAAGTTGAAATATCTTTAGGCTAATGACAGCTTAATGTAGGAGGAAGTCATGCAGAAAGCTCGTTTGGGAGCTTTCTGCATGACTTTCGTCCTGCATTAAGCTGTCACCTGTCTTACAGAAAGTAATTAATACTGATTGGAACTTCCGGACCAGAGGGGTTTAGTGTGTTTATGTAAACAAAATAATTACTTGAAGAATATTGATTACAATTGAACCTCGACATCTCGAACTCGGATGACTCGAATTTCCGATACCTCTTACTAAATCAACGATACAGAATAGCTTTGAAGTGTTCACTACGTACATCTAGAAATGCATCTAACAGTATATTGCAAGTCTTAAGTAATGCTGAATCTGTGAGCCGGATAAAATGTCCAGCTTAGTAATCGGATATCTCGAAGTTCTGTTATTTCGAACTGATCTATATTGTCCCTTGAAATTTGAGATATTGATATTTAACTGTAATTTATTAGAATACAATAAAACCCCACTAATGCGACCACCTCAAAGAGATATAATTCTGGGTGCTAGATGCAGGTGTTAGCTTAATGCAGGACAAAAGTAATGCAGAAAGCTCCTAGAGGAAATTTCTGCATTACTTTTGTCCTGCATTAAGCAACCACCTGCTTATAAAGGCACCTGTTTATGCATTAAGTGGTCGCATTAGAGGGGTTCTACTGTAATTCATAATGGTAAATATACATGAATTGTTTTGTCTACAGAAACAGGTCTGTGTCATTCCAGAAGAACACTTAGACCAGACAGTTCCTAGATAAGACACCTGATATTGGTTTACACTATTTGCTTATGTCTTTCAGATAATAGGTAACTGCAGAATGAATGTAACACGAAAATGTCTACATCTACGTTACCATTGTGTTGCATTAACCCTTTCGCTGCCAAACCCTGTCGTCTGCTAACTTTGTCGTCTGCAACAAAATTTCATTATTTTGATTTTCTTCATTTTTGTCTCAAAAACATAGTAACAGTAACAAACAGTTTGGATCCTGATGAGACACCGAGTTACTCGGCGTCTCATCTGAATCCAAACTGTTTGCATAGGTAATCACATATCCGGCATTGGCAGCGAAAGGGTTAAGCAGTAATGCATATGCATAACAACAGCCACATGTAACCCTTTCCCTGTTCTATGTTTTTTCAAATTTCAGTATCTAGTGAGCATTCATGGACAAAAAAGTGATATTGTAATAACTAAACAAACAGATCTATAGAATTGCATTGGCAAATACATCAGCCGCTGGTGTATGTATTCTCTGTTTGCAAATGCGTGAATAGGCGTTTATATAAAATAGTGATATTGAAATAACTAAACAAACAGATATGAAGAATTCCATTAGCAAATAGAGCAGACCCTGATCAGACGGTTCCTATAGTAGCCGCCTGATCTGGGTCTTCTCTGTTTGTAAATATGTGAAAATGCATTTATATGAAGGAAATGGTTAATTCTCTAATAAGTCTATTGAGCCTATTTGTGTCCGGTGTCCCTTTAATTGGCCATGACAAACAGCGTAGAACCTGATCAGTGGGCTCCCACAGGAGCTGAGCCCATGAATGCCAATGGCTTATTCTAGCAAATGTCATCATTTCTTCGTGACCAGCTTAAATTGACCATGGACAAACTGTAGACCCAGATCAGTGGGCTCCCACAGCAGCTGAGCCCATGTAGGCCTATGGCTTATTACAGCAAACGCCATCATGTCTTACATTAGTATTCATTAGAATACGGGTTAACTCTTTTGGCGCCAAATTTAAAAGTGTCATCTGCAATAATAATTTCATATAAAATATAAATCTAAACTAAATAATAAAGGTATACAGTGCTCCCTCCCTACAACGACCCTCTCAATAACGATTCCCTCCTTACAACTACGCATGTCACTGTTTCCGAAACAACAAGGCTCCAGAAACAACTTTTTCTATCGTATTTTCTTTACGCCTCCATCAAACCCTATGTTGTGACCACTCTTTAGAATCGTCACTTTGTGTGACGATTCTAAAGAGTGGTCACAACATAGGGTTTGATGGAGGCATAACGGGTTTAGTTCTCGAAATACACCTTATATGGGGATCTGCGAACAAGCTAATTATGTTTGATTTTCCCTCCCTATAACAACTCTCTCTGAACAACACATACAATCTTCGTATCCCAAAGGGTATCGTTGTAGAGAGGGAGCACTGTATAAGTAAGACATTTGTTTTTAAAAACTTGTATGCTTGTGCTAAAATAATACAGAAAACAGTGTAGTCCCAGGTCAGATGCCGCCTTGAAAAGGCGGCATCTGACCTGGGACTACACTGTTTTCTGTATGAAAAGGCGGCATCTGACCTGGGACTGCACTGTTTTCAATGGTGCCAACAGGCGACATTGGCGCCGAAAGAGTTAAGGTAAACAATTAACGCGCATTGCTTTGACAGACAATGCTTGAAAGGCAGACTACATCTTGATAGCCGACAACAGTTTTTATTCCGTAGATAAACACTCTAGAAGGCTTTACAATACATACACGAATAAGTCTCAGAAGGTTTTGGCCATTGCGAACATTGTGCACAGATCTAATCAGA
Organism: Azorinus chamasolen; assembly: GCA_963576725.1. Lineage (NCBI taxonomy): Eukaryota > Metazoa > Mollusca > Bivalvia > Cardiida > Solecurtidae > Azorinus > Azorinus chamasolen. The sequence goes on from OY755240.1 coordinate 21,948,992, forward strand.
TCTACATACTCCAATAAGCAAATAGAATAGACTTTTAATATAGACTACTCTGTTTGCACATCGTAAAATTTGATAATGTCAGTTTTCTTATACATGTATATGTTTTTTTTTTATCTTGCTGCATGTTATGTATCATGTAAGACAGAAGGTGCGGTTACGGAAACTTCGAAACTGGGTCGTCTGAGAAACCGGAGGAGTTTAAGGTGTTCTATAAATAGTAACACTTGCATACGACCATGAACTTGGAATACCTACGCAATTTTGCAATAACAAGGTGCTTGTACCAATTATTTGCTGGTCACGGCAACCGAATCACCCGCTGTCTGTGTACCACAGTAACCTCCGTGTAAACCGATCACTCTAACCCTTTCGGTGCCAAATTTCTAATTGTCGTCTGCAATCCAAGTTTGTTAAATCATTCAGTAAAATAAGGAAATGAGATAAATATGTGCAAATTTCAAAGGAATAAAGCACATGATTATATAGAAATAGATATTGAAACAAATAATGAAATCCTGATCAGACGTCGCCTTGACAGGCGGCGTCTGATCTTGGACTGCACTATTTGTCGTGGTGCATTTATGCGACAGCGGCGGTGAAATGGCTAAATATTCTAATGGCGGATCAAATCTTACTTGATAAATATCAAAGCGAAACTATTCCAAACCAGAATTTAAGTAAATAACCATTTAAACCTGTTTAGGCAGGACTGGTGGCTGTTTAACGCATGATGAACGTTATGCAGAAAGCTCATTTGGGAATTTTCTGCAAGACTCTGCAAGCTGCCTCATGTCTTACAAAACAGCATACAGAATTGAACACCCAGTTCAGATGGATTGGCTGCACGTATGTAACAAATAATGAATTTATTAACATTAATGACATGTACTTGATTAGCAGAATTCATAATGGTACATATACACACGCTGTTTAAACATACAGAAACTGTAGAATCAGATCTGTATAATTCCAGAAGCAAACATAGATCAATCAGCTACATGCATTACATAAGCCTCTGGCCTGATATTTGAATTTACACAGTTGGAAAATACCTTCAGGGAAAGCAAAGGGTTACTGCAGAATGTATGCAACATAAACATCTACTTTGGGAAATGCCTACGTTACCACTGCCCTGCATTAAGCCTTACAACGATGGAATTTAAAATGGATTATTCCAAAATCAAAACAGGTCAAGTGTACGATGAGTATTTAAGGTTTTTCCTATGGAAATGTGTAAATTGAAAAACAGTGCAGACCCTGATGAGAGGGTTTTTCAAGGATCCCTTTCATCTGGGTCTACGCTGTTTGCAAAGAACATTACTTGACTCATTCCAAAATTATAATGGTAAAGAAGCCACGCATATTCATTCCAACAAAGCACCATTTTTAATCATAATTGAGGGTTTTTACCCCATTAGACAGTGCTCAGTGTCCCTTACATTGGCCATAGACAAACAGTGTAGACCCAGATCAGCTGTTACTAGAGTTGAGGAGCTGGACCCATCAAAGTCAATAGCTTATTGCGGCAAGTGTTTTGTTTGTTGTGCCCCCCCACAAGAAAACAATGGATGAGTTACAAATTAAGGTCTTGACGGATATCCGTAAACAATATGCGGATACAGTGAACCCTCATTATACCGGCATTCGTTACACCCTCGTTTTACCGACAGTACGCCTTGAAACAAAATTAGCGTTACGTCTTTGAAGCAACCACTGAATAAATAGGTGCAATGCCAATAAGACAGGTGATCGCTTAATGCAGAACACAAAAAGTGCAAAAAGCTCCCTAAGGGAGTTTTTTGCACTTCTTGCGTTCTGCATTAAGCAATCACCTTTTGGTACTAGATCTGCAATGTAGTTTAAAACTGGCCATATGGTTCCTTTCATATTTAAACTCGTTATAACGGCAACCTCGTTATACCAGCAAAATGTCTGGAAACAAACACCTCCGTTGTAACGAGGGTTCACTGTATAAGGGTTAAAGAGGATTTACGGTCATTTGTTTCTGGTTCTCATATTTATACACAGCATTATACTCTGGAAACAAGTACATGTAGCATAGCAAGTCGCTTTTCAACTCACCATACAATTTAGAAACGGAATAAAGCTTGAGTATGACCATAAGAATCTGTAATATAAACCCATTATCTAGATTTATTGTATAAAAACGCCTTTGCAAACAGCTATGACACCGATTAGACGGCTCCTGTATCAGCCACAGGTGCCCGTCGCATGCTATATGTCAACAATAACAACAACAACAACTCTATCACAAATACAGATTTTTTAATCATGTCATACGTATCTAAAACATACCAAAAGATAGTTTTCTGAACCAACCAAAAAAATGATTTTTTTCCGCGAACACCCCTGCTCTATATAATAGGTAATACAGCGAACCCTCATTATACCGGTATTCGTTACAATGGCACCCTCGTTATACCGTCAGTATGCATCGAAATAAAATTACAGTTAATTCTTTGAAACAACCACTGAATAAATAGGTACAATGCCAATAACAGGTGATCGCTTAATGCAGAACACCAGAAGTGCAAAAGCTCCCTAAGGGGGCTTTTTGCACTTCTTGCGATCACCTGTTGGTACTGGTTTAAAACTGGTCATATGATTCCTTTCATGTTTAAACTCGTTATAACGGCAACCTCGTTATAACAGCACACTGTCTGGAAACAAACACCTCCGTTGTAACGAGGGTTCGATATACTAATTATAATAGTATAGTAATTACTATTATATATATTATAGTAGCAGCCATCTGATCAGGATATGCTATGTTTGCTTATGAAATAATATGAACTATGATTGTACAGTTTCTGTCATGGTCAAAATGTCACGTTCTCATACGATCTTTATACTACAGTTTCAATACTTTAAAGGTCTATTCAAGCATTTGCAAGTAGAGTAGACCAAGACCAGACGGCTTCAGTAGTGGCCGTCTCATCCAGTTCTGCCATGTTTGCTTTTGAATTAATATAGATATGATTCTTCAGTTTCTGTTACGGCAAAATATTCCTGTCCATGAGACATTATAAAAATATATGTACATGTACTCTAATCATTATTCATGATGTCATTATTTCTTGCATGAATTTTCTTGGAGTGAAACGCTACAGTGATAGTCCCTACTTGCAACGCGTTTTAAAATACCTAATCACTTAGTAATATGCTGTCTCATCAGGGTCTGCACTATTTACAAGTTGATTGTGCAACCAGTGCACTTCACAGCAGTGATTGCACAGCGAAATACTTGTACACAGTGAAGATATGTAATTATACAACAGGGCATGGGTAAAGAAGGGGAAATGTATTTTAAAGTTCAGTAAGAGAAGGGTTAAATACCTAATCACTTAGTAATATGCTGAAAAGAAATATGCCGCAAGGAAACTGGTCGAATAAACGCTAAAGAAGACAAAACTTTCACGTGTTTGATATCGAAGACCCCGACGATTCAGTATTTATTCGGGTTGCGCATTAATTTCGCAACTGTTCAAATCAGGTCGTTAACATATTGTTGCACTGAAAAAAATGGCAAGTATCGATGAAAATTATTTTTTTTAAAAAAATAACTTAACCCTTCGCTTGCTGTTCACGTCAATATACCTACCTGTAAATAGTGAAGACCCAGATGAGACAGCTCATGCAGGAGCTGTCTCATCAGGGTCTGCACTATTTACAAGTTGATTGTGCAACCAGTGCACTCCACAGCAGTGATTGCACAGCGAAATACTTGTACACAGTGAAGATATATGTAATTATACAACAGGACATGGGTAAAGAAGGGGAAATGTATTTTAAAGTTCAGTAAGAGAAGGGTTAAATACCTAATCACTTAGTAATATGCTGAAAAGTAATATGTCGCAAGGAAACTGGTCAAATAAACGCTAAAGAAGACAAAACTTTCACGTATTTGATATCGAAGACCCCGACGATTCAGTATTTATTCGGGTTGCGCATTAATTTCGCAACTGTTCAAATCAGGTCGTTAACATATTGTTGCACTGAAAAAAATGGCAAGTATCGATGAAAAAATGTTTTTTTTTTAAAAATAACTTAACCCTTCGCTTGCTGTTCACGTCAATATACCTACCTGTAAATAGTGAAGACCCAGATGAGACAGCTCCTGCAGGAGCTGTCTCATCAGGGTCTGCATTATTTACAAGTTGATTGTGCAACCAGTGCATCACACAGCAGTGATTGCACAGCGAAATACTTGTACTTGTACACAGTGAAGATATATGTAATTATACAACAGGGCATGGGTAAAGAAGGAGAACTGTATTTTAAAATTCAGCAAGAGAAGGGTTAAATCGAAATGTGTCACTGTAATACAACATGTATTACAGTGACATTTTTCGATATAAGTTCAATTTGACAATCTTCATAAGAATTCATAAACAATACCAACACACTGTTTTATTATTTTATTGCAAAAATGTGTCTGTTGTGGTGACTACCATATGCATTATACCTTTAATCCATAAATACGCCTTTCAAACGCTTTGTAAACAGAGAAGACCCTTCTATGGAAGCCGTCTGATCAGGGTCCGTGGTGTTTGCTTAGGATATAATATAGATTCTACAGTTTCTGCTATGGCCAAACATTCCCATGTCCATGTGCTATTATAATGAATAAATTTTATTAATATTCATGACGTAAAAACTTCGTACATGAATATTCATGGAGGAAAGTATTAAAAAAACAGGCACACTTGTGAGAATGTCTCCACGCCACCACGTGTCCTCTGCATCTATTGAAAACGCTGACTAGTTACTATCTTAGTCATTAATGTATGCGATAAGAGTTATGTCGGATCTAGATTCACTAAAACATAGACCCAGTTTCTCTTTGGCTGAAACTCTTTTAAACATGCATATGAAGATACATACATATATACATGTCATTATAGCATATGCCTATTCATGTGGTTATACTAAACACCGAATTCATAAAGTCATAAGATAGTTCATGAAGACGTACTATTTCTATTACATCTATATGTATGCTTGAAAATCTTATCATGACATTCTCCCTGTTCTACCCTTTCCATGTTGAATGAAATTATTTAATAATACCGTTATCTTCACGACTATATAGAATGAAATAATATCATTATGAATATGTTTTGTGCGATATGTACACATGCATGTTTGGCACTGGTAGAAACTGTTGAGCATGATCTAAAGCAAGAGCAGACCCTGATCAGACAGCACTACAGTGATCATCTGATATGGGTCTACTTTATTTTGCAAAGGCGCGAAGAACCGTTTGCGTAAAGGACTTTATTTTAAGAGCATCTCATAAGTTGTATTACATGGTGACACTGGAATAAGTGTCATTGAATGGAAAGTGTCAATGAGTAAGATTTTCCTCAATGCATAGTTCTCGAGAAAATCCTGCAGTCAAAAATTCTATAGAGAACTGATACAACACGCTCATCCAGATGTATGTCATGTGCAGAACCACTTTTAACCCATTCTCTCATATTGACGACTTTTGACGACTCTGTAAAAGTCACTTTGTGAAACCATTGTGATAAATAGAGCATTTGCTCCTATAGGAGCAAAAGCTCTATTTATCACAATGGTTTCGAACTATTTCCTTTTCTCTAGTTAATGATCCTTTTCGGTAGATTTATTCAAAGTTGTTGTATCTAAAAATAGCCTATGAGGGAATGGGTTAAATGAAACCCTCCTATAGTGTGACCACACTTTAGAATCGTATCGAAGAGATGATTCTAAAGAGTTAACATTGTATAGGGTTTGGTGGAGAAATGACGAGTTTAGTACTTGGGTTTGCACCTTTATCTGTAGCTCTGTCTATCCATGTTGTAATTGAAATTAAAGCACTAGTGATTGTTTTACTACCTTTATGATGCGATAATAAATTTGATTCACAACTTCTTTGGGTGTCTAGCATGGCATATGCTTAATCTTCAATGTCAGGTCAAAAGTAATATATTGTGATAAATGTTTAGCTTCACATAACTGTTAAGACTTCAAGGTTCGCTACTCAGCTTTCGAACGCATCTTCAATTCGTATAATAACCCGTTCAATTTCTTTGTTGAACTTGTCCGACGCAGGCTCGAAGGTCCTTATGGCATCCTTCAGATCTTTTATTGCTTCTTCTAATCTTTTACGCTCATAGTACCCAAGGAAAGCGCTGATGATCGCATCCACAGCAAGAAGTAGAACCCCAAAAGCCACTCCTGCGAAAGCACATGTCGCAAGTGTGCCAATACTAGCTACAATACCCGTCAGGATAGCCCCTTTTGCTATTGCAGCAACCAAAACGATTGACCCCACAGAATACACAGCCAACTCGCCAACTCTGACAATCGTTTTAGCTATCCTGATCCGTTCTATGAATTTGATGTCAGGTGACATTAACCTTTCGAAGATGCTTGGGTCCACATTGCGTCGAATTTGGCTCGCCTTTTCACTCAAGAAAGATTGAATCTCTTGCAGCTTTCTCTGGATAACTTCACAGTTGTTTCGAATGGACCTGTCGTGATTGACCTTGACCTTACTAAACCTTTTACCGGGTATATATGTATGAATGCAGTCAATAAGGTCATTTGTTCGTTTAAAGTTGGACTCTAAAAGCGTTGCTAGTTTAGAGCTCAGTCGGACAACCTCATCTCTTCGTTTTGGATTGTCGGGATAGAATACGTCTGCCAGAGCCATGCTTTTATCTGGAATGTCAAACATTTTAAGTCGACTATTACATGTAACACTATTAATTCGTAGGTTGTTTGTTTGTAAAAGACATTAAGTAAAGTATGGTTGAACGTTTCCATCATTTAAATACATTTTGCTGTCCCTACGGTCGGACGCACGGTCGGACAAGAGCAATGCTTATATGCCTCTCACCTTTTGGCGTCATAATAAAACTGAATAGGAAGACTTTCTCGTAGAGAGACACACTTGCTGTGTAGGTTCAGCACAATTCAGGGTCTGCTGTGTTTACTTATGATATAACATGGATATGATTATACAGTTTCTAGCTTTGCAAAAACAAGAGGTCCGTGTATCGGATCATTATACGCCCGAAGCATGTGCTGTCGTAACATGCACAGTGTTAATATAGGAGGGCTCAATGGGGAAAACGAGTATTATGTCTAAAAAATAATGTCTTGATAACTGTGCTTCGCAAAATAGATCTTCGTATTCAAGATAATAAATGAATAATTATCATAGCAGAGTCGAAATCATTTACTTGTTAGTGTGGTATAATGCGATAAGCAATGTTTAGTAATTCTGATGCGTATCTTCAAATCACTGGCTAACACCTCAAATCAATAGGGCTCATCTACTAGCAATGACAAACCATCCTACTAAGTATGAAGACAGCACATCTACTTCTTATCAAGTTATTGAGTGAACATTCTTTTAATTGAAGGTCACTAAGACTTTGACCTTTGACTGACTGACCTCAAAATCAACAGAGGTCATCTACTGATCATAACCAACCTCCTTACAAAGTATAAAGACATCACACCTTATAGTTATCAAGTTCTTGAGTACGCAAAAATTTTGACTTGAAAATCACCGTGACCTTGACCTTTGACAGACAGCTCAAAATCAATTAAGGTTCATCTACTGACTATGATCAATCTTCCTCCTAAGTATGAAGACAGCACAACTGATAGTTATCAAAATATTGGGACAAGATTTTTTAGTCGAAGGTTACTGTGTCCTTGACCTTTGACCGAATGACCTCAAAATCAACAGGGACTATCTAATGGCCATGGCAAACCTCCCTAGTAAGTATTAGTTAGTGTCTATTAAGTGTGGATTTAATGATTTTAAATGCCGAAGCGCAGCGAGCGTTAGCGAGCGAGCAAGGCATTTAAAGTCATTAAATTCGCACTTAATAGACACTAACTGATATAGTGTTTAGCCTAGTTTTTGGACAGGATGTAAAGTGGGCGGAGTGAAGCTGGAATTGGTCGCGTGCGTTACTAGGGACAACAGCATAAACCGTGTGTTGAGAAAGATGTCAGAAAGGTAGCCGACGTTCGACCTTTGAGACCATGACATGTTTTTGATTATGGACGATGCATTTCAAGATAGTAGTCTAACACAACTGTTAAATGTGCAGACCCAAAAGTTGTTCAACCCCGAATTAGGTAAGATATTTCATTGAGTCACTCTCGACGTTTCAAGCGCTATGCTCTTAAAAGAAAGCAAATTGTTTTAAATGCAATAAAATGCTTTGAACTAAAATTCAGTTAAACGCTGGAATATGCATCATAAGAAATATTCTTATATCCTAGCTGACGGTAGCTTAAGCAGTTAGAAATTATTAAAGCAGAGTGCTCTTAAAGGAGTATTCTGCTTTAATTTCAGTCTGTTTTAAGCAACCACCTGTCTTCAATACTACAAGCTATGGAGGAAAAGGTTATTAACCTACAGTTAATATTATCATATTTTATAATTTCAGGACCGGAGCGAGGGACCAGTGTCATCTAATGAGATAAAAGACAGGAACGACCATGGATACTTGTTTAACAGTCAATCGTTGTACAGTAGCCGTTCAACGGCAAAACAATGAAATCTCTATAGACAGGTGGCTGCTTATTACAGACAAAGGTAGTTCGGAAAGTTCCAAATGGAGCATTCTACATTACATTTGTCCTGCATTTAGCATACACTTGTCTGACACGCTATTTTTTTTTTATATAGGGTCTTCTTTTTGGTGTTTTTAATAATGCTTTTTCTTGTTTTCTAATCTCTGTACATGTCTACCAATAAATGTTTGAGTTGCATCAGTTTACCTCATTTCTTAGCCTTGGTATCTACACAGAACATATACATGTATGTGTAATTGACGCTCGCGCTGTTACATGGTGGGACGAGCTAAACGCTCTACGTCACAGGATGTACTCGCGCATGCGCTGGGGACAGCCGACTTAGTCGCTAAATCAGCGATTAGTGCCTGACTATGTGAAATAAATCGTGGAGAATTTCAAAATTTCCAGCATTGTGATTGGCCCAAAAAGTAGGTTAAACACTATGTATGAAGACAGCACATGGAATACTTATCCGGTTATTGAGCGGACATGTTTTATAATAATTGAAGGTCACTGTGACTTTGACCTTTCACCGACTGACTTCAAAATCCATAGGGGTTATCTGCTAGCCATGACCAACCTTCTTAAGTATGACGACAGAACACTTAATACTTGTCAATTTATTGAGCGGACATTACTTTCGAGTTGAAGGCCACTGTGAGCTTGACCTTTCACCGACTGACATCAAACTCAATAGGAGTCATCTACTGGCTATGACTATCTCGCTTTTTTGTATGAGGACTGCACTTGCTATGGCCTACCTCTCTAGTATGTATGACGATTATACACCTAATAGTCGTCAAGTTACACAGCGGGCAAAAATGTGGCTAAGGGGTGGACGGACGGACGGACGGACAGGGCCATACCTTCGGGCGTATAAAAACTATTATAACAATTAATCTAATGATTATTCATGACTTCACTATTTCATACAAGTACTATAAAACGACTGCCAAACAGTTTAAATCCAAATGAGACGCCTAGTTACTCAGCGTCTCATCTGGATCCAATCTGTTTGCAAACGCCGGTTAGGTAAAGATCAGTAGAATAAGGGTTAAGAGAAGAGTAAACTCTTAAATAATGTACAGTAAAATCTCTCTATAACGGCCACTAAATAGTGTTAATTAGTTTGTATTTGGGGCAGGTGGCTGCTCAGAGCAAGGTGAAAGTGAAACAGAACGTTCCTATATGAGCGTTCTGTTTTACTTTCACCTTGCTTTAAGCAGTCACCTATCTTTAACACAATAGTTGATGGAATTTAGTGGCCATTATAGAGAGGTTTTACTGTATATACATATGTACATTAACTAAAATCATATCCATAGTACATATTACCCCAACTTTGCCATTTACACTAAGTCACTGGATATAACACATATACAGTTGAACTTCGATATCGCGAACTTCAAAGGACGATTCAAATTAGTCGAGTTATCCGATTTCTGATCTGGACAACTGAAAGCTCCTGTAGGAGCTTTTGGTATTACTTTAGACCTACATAAAGCAGTCACGCGTGCTTCTAGATATGCTTAGTTATACATTTTAGAGCAATTATGTATTGTAAGTTTTGTAAGGAATGAGCTTTTAGTTATAATAAAAATTAGTTCGAGTTATATGAAGTTCAAGTTATCCAATTTCGAGACATCGAAGTTCAACAGTAAATGTTTAAGTTTATACACTCACCGCATATTTATTATAACATCATACAACTCGGTATTTGATATGTTCAATCATTATTATGAAGCTTACATAGAAAAGTAACACTGAAACAAGAGGGCCAGAATGGCCCTGAAGCGCTCACCAGACAATCAGAGAAGAAGATTTTCAAAGTTTTCACTATATGTTCCATTGAAAACTGCCCACCCCTGGGGCAGGGCCAATTTTGACCCCAGGCCCATAATTTATAAAAAAAATTTGTAGAGGACCTGAACATGATGGTCTGTGCCAAATATGAAAGCTGTGAACCTTCCAGTTTCAGAGGAGAAGATTTTCAAAGATTTCACTATTTGTTTCTATTCAAAACTACCCACCCCTGGGGCGGGGCCAATTTTGACCCCAGGGCCATAATTTATATAACTTCTGTAGAGGACCTGAACATGATGCTCTGTGCCAAATATGAAAGCTGTGAGCCTTCCAGTTTCAGAGGAGAAGATTTTCAAAGATTTCACTATTTGTTTCTATTGATAACTGCCCACCCCTGGGGTGGGGCAAATTTTAACCTCAGGGCCATAATTTATATAACTTCTGTAGAGGACCTGAACATGATGCTATATGCCAAATATGAAAGCTGAGAACCTTCCAGTTTCAGAGAGGAAGATTTTCAAAGTTTTCACTATTTGTTTCTATTGAAAACTGCCCAGCCCTGGGGCGGGGCCAATTTTGACCCCAGGGCCATTATTTATATAACTTTTGTAGAGGAACTGAACATGATGCTCTGTGCCAAATATGAAAGCTGAGAGTCTTCAAGTTTCAGAGGAGAAGATTTTCAAAGATTTCACTATATGTTTCTATTGAAAACTGCCCAACCCTGGGGCGGGGCCAATTTTGACCCCAGGGGCATAATTTATATAACTTTTGTAGAGGACCTGAACATAATGCTCTGTGCCAAATATGAAAGCTATGAGCCTTCCAGTTTCAGAGAAGAAGATTTTCAAAGATTTCACTATTGGTTTCTATTGAAAACTGCCCACCCCTGGGGCGGGGCCAATTTTGACCCCCAGAGCCATAATTTTTATAACTTTTGTAGAGGACCTGAACATGATGCTCTGTGCCAAATATGAAAGCTGAAAGCCTTCCAGTTTCAGAGGAGAAGATTTTCAAAGATTTCACTATTTGTTTCTACTGAAAACTGCCCACCCCTGGGGCGGAGCCAATTTTGACCCCAGGGCCATAATTTATATAACTTTTGTAGAGGACCTGAACATGATGCTATGTGCCAAATATGAAAGCTGAGAGCCTTCCAGTTTCAGAGGAGAAGATTTTCAAAGTATTACTATATGTTTCTATTGAAAACTTCCCACCCCTGGGGCGGGGCCAATTTTGACCCCAGGGGCATAATTTATATAACTTTTGTAGAGGACCTAAGGGTGAAGCTATGTGCCAAAGATGAAAGCTGAGAACCCTGTAGATTCAGAGGAGAAGATTTTTAAAGGTTCAAATTGTTGACGACGAACGACGCACGACGCACGACACAGGACGCACGACGCACGACGCACGCCGACGGACGACGGACATCAGGCGATCACAAAAGCTCACCCTGAGCACTTTGTGCTCTGGTGAGCTAAAAACCGGTTTTACCGATAGGTAGTTTCACCAATGAGCTGTTAACCCATTACCCCATAGGCTATTTTTAGATACAACCTCTTTGGATTATTCTACCGAAAAGGAGCATTAATTATAGAAAAGGAAAATTTTAGAATAGGAGCAAATGCTCTATTTATCACAATGGCAGGGTCCGAATTTAAACTGGCATACTGGCAAAATGCAAGTAAAATTTCAAAATTGCAAGTACCAAAATTTGGTACTTGCAATTTTTTGCCAGTGCAACTTTTAAGAAAAGGATTATAAATAATGCATAGTAATATTGAAAATGCGAGTTGAAATTTGATTTTGCCAGTTTATTTTTTTGCAACTGGCAAAATAATGCCAGTAAGTTTTTAGCCTAAATTCGGACCCTGAATGGTTTCACAAAGTGACTTTTACAGAGTCGACAAAAGTCGTCAATATGAGCGAATGGGATAAGACAGTCACATCATGCTAATTCTGTAATGGCTGCCGTCTTACAGTCCTCTGCTGGGAAATAGCGTCCAAACCGAAAGTAACTCGATATCATCCGTTAGTGACTTAGTGTACAAAAATATGGACTAATCGACAGGCTTCTTTTACATGTACATGTACGTTTTGTCTTCGTCGGCGTTTATTCGATTGGTTTACTTCTTTTCAGCATATAAACAAATGGTTTGTGTAATTGTTAGGCATTTTAAAACACATTGTGAATAAAGATTATCATTTTAACTGAACGTCCCCGCTGGATAGTCAGTGGATATGTTCCACTGAAATCTTGACATAGTCTACATGTGAATTTCAGGCAGTTTTTTTTTAGTGCAAAGTTTAGTAAGACAAAAGAAGCTACAACACCTCAACACTAGGACCTGGTACGACAATGGAGTTGACCCATTTCCTGTTCTGTATTTATTACAAAATTCAATACCAACGACCAATAGTGAAATATGAAAGGTGGAATATTGTAGCCATTTTTGAAAATAAAGAAACGTATCTATCAAATTCAATTAGCAAACAGAGTAAATCCCGATCAGACGGCTCCGATAGGAGTCGTCTGATCTGGGTCTACTCTGCGAATGCGTGAAAATACGTATATATGAGAGAAAAGGTTACTCCGATCCTTGATAGAGACATTTCGGACTATTTGTAATTGCAATGTACTCAAATAACAAAATTATGTATCCCTTTCCCTCAAATAAACGCATTTTCACGCCTTTGCAAACAGAGAAGACCCAGATCAGACGGCTCCTATAGGAGCCGTCTAATCAGGGTCTACTCTGTTTGCTTACGGTATGACATATATATGATTCGACCGTTTCTGTTTCACCAAAAATTTCCTCCATTTATATGCTGTTTAAACAATAATCTAATTAATATTGACGATATTATTCTTTCTTGCATAAATATTGAACAGGCTAAGGGTTAAGAAGAAGTCTACAGTGAACAGTCAACAGGTAATGCGTTATGTTGTATCCTTTAGCCTGCTGTGGGCTG